>VXBU01005773.1:489386-653232 GCA_013400315.1 Bombycilla garrulus
TCTCTCTCATTCTCTCTCATTCTCTCTCATTCTCTCTCATTCTCTCTCATTCTCTCTCATTCTCTCTCATTCTCTCTCTCTCATTCTCTCTCATTCTCTCTCTCTCATTCTCTCTCTCATTCTCTCTCTCTTTCCTTCTCTTTGCCTCTCTCTCTCTTTCTGTTTTTTCCCCCCTTTCCATTAAAACATTATTTCACTGCCAGAGGTCAAAACCATCCTGTCATGTAAGACAGACTTCTAGAGATTTCCTTGCTGTTGAGACAGTGCTAATTGTTGCTAAAGACTCTTTCCTACACTTTTTGGATGTAGGAGAGGAAGAGGCGTGTAGGATGGTGCTCTGTAGGCCTCGGTGTGATTCTTCAAAAAGGCTTTTTCTGAGCATTTCTCGCTTCACTTGCAAAACTAGTCTTGCTAGAGGTGACATTCAGAGTAAAATTACAGTACAAACAGAAAAAGAGCAATAAAAACTGAAGCATTTCTAAGCAACCAGTTGGACATGCCAAAAGTAGCCGAGAAGTAGAAACTACAAAAGAAGGGGAGAAAAAATTCCCAGAAGAACCGTTATAAGAATTTTTGCTCATGTGTAAGAGGAAATGGTGAAAGGAACAAAAAAAGATAATTTTGAAGTTCTTCTGTTTTCTCTGCTGACTGCCTTTGTCACTGTGGAGCTTAATTGTTGTGGCTCAAAATAGTCCCTTTTTGTAAATCTTTTGGTATACTGTGTGCTCGTCCTGACCTTAAAGAGGACATCTAAAGCGGGGGACAATAACTTCTAGCCTTAGACATAGTTGTTTTCATTTGGCTTTATTTATTTGAGAAGGAATATAGTTCACTCACAAGATTTACTTGAGACCTAAGAGTAGGAAGGAAAGACAGAAGGGTAGTTGTTATTCGGTTGGGAAAGGTCCATACTAAAAGGGAGTTTTCTTCATTAATCTTTTGGAGTATGAATCTATTATTAATCCAGAAAAAGGAAGAGGATTAGGTTCAGAGGCCTTTAGACTTTAGGTGCGAAAGCCTGCAAGGTTCTTATCTTCTCAGCTTCCACTGAAGCTTCCACAGCATTGATAAATGGTGTAAACACAAACACTTGTTGACTTGAGCAGCGGGATTACCATTGATTAGGCTAAAATAAAAATTGAAGGAGAAATAAGATAGCTTGATATTAGCTATCCTGTTTGTCTCAAGCTTTGGTTGTCAAAGACTGATGAGAACAGGAGATGGGATATAGCCATTTGGTGCTAAGAAAAGCAGGGTGGTGCAGAGGGCATGATCATGTGCCTTCAACCTGCTTTCATTAATCTTGCCTTGAATTGTTGTGCAGAACAGAACATCCACACTGGTACATCACAGAGCAGATTACTATTCTGCCAGTAACTCATCCTCATCCTGACTGTAGGGAAATCAGTTGTGTGGAGCACCCAGACCACTGAAAATTCTGTTTCATTTTGTGATGCATGTAGAATGATACTGAGAAAATGCCTTTGAAAACAAGGCTTTGGTTTGTAAGCAACTTGGATACTCAAAAGAAGAGACATCCTCAGTGTCATAAATTCCAGACTGTATAATAAATGAATGATAACATTAATAGCATTTCAAAGACAGGAGAATAAATGCCTCAGACTCAGACACCTTCAGTTGCTGTAGTAGCATAGACAGTTTAGGGAACTGAATATATTAAAATTCATGGATGCTAGCAGCATTAGTTTTATGTTTAAACCCGACAACGGCTTTACTGTGATAATTCAGCAGAGTAATCAAAACAAAAAAGAACTTTCTTCCCTACTATGGGTATTGCAAGTAAATACTGTGAGTTTCCCAGTGCAGGTTACTGAAATGGACAGTGCTCTATGTCACTGCTGCTTTTCAGAATCAGCTGCCCTTGGAATCTATTGACCAGCTCACGGTTCACGTTCTGCCCTGCCTTCCCATATTACATTAAGCAGATTTTTCTAATCTCTCCATTCTGCATTTGTATAGTTCTGTAAGCTGTTCCAGTGCACAAGCCTTGACACAGGGAGCATAAACATAGAGGGGTAAGCAAACGTGCCAACAATAGCAGTGACAGCATTCCCTGGCTTTCATTCTGAACAGAGATGACTTCAGTTCCTAAAAAGACAATTTACATCATGTACCACATCTGTGGACAAGATCATGTAGTGTCTTATGTGCTAATTATGTTTAAATACTAGGCAAAGGTCTTGCTAAGCTCTCAAAGCTTTTCTTCCTAGTTGTTATTTTATTTTGCATTTAATCATGGATATAGAGTTAATGTGATAACGAAAACAGAAGGTGAAACTCTAAATGTTCTTTGCTTATTTTCTGGACTTTGCTTGTGCTCCCTTGTTCTAGGCCTGCAGTTGTGTCATCTGTGAAGTAGATTTTCTCCTGAGCAGTATTATCCTGAATATGAATACTAGCTTGATCACAGAATCATAGCATGGTTCAGGTTGGAAAGGACCACTGGAGGTCATCTAGTCCAACCTCCTTGTTCAGGCACATTAGTCAGGATTGTCCAGATGGCTTTTGAATTTCTCCAGGGAAGGAGACTTTACAACCTCTTTGGGCAATCTGTTCCAGCACTCAATCACCTGCACAGTAAAGAAGTTCTTCCTGATATTCAGGATAAACCTCCTGTGCATCAGTTTGTGCCCATTGCCTCTTGTCCTATTGTTTGGCACCACCAAGCAGAGCCTGGTTCCATTGTCCTGACACCCTCCTTTCAGATACTTATAGACATTGATGGGACATCCTCTCTATCATCTCTTCTTGAGACTGAACAGGCCCCACTCTCTCTCCCTTATCCTTATGAGAGAAATGCTCTAGTCCCTTAATCATCTTTACAGCCCTCCAGCTGCTGGACCCACTCCAGGAACTCCAAATCTCTTGTTCTGAGGAGCCCAGAATTGGACCCAGGTGAGCCTTCACCAGGGCTGAGCAGAGGGGCAGAATCACCTCCCTGACCTGCTGGCAATGCTCTTCCTAATGCCCCCAGGATACCATTGGCCTTCTTGGCCACAAGGACACACTGCTGGGTCACGGACAGCTTGTTGTTCACCAGGACTCCCAGGTACTTCCCCACAGAGCTGCTTCCCAGCAGATCAGCCCCCAGCCTGTACTGGTTATTCCATGGGGTTATTTCTCCTCAGGTGCAGAATCCTGCACTTGCCTTTGTTCTGCTGTTTCCATCTCTCCAGCTTGTCAAGATCCTTCTGAAGGGCTACACAGCACTCTGGGGTGTAACTCTTTTGGGTCAAACTCTTTCAAAGAGAATTTTTTTTTTATAATAGGACTGTTATAGTGAAAGGCCTTCAAACCTAATCACATTTGTGCAGTGTGTTGTGACAGTCTGGATAGGAATAAGCAGGTAGTAGCCCTGTTTTTGAAGCTCTGGTTTGTCATACTGTGCAGTGTTAGACATGTAAAGCAGCTGATTTTCAAAGATCCTGCTTGTCTTGCAATTTCCACTTGCTATCATTTTTACAAGTAGGGTATTTAAACTCCTAGATATGTTATTTAACTGTGTTAAATTTTAATCAGATCTCATTTTAAAAAATTACAAAATCTTTGGCTCTCCCTGTGGAATGACTAAATCCTTTGACAATACTGCAGACAGGCCTGTAGAGGGGTTCTTCAGAACGCTGAGTCTTTTGAGGAGATGTAGGAATTTTTGTGGCTTTTTAAAAAAATTAACCTCTTCAGGCTTACCATGGAGGTGAACAGCGTGTTCATCCTCTTCGGTCCTGTCAACTCCATCTCACCTGTAAGGAGAGAGGCTGGCCTATTTCTCTGCCTTTTCTGAGTTTGCAATTGGCTTTTAGTTTACAGTTGTTCCTGCAAGCTGGATTAAGCAAATTCCTGCCTTTTCTTATTGTAATAATAGATGCAAGGTTTTACAAAATGTACTTATTTTCATATCTTTAAAAAAACTGCTAGCTGTTTCCTTAAAGACACCAACCAAAATCTTGAAAAATTCATATTAAAACAAATAATTTCCTAAAGAAGCTTTTCAAAGTTTGAGCTCAGAGATGCAAATACTTCCTCTCAGCAGAAACTTGTCACAAGAATGCTTATCACAACACCATGTTGGCCAATATCTTAAAATAATTTAACTTCAGTTACTAATGGAGATGATGATGTTCCCAGTGCTTTAGGTGTTCTGTCCTTGGTGTTTCTGACCTTGCAACTAAAACAGTGTCTTTGGAAAGTTGTATGGCCAATTACAAATTCTAATGTAATTCCTAATTTCAGGCCCCATAGACTTGGAATTTCTCCCATAACTAATGTACAACCCTTTCTCAGCTGTTATTTTATGGGAGCTCTTCAAAACTGCTGTTTTAAGCTGTATGTCAATAGTTGATCATCATTTCCCTTGAATGCTTTATTAACCTGTCGATGGCTTTCCCAGTGGGACAGTAACCCTGTTAGACTGCATTTTTCCTTGTGCCTCATGTGTTACCACATATGATTACTTGTTATCAGAGTCCTTAATATCCTTACCATTATTTTAAATTTTACAGCCCTTATGTTCAACCCTGGTGCTATAAATATGTGAGTAGGAGTGGCAGACTTCTGTTACAAGCTAGCATTTCTCTTACTTGTATTTTTCTTTTAGGATGTGTGTTTGAGTGATGAGGAACACTATCTTATTTAGGGTAGAGGCAAAGAACTTCCAGACAGTCCTAAACCTTGGTCAGAAGTTCAGTGAGGAGAAGGAGAATCAAGCTACTTGTTTTCTTCATTCAGAAGAAGAGAATTTTTAATATACCCAGATCTAAATGCAGTAGATAATATAATTAATATGCAAATCCCCGGTTTTAGGATTTTGCATTTACTGTTAATATTCTACTGCATTTGAAATAAAGTAAGGCTATTCCTGTTCTTCTAATTAGAAGTCCTCCTTTCAAATGGAGATTCTTCTGCAGATGTGTTAGTGATAAAGGATGATGAGAATTTTTTTTTACTTCTTCCACAAATTGCACCTACATTTTTCTCATGCTTCCAAAAGTACATAGCAAAAGGGTGCCTTCTTCCCCTTCCTCTGCAAAGAGTTAGCTTCTGCCTACATAGTTTTTGCCTTGTCTCCTTCAATTTTTCTTCATTAAAGATGCCTTCCATTGTAAGGAGTAGGTTTTCTTTTCCACTGAAATTCAGAATTTGGTGCCTGTGATTTTGTATGTCCCTTTCTAGCATTGCTTCTGACACCTGGTTCTACCATGCTGCTCTGTGAAATTTTTAAGAGCACGAGTACAATTGAATTTATGTAGTCATATTTTCTTGATTCAATCTGGAGACTTTAATTAAAATATTCCTGCAACAGGAATAAATTTTTTTATGGGGTTGCATCTTCCTTAGGCTACCCAGTCATGACTTGATATGGTGGAGAACCCAGCTTGTTCCTGTTTAGGCTGTTGCAGTAGCTTCTTTTGTCCTGTTGTTTTGCCTGTTCTTCCAGAGGTAAAGTTGATATCTGTTGTGCTGCAATGTCCTTTATTAACAGAGGGCCAAGAAATGTGAAAGTTTTCTAAAACTCATCAGAGCTAATGTGATTCTTTTCCTCAAACTGTCAAGAGCTGGGTGTATAATTGTGTCTCTGCAGCTCTTGTAGCAGACAGTTTCTGAACTGCCTGTCTTCTAGAGGAGCCTGAAGCACTCTTCGCTAATGAAGCTCTCTGGTATGGTGTGACAGCCAGCCATTTGCTTGGAACTATATATACACAATTGATGCTGAAATTACCTATTGTTTGTCATAAAGATGTATTTCAGGAACACGCTGTTATCTTTATAGATAGCAAGACACAAATGCAGGAACAGCCCTATTTAATCTGATTAGTTTTGATTCTTTGCCAACTTCCAGTCTTTTTGGGTGTTCGTATCTTGCGAGCAAGTTGCAAAGCAGTTCTGTCGTGCCATTTGATTATGTAGGGGGTTACTTTTGCAGCTTTACAGTCAAGAGTTTGCATGTCAAAAACTTGAAAATGTCAAAGTTTAAAACTCCTTTAAGCAGAAAGAACTGATGAAGAAGTGTTTTCCTCAAGTGATATTTATGTTTTGAGCAAGTCCTTATTCTTTATTTTTTCTGAGTGAAAATTGATCACTTGAATGTTTGTGAAAAAAAAATTTATGTTTCACAGGGAAAAGATTGATGTGTTTCTGTTTATCTGAAAAGCTAGGAGAACCAAATGAAACAAGGTAAATAACTCAGTGGTGTAGTTTAAGCTTGTAAATTATTCAAGTGCTCTTTTCTGTGACCATTTTTTTTCTCAAGACACGTGCTGCACCATATACTTTCACTGCTTTTTAACAGCATTAGTGAAATGATAAAAGTATGTGTAAAAACAAGCAGCTTAGATGTTCCATGGGGTTTTTTTCTTCTTTTTTATTTTTTTTTTGAGGTGGTGGTCAGTATTAGAAACTGAAGTCCCTTGTTGCAGAAATGTGCTGTAGATCTTTACTGAAATCTAGTAATTTTCTAGTAAAGCTGAAATTTAGTAATTTTTTTAGAAAACAAAACACAAGATGAAAGCCTATTTGATTTCAACAGATCACACTTCTAGTCTGTCGTGAGGTGACAGTATTAGCTTGCAAGCTGTTGCTGTCAGATGGTAATTTAGGAGCACAGTCTCTGCTTTGCTTGTGCAGTGCCTTATTCTTCCCTGCGGTGTGGCCACCACATCTTTTCACGCAGGAATGCTCCAGACAGATGCAAGATGTTGTCTGATCCATACAGATCCCTGTGCTAAGTGGTAATCTGAAAGTAACCTTGGTGAAAAGTGAGAAGCTTTGTTGAAAAATTTCCCTGTGATGCTGTTGCTATGGCAACGGTGTCTATTGTGTGTGCTTAGTGGAGTCTGGCTCCTGGATACTGCAGTGTGGAAAAGCATTGCCTTTAAAAGTGCCTCCCTTCCCCCATTTCTGGTGCCTTTGTCAGCAGCAAAGGCTGATAAGGCCTCCCTTATCAAGCTCACCCTATTTTGCTTTTAGTTTTGCTACTAGTTTAGGCATGCTGCCTCATAAGACAGAACTAGGCTGAAAATGGAAGGGCTGCTGATGTCTGGCTGCAGCTCAGGCTCTCCGTTGCTCCGTGGTGATAATCCAGGGTGATTTGCAGAGGCAAGGCAGCAACACAGCAACAGGGCAGGGTATGTCCCCTTTGTTGCTCTGCAGAGGGAGAGGAGCCTTTTGTCTGTGACAGTGAGGCGGCAGTCGTGAGCAGTGGAAGAGCACTGGAAGAGATGTGTGCTGCACAGTGGAGGAGTGGAGAGGAGCACACAAGGGATGCCAGAAAGGTGGGCTGAAAAGATCATTCATCAGCAGGAGTCCTGATTTGTACTCACTGGGCAGTGAGTTGGCTGTTCCTGATTAATAACCATAAAACCAGCATTTTCTTAAACCAAAATAGTAATAATAATGATTATATCCCTGTCTGCTTGATGGTGCAATTTTCTGCTACTTTGAGAGGGTGCTGGGGGCAGGATGTCCATCAATCAGAATCACCTTCTGAAATTTCACAAGGATAAATATTTTTCTTGCCATGTATAAATATATATATATAAATTTATATTCTGTAGAACATTTAGGTGTGTGTACAGTCCTGTTCTGTGCTGGCAGTGTTTTAGTGGCAGATGATTGAAGGGTACCAGTATAGTGCCTTGAAGAGGCTTGAGCAGCAAAAAAAAGCCCCGCTGATGTGGAAATGAAATGGGAAATAATTTTCTGTAATTAACCTAAAATTTTTTAGGCTGATGAGATGGATGTCAGATTCAGCATTCCCTTCCCTCAGCTGCACTACCTTCCTGTGGGAATGTGCAGATGCAGTAACTGGATGTCCCTCTCACCATGGATAACAAACACCTCCTGCTTTGGAAGTGAACTTGACAGAGTCCTATGCTTCAGTTTGATGAAAGCTTTCACCCTCTTCCCTGTGCTTTGTGGCTCACAAGGGCTTTAAAAATTCTTTATGAATGAAGAAAGCCCCAGTTTTTGCTGCTGGCTCCTGGTTTAATATTGCTGAATCCTAGAATAAGGCTCGGTATATTTTTATCTGAGGTTATCTGAGTGAGAGAATGGAGGTGACGTGAGGAGATGCAAGCGACATGCCAAACAATGAAGCTGTGCTTGGACAGCATCTGAATGGAAGCCAGGGAAATAATGTTAATGGATTGCCTAGCTACTCATTTTTTCCCCCTTCAAAAGAGTCTTTTGTTATCACAGTGTATTTTTAGTCTTTTTTTCTGTCTGGTCAACATTTCATTCATGTTTGCATTGAATACATTGTTCCTTCAGTTTTCAAGAGTGATGAAAACAATTTTCTTAATTGCTGAGGCTGAGGTGAATGTTACTGCCCTTCATCCTGACCTGAAAACTTTTTTCTTCAGGCAGTCTCATGAACTATTTAGCTTTTGATGTTTGTTACCTTCCTTTTAGTCAAGATGGAGCCTGCGTAAAAAAACATGTGAAAAATAATTCTTTTAACAGTTATTTTAAGAAGCAACATTTTTGCACTCTGTAGATCATAGTCTTATACTGAAATTATTATTTTTAAAGGTGCAGCGTAATTTTGAGCTTGTTCTTATTTCTGTTTGTTTTAAAATTAGCAGTGCCTTCTGTTCTCAGGAAGGTCCAAAATAGAAACTTGTTTTCTAAGTATGGGCTTATATATGTTCCTAATAATGATAAATGTAGGGTTATGTAAATATGTTCCTCTGTATGGGTAAATTAGCAGTAGTACTCTGTTCTGTCTTGTATACAAGGTTGGTTGCTCTTTGGTGAGAAATTGAGGGTAGGAGAAATGGGGAAACGGTATATGGGAAATTTTCAAAATCCTGATCGTTTTCCAAGGCAGGAGGGTAGAAGAGAAACTGTGCTCTTCCCTTTACTTTCAGTCCCTGTTTCCTTTCTGTTTTAGGAGATTGTTTTACACTGATGGACTATAGAGTAAAGTCCACCAGGAAAATCTACAGAACATTTTACTGCCTTGTTTTCACTTACAAGTGACCTGAAAAACCTTCACATACTCTCTGCTCATCTATTAGCTCTTTTCCCCCAATAACTTAGCTCAGTTGTTCTTTTAGTTGTGGGTGAATGTAGGATGTCCTTTATGTGCACACAGAAAGAAAAGGAAGTAGGAGACTGCAGAGGTGAGAAGAGAGGATGAATAGGAAAAGGAGAAGTAGTCCAGGAAAACAAGTGTGTATGACGTTTGCAGATGGTTTGCTTCTCCTCAACACAAGTGATGTGAAGAATTCAGCAATGAATGAATGGCCAGAATTGTCCAACGTATATTGAATTACAGAATGTTTTGATCTTCTGAGCTCAGGAATGGATTGCTTATGTTTCCAGCATTAGTCCTGTGAAACGCTCTTTGAGCAACTGGAGAGGTGTGAGCTCTTAAAAAAAATGAAAAAAAAGGAAAAAGGTTTGCAGACATTTAGTAAGAGAAATGGTTGCATGCTGTGTGCAAATATGACAAAGGTGTAAATATTCAAAACCACATGAAATGTAACAGAAATTCCCACACAGGTAAAAAGTATTTTCTTAGATAATATAACATTTGAATTAAAAGTAAGCTAATTAATCCAAATATGTTTCAGGTTGTGTGATTCTAAAGGTATGACTAACCAAACTCTCCCCTATCCAGTAAGTACCATAGCACTAGGTTGGAAGGGCAAGTTGCTTAAAACTGCTATTCCAGTTTTTTGGGGTTTTTTTTGACCAGGTAGTTGGGAATGAATTGCTGCTTTGTACTTTGGAACACCTCAGATAATTTTGAGGTGAAATCTGCTACAGAAGATGACAACCCAATATAATGAAATTGTTGGAAAATCAGATACTGGTCTTTCTTTTTTTTTCCTGTCTGCAGTGGTTGAATGTTTTGAGTGACTGGAAGTGATGGACTTCAGTTGCCATTGTTATATGGAATGGTAATGGCAGGGCAGCCGTTCTCTGCAGAGACTACCTCCATTAACAAGATGTAGCTTTTATTTAGCGAGGATATTGGAGAGTCTGGGCACAGAAGTAAATGTTTAACCTCATGTGCATCAGTGGACTGGGAATGTGAGCTCCAGCTCTCAAGTGTTCTGTGTTCAGGAATGGTGTGTTGGCTAGAGAGTGCTCAAGTCAGAATGGCAAAATCTTTGGTTACTGCCAGACTCCAACACTGCTGATAATTGCCAGTGTGTAAACATCATGTGTGGGCAGGAGAACACCGAGTTCACTTCCTGCACAGCACACTTGAGCAGTAATTCTTAAGCAGTTGCACATGATGACCTTCCTTGTGAAAGTAAATCACTTATGAAGCTGACTGACTGAGAACTCAAGACAGATGAGGGTGGGTTTTTGTGTTATGCAGTGCTGCTTCAGTTTAAACAGGTTCAAGAATATCCAGGAAGGGCTTTCCTGTTATTATTCTTAGCTAGGCTGCATATTTTGCTTTAGGTTTAAATGAGTTCACCAGATGTCTGAAAGGTTCTGAAATAAGGGGAATTGCTGCCACTTGATTCCCAGCTAAACAGTGATGCCACTTGGAATTACAAATGCACAAGAGGTGGGTGTGTTTTGTAATTAGTAGTGAAGTCTGGTGGGCTGTTGACTTTAATATAACCTGCAGTACTTTTCATCTGTTGCAAAAAATGCTGCTACTTTAATAAGAGATATTAAGACTCCATTCTTGAGCATTTCTATATTTTATAATCTGCCAAGTAGCATAGATTGTTGTACCAGATGAAGCTAGAATTTTAAAGCTATGTATTGTTTAACTAATATTTTATAAAATGAAAGGAAAACCGGTATTGTGGAGGGATTTCACAATGACTCTAGTTGTATTAAGGAATGTGTTCTTGTCTTCAGGATTTATTTTAAAGCATCGATTCCTTTTTATAATGAGAATATAGCACTGTTCATGAAATGTTATTTGAAAAATTGTCTTGTCTCTCTTGATGATTCCTGTGTGCTGTTACAGAGCCACCCTGTGAGAGCAACAGGAAAAATGTGATTTAACAGTAGGAGGGTAGGAGCCTGACTTCTGTGCACATGGGAATGTTGTAATCTTTTTGAGCAGCAGGAAGACAGATGAATTAAGGAAGTCACTGACGATATCTCTGCTCTCCTCACCTTGGTTAGGTTTGTGTCAAATAACAAAATGCTCTCTTTTAAGCCATGATGCAAAAAAGTATTTCAGTATGAAACCTTATGGAAAAGGTTGTGATGCAATATCAGTGTCCGTGGTTACAATTTATCCAGGAAGAATCAAGTAGGTTCACAGGAGAGAAAGGGGTATTTTATATTAAAACTGCATTACCTGTTTCTAAGTCATTAACAAGTTGGAAATAAGAGGTTTTAAGGGGTATCCGACAGGTGGGAAATTGTTTCCACTCCCTTGAATTAAAACATAAGGCACTGGCTGCAGCCTGGCCTATGAGCTACCATAGCACAGAATGACCCGCTCCAATTAACAGGGATAGGAAAAGATACTGAGAGTGAGTTTGCTCTCAGACAAATTCAAGAGACTACTCACTGTCAATACTAAAACATCTTAAGTCTATTGGCAAAACCCTGAGAAGGCAAATTCTGTGTTAGTAGAATTTTCTATTTTACATTTGGGGGAAAAGCAGAAGTATCATAGAAGGATGAGATTCTCTTCTTACCAGCATTTTTTCAGCTTCTAGATGTGGAATTTTAAACATCAAGGCTGAAACTTT
This sequence comes from Bombycilla garrulus, assembly GCA_013400315.1. Taxonomy (NCBI): domain Eukaryota; kingdom Metazoa; phylum Chordata; class Aves; order Passeriformes; family Bombycillidae; genus Bombycilla; species Bombycilla garrulus. The sequence continues at coordinate 501,086 of VXBU01005773.1, forward strand.
TTCTTTTCAGAGTTCAAGGAGAGATGGTCCAAGTGCTGTATAGGTTGTTGATGTTAATAACTTTTTCCCAGAACATCAGGTAAGTTTCGGAAGATCGGTTGGAAGACAATGCCCTGCCAGTATTTTAAAGGACTGAACAAAATGACTCAAATAATTTTAGGCCTGTCAGCCTGGTATTTGCCTTGGCTAAGTAATGGTGTGCCTGACATGAATTTGGATCAATAAAAGTTTAAAGAATGGTGATGTAGTTGCTTGCAGTGATTGTGTGACTGTGGAAAATATATCTTGTCAGTCTAATGTGCTACATATTTTTTGTGAGATAAAAGCTTGATAAATGCGTCAGTGTCAAATGCAGGTGCAATAGACTTGGACTTCTGTCAGGCAGTTTCCTGGACAGTGTATGGCATTCTGATCTGGAAATTAAAAGTATATACAATTACAATAACAAAAAAGTGAAAAAGCCATAAAAAAAATTAAATTTGCTCTGAGAGGTCCTAGAAATATAATTGTAAATTGAAGTCTTTATCAGATATGTGTTTCTTGTGGAATCACTGGTATTAAAAAATTACCTGGACTGTTTGTGTGCTTAGAACTGAACGAATCTAATTTCTTGCTTTTTGTGTTGCAGTTACACATTGAAAGGATATTTCTGGTGAATTATCCATGATGATGCTATATAGTTCCCCTGAGAGATTCCAACTAGTTTGCAATCTTTTTGTATTTATGAACAGTGTAAATGATTCTTTTTGGTATCCAGGAAGATTTATTATGCTGTACCTGACCACTGTAAATTTTTTCTGTCTCCATCTTTCCCATTTATCAAGCTTTATTAACTTCTTCTGGAGTTTTGATTCAAGAACTCTAAATGAATTCATGTTGCAGAACCTTTGCTATCCATCCTGTTCCCTTTATAGGAAATGAAGTAAGAGAAGTAAGGAAGAGGGTCAGCAAAACTATTATTTTGGACTTCTGAACTGTTTAGGAGCCTGGTTGACAGAGTGCCTTGTGAGGCAATCCTGAAGGGCAAAGAAGTCAGGAAGGCTGGACATTTTTTGGTAAGGAAATCCTAAAGGCACGGGAGCAGGATGTCATTACGTGGTGAAAGAAGAGATGGCCTGAGAAGACCAGCCTGGCTGAACAGGGAGCTTTTTTCTGGAACTCAGAGGAAAAGTAAAAAGGGTGACTTTCACCTTTGGAAGAAGGGGTAGGCAGCTCAGGAGGACTACAGGGATGTCATGAGGTCATGCCGGGTGAAAATTTGAAGGGCCAAAGGCCAACTAGAACTCAATCTGGCTACTACCATGAAAGGCAATAAAAATCTTTCTATTAATACATTAGCAACAAAAGAAGGGCTAAGGAGAATCTCCATCCTTTATTGGGTGTGGGGAGGATGTATGGTGACAGAGGATGTGGGAAAGGCTGAGCCGTGTAATGCCTTCTTTGCCACAGGAAAATTCCTATGGCAAATTCCTATTCTTTAATAGGAAGGCCAGTTGTTCCCCAGGTACCAGTCCATTGACCTGGAAGACAGGTAGCAGAATGAAGCCCCCATAACCCAAGGGAAATGGTCAGTCACCACTTGGACACACACAAGCTTTCAGTCCAGATGGGTCCACTTGAGGGTACTGAGGGAGCTCATGGAATTGCTCACCAAGCCACTTTGCATCATTTATCAGCAGTACTGGTGCACTGGGGAGGTTGGCAAATGTGACACTGAGCTGCAAGAGTGGCTAGAAGGAGGATCTGGGGAACTACAGGGCTGTCAGCCTGACCTTGGTACCTGGGAAGGTCATGGAGCAGATTGTCCTGAGTGCCATCACGTGGCACATGCAGGACAACCAGGGCGTCCGACAGAGGTTCATGAAAGGCTGGTCATACTTGATCTCCTCTGACAAGGTGACCTGCTCGTAGATGAGGAAGAGGCTGTGGATGTTAGCTGCCAGGACTTCAGTAAAGCTTTTAACAGTATTTCTCACAGTGCTCTCCTGAAGAAATCAGCAGGACATTGGACAGATGTGCTCCTTGGTGGGTGAAAAGCTGGCTGGATGGTTGGGCCCAGAGAGTGGGGGGAAATGGGAGTTAAGTCCGTCGCGTGTCTGGTCACCAGTGATGTTCCTCAGGGCCCAGTGTTGGGCCCTGCCCTGTTAAGTATCTTTATTGATGTTCTCAAACATCTTTTTGAATTTAATAATTTGAATCAAATGATTCTATGGTTCTGTAATTTAGCTTTTTAATAAAAATGCCTTTTTATCAGTTGTGTAGAGTCACTTCAGACATTTTTTTTCCCCTAATTCTTCCTTTGTGTCTAGCATCAGGGCTCAGTCTCTATATGAGTCCTTTCAAATGGTAGTCTTATTCATTCAGAAGAGCTTTCCTATTAATTTTTGCATTGGACTCTTAGCAAGTTTACATTTTATTTCCAGCAAGCTTGCTTTAGGGAGCTGTGCTGTTTGTAAGTGCTACAGAAGCAGAGAATCCAACATTGAAGAGCAGACTTACATGATACCCTAAAGACATAAGCACCATTTATTTGGAGACATAAGACAGCGGACAGTCAGCAAAATTCATGGTTTGGTGTTTTTGTACAAGAATATAGAAGCTGCCTGCCTGCAGCTCTTCTGGAAAGTAAATGAACCAAGAAATTCTGTCCTCAAGTTGAGGCAGTTTGTGTATGAAAAATGTTTTGTTTTCCTCTGTGATTTATTTTGTCATATTTTAGGAGAAGTTCTTAACGTGCTGGTGTTTTTTGGCTGGGAGTTAGGTTGATAACGTTTTTATTTTTACGTGCATGTTTGTAGGGGAGGGAGAGGTCAGTGAGTGCCATGCTGGAAATGAGGCAAAGATTTGCATTCTTGAACAGCTGCTAGTTATCTTGAACAATATTTCTGAAAGGCGTTGGGTCAAATAAGGGATGCTTGTAATGATATTACTCAGTAGTAGTTCTGTACTTTAAGTAACCTGCTCATTTCTTACAAATAATATAAAATGTCTTGGAAATTAAGTGGGGTTTTTTATTTCCTTCAGTGACACTGTACTTGTTCTTGTTTACACAAGCAGCAGTATGCACTGAGGTCAGCAGGGCTAGCATAGAAATGAAAGCTTAATTCAATTTTGCATGAGAGCTTCCTTGAACATTTAGTAATTTCCCTGGAAATGAGTCTTCCCACATCCCAGGGCTGGAAGTTGAACTGAGATGTTTAAAATTCTGTCATAAATCTAGATTTACTGCTGGAAGAGGTAAAAAAGCCTCTGCACAATAAAATAGGGGTAGTTTTCCATAAAAACATCATTAGTGGTATTATTTTAATAATACTGCCGGGAGTGTTGGATGCAGGTTTTTTATGGAGGCTAGCATGTGAAAGAAGAAAATACTGTAAGGATGTTGAAAAAACCCCACATGCTGGAAAAGAAGTGTTGTGGAGGGTGTGTGAAGTCAGACCTGACAATGGTGGGGCCAGCTCCCTCTGGCCCTAATGAAGTGGCTGCTGTCTGGCCACAGCCACGCTACAACACTCGCCTCCTTTAAGGGGTATTTTAGGGACACTGCTTGCCTCTCTTCACAGCATCCAGGTAGAATACCCTGACAGTCAGTTGTCTGAGGGCATGAAATTCATGAGAAGTGCTGTTTTTCTTTTGAGTTCTAAAAAAATGCTGGGCTTTGTGCTATTGTGTAATTCTGCAGGCTGTGTGTCCCAGGTTCACTGCAGTGTGTTTGCTGTGGAGAAGAATTGTAGTGACACGTCTTGCAGTAACAGCACAGTCAGGGGAGAGCTGAGTTCCTGAGAGAGCTCAGTGCCCATGAAAGCTGTGCTTGATTGCTCTCTGATTCCCCCCAGTTGCACTGAATATTCCAGAGAAGATTCCGAACACATTAAAAATGGTGGGCTGTTTTGCCACAAGGCAAGAGATGTGAAACCCGAATTCTGTTGAAAATCTTAAAACTGCAGTTATACATCCACAAAAGTATGTGGTTGTTTAAGTGAAATTCAGTGTTTTGCTGCCAAATAATAACATGCTGTCATGACTTTTATTCTAAGCCTATAAAATGACTGATAATATATATACTTTGACAGAATGTTTGTCTGTAATAATTGCTTAACAAAACCATTTCATTAGTTTCAAAGTACTAGAAATCAGCACATTCAGATAGATAACGATGACATTTTTATGCTATAGTGAACTTTTGTCTTTTTGCTATTTTCATGTACAATAGAAAGAAAAGACAGATACCAAGTGGTTTTTTTTTTGCGTGCTGCAAACCACAGCTCTTGACCTGGAAACATCAGAATAAGCTGATGATAAGGATGTGTGTGTTGACGGTAGACACTAATCAGTGCATAAGGAGGTTTTGAAACTTTGTATTTCTGTGGCCTTGGTTTCTTTAATTTCTTATGTCAAAAAGGTGTTTGTGGCCTCTGATAAAGAGCAAACTAGTTGTAGTCCCCAAAGCAAACCCAAACAGATTGCAAGATATTCATCTTAGTGCCTCTCTTTCAGCTTAGCAGAGAGTGGCACTGAGACTGCAAGGAGCTGGGAATTGTGCATGAAACAATCCATATCAAAGTAATTTTGAGACAAATGGTGAAGAAGTTCCCTTGGGTAGAATTGTGCATTTGCTGAAGACCCCATTCCTCTAGCTCATATCTGGATGTCTGTAATGTTAGTGAGGATTTTGTTCTTGTGGGATTTGCACTGCACAGTCATAGGTTTAGGAATATGTACGCATTAACAGAGCTGCTGTGATGAATTATTTTTTTATCAATCAGAAGGGATACTCTAGTCTTAATTTTCACAATATAATGAAGACTGAATGGAAAGCTCGTTACAGGAGACAAACTGAAATTGAATGACCATGACTTGGTTCATTTTAAAAATTATGAAAAGACAGACAAAAATTGTTTTGTGGCTGAGGTCTTGATTACAAAAATGGAAAATTTTGATGGACTGATGAGGCTGAGGGATATAAAAGTGGCAGAGCTTGATTTTTGTGGAATGAAAGATGGTAATGCTTTCTGAACCCCAAGTAAGGAAGAGAACTGCCTGAAGAAGGGTACAAGAATGAAGTAGAAAATCTTGAGGCAAGAGAGAGGAGCCAGCTGACCTTGCTGACTTGTAGAGATTTTTATCACGCTTGTTTTGGCTGCATTCTTGTCATTTGACTAAAGCCTAATACTGCTGAGTGTTCCTACTGAGATCTCAGCATTTTTTGTGTTGTTCTGTAGTCATCTAAATATGAGGTTTTTTCATAGGTGGACACATCTTATTCTGTGTTGACATCCTCAGTCTTTCCATCCTCAGCTTAAGGCAAACGGTCCATATTTAATTTTTTCAATATGACCTCCCTTTAAGTAGACTTAGAAGGTGCACGTGGGTTGCTGTGATGTAAACCTTCAGTGAAAATGTTGACTGCTTTAACATCTGTGTTTTCTTTCTTTTATTTTCATCTCTTGTGCCTGATCAGTAACAACAGGGTTTTTGGGGTTGAGGTGTTTCCTCTCTGGTACTAAACAATTAGTTTTTTTCAGTATGTGGTTTTATTTTGGCTGTTTGGGGGGTTTTTGTGCATGTTTGAGGATTTTTTGTGGTTTTTTTTTTTTGTGAGGGTTTTTTCTTATTGGTGGTTGGGCTTTTTTGTTGTTGCTGTTTGTTGGGTTGTGGTGGTTTTGGGTATTTTTTGTGGTTTTGGTTTTTAATTTGTTTTTTTTTGTTTGTTTTGTACTTAAGAAATGTTTCCGTCTTGTGCAAGTACTTGAGACCCAAGGTGCATCAACTGAATCACAGAAGTGCACCTATACCCTGTTAACCACAAGAAGGCATTCCTGGAAGTGTGATGATCAGTCAGTGGAGAGCAGAGCAATTTCTGATGTGTGGTTAGTGCCACAGAGAGGGAAGGTGTGAAGAAACATATATACATATATACACATACATGTATATAATATTTTATATATATATATATATGGCACAGAGGATGTGAAGGCAAGCTCTTGGTGCTGGTCAGATGGCTTTTTTGGTGACTAAGACAATTTCCAGGGCAGGGTATTGAGTGATGGAAGATGGGACTCTGAAAACAGTACGGGGAGAAGCAAGGGAAATGTTGCATGGGGGAAAAGCATTTTGTGTCTTGTGCTACAAGTGATGCAGGCTTGGAGTTACTTTCAGGCAGGGAGGGTGCAGATCATAATGATAGAAGCTACGGAGAGCTGTAAAATCTTCCTTGGAAGGCTTTCCCCATCCTGGTGGTGTTTTAATGCTTCCTCTCTTCTTCCATGCTTCCAAAGGTCCACTTATGTGGCACATCAGCTTTTGGTCAGGTGTGTTTTGAGAAGAAATGTTTTCTTCCAGACCTTACTATGTGTGTTGAGTTTAAATCCTACCGTGAATTTTCTTGCTGTAGGGGAAAGTAAAACTACATATAGGCTAAAAAGCCAATCACACAACTACAAAAAAATCTGTGTGAAGTAGAAAATAAGATTATTTGATGAAAAATGGAAAATATCCTGTAATCTACAGAACACTAGGCCTCTTACTTTTCACCTGATGCAGCCAACTGCTGGGAACATGTTCCGCATTGAACTGAACTTAAGCCTTATGCTCACCAAGGAATGTGACTAGGTTAGCAAGCTGCTTTCTTATCAGTCAGGAGTCAAATGATCCAGAAGAGGAACACAGAGTTCCTAGTAAAGTATCATTGGAAGCAGGACAGCTTTGCTAATTAGATTCCTTTTACTTTATTTTTACACATCAATAGAATTCTGCAAATGGAGTTGCACTGAGTGTGTCAAACAGTACAAATTGTTGTTACGATACATTAATCAAGGACATGGAAGAGCAGCTCTGGGAGAGAAGATTCCCCTGTCTTATGTAAGCTTTGATCTGCAATCTCTCGGTCATCTTGTCTCCTTCCATTAGGACTTCTGATCTCAGAAAGAATAAAATTTGCAGTCTTCTGGCCCTGGCAATTTCCTTACAGTGAAATCAGTCAAAAGACATGAGATACCATGGCTGAAGTCCTGGTTAGAAGTACTTACGTGCCCACCCTTTCAGAGGTTTCCTTCCTTTGCCCTCTGCCCTCTCTCCCCCTGAAAAAGGGCTTTGGTGCAATTAGGAAGACAGAAACTAGAATCTGCATGCAGCTTAAACATCTTATTTTCATTCATCTTTAAAAATCTTCTTTGTACATCATGCTCTCATCTCTAAGAAGTGATGGAAGCCTCCACAGCCTTTCATATTTTGGGAAATAATTGCACTGAAGGGAATTAACGTGCATTTATAGGGTAGTGAAACAAAAATAAATGGCATTGAGGTTTTTTGTACTGACTTGGCACCTTGATGTTTGGATGTTTGTGATTTTTCATACTGCAATCCCTCTTGTGAGTCCAGCTCCCTGTGCCTCTTCCTAGCACCCTCTCCTGTACTGTCCCTTCCCCTCTGCTGCAACGGGAGGTTGACTTTGCCTGCAGTTCTGATTCCTTTTTTTTCCTGGTGGGTTGCACACCAGATCCTCAGTCAAAGCCCTGGGGTTACAGAAAGAAAAAAAAGAATACCCTTGTGGTCATGGAGCTAATCTGAAATTTAGATTTTTATAGACTTTGTCAGACTTGTTTTGTTATAGTGCTTGGAAGTCCCTTAGGGAACTGTTGGCAAAAGGTATTTTTGTCTCTTAATTAACTTTTGAAATCCAGGGGAGGCTGTATGTCTAAATATCCACAGGAGTCCTGTCCTGTATGTGTTCATTTGCTGCCTGCAAAGGTGAGATCTCTATCCCATATAGAAAAGGTGGTGCTCTGTCTGAACTTTCTCCTCTGATAAATATCTTGTTTAGTAGATAACCTTCTTTTCCTAATATACCCATATATATTTTCTTTTTTATATCTATACACACACACAAAGGTATATATGGGAATGTTTATGTAATATGTACTAAACATTATTTTGCTTGTTCATGTCGTGCTTTTAGGCTAGAAAAAAATGTTTTAATCTTAAGTGAAATATATTCTCTATTTTGCATAACCCATTGATTTTACAGTCAGTCAATTAATTTTTGTTAGGACTGGATCATAAGCATATGTGTAGACTGCAGAAAGGTGTTGGTGTTTTGCCCAGAGTTTGTGGTTGCTGTGCTCAGGTGTTTCCTCACCATCCTTGCAGCTTATGTCTGTGATTATGCCATTTATCATACTATTTATGATTAATAAAATGCTGGTCCCTTGGCTGCTTACACCACAAGTGTTAAATCTGGATGGACGGATGGATGTGAACCACAGCCATTACTAGGTAGAAAACAGCTTGCTAGCACACAATTTAAGGGAAGAAACAAACAATTTATGTATGCTTCAAAGAGCACAGATAATAAGGTAAATAAGTTCTGGGTCCCTAAGCATTCTTTGCCTCACAGACATTTGTCAAGTGCCTTGGGATAACTTATATAGAGATCACAATATCCTTCGTAACTCTTCTCAAATTTCCCTCCAAACTGAGAACTTCAGTGTGAATGTTTTCTGTGTAGGGGTTGTGTTTCTTCAGCTCACAGAATGCTTTGTTCAGTAACAGTCTCTCTGATTTGTCATTAAGTTTAGTGATTTTTTTTTTTCAATTAAAACGTAATGTAAAATTATTGCCCAATTAGAAAGCATTATTGTGTGTTTATAAGCATCCCTGAATGTACGTAGCCACTGGAAGCATGCAGATGTCTGCTGGAATTTAATTTCTCTGCAGCGCATAGCAGAGAAGTAGCCAGAAAATTGTAGTTGCTGCAGTAAATACCAGGCTTCTCCCAGTGACCTGCACTGACTGCAGAGCTTATTACATCTAATGTAAGCATAAAACATCTGTTCAGCGATGCTGTTCTTTGGCTGGTCTGTATTTGTACCTGCAAATCAGTCATGCTTGCCTGATTGATGCTTGTTGTGGGGAGTCACGGCGAAAAGGGGCTGCCACATTTTAAACTTGATTGTAAGAAAGATGTTGTGAAATTCCTGCAGGGCTTCAGTGTACATTAAGCAGTGGCAACCTTGCTTCACCTCTGTTGTGGGGTCCCTCCTGAGCTCCAGAGACATAGGTGTGCAGGCCAGGAATCCTGTGGGTGGATGGTATAGCCTGTAGCAAGGAACACGAATGATGGACAAGGTGTTCCAGGAAGCTAAATTTAGTTCTCTAAGGTTGCTGTTTCATTTGGGAGTTCCTACAAAGTCAGTCTGTGTTGTCAGGTGGTGACACTCTGTGATAAGGCAGAGGTGTGGGGAACCTTGTGCTCTAAATTGAGCAAATTCTACTTTGGAGCACAAAACTGCTGCTGGTACATGGTGTGTGCTGTCCTTGCTCTGGACTGTCGAGGGTGAATCCAGGGCACTGCCTTCAGCAGCTTGTGATTTTACTTGGTTTCAGTTGTTAGCAAAGCTGACCCTTCACTGAGGTGGCTTTTACCCCCTGAGAAGAGGTGTTTTTGTGCCTTGCAGTAGCTCATACCCCATCAGGCCCAGAGCTGCAGCATGTTGGTCATGAGTGGCTGCCTTGGGGGCAGCTCCCCAGCACTGGCCAGTCTGTGTAACACAGCAGGTCCTGGCCTGGTTTTATTGACTTCCTCACAGCCTGATAGCTGGCCAGTGGGAGGCTTTGAACGCTGGCCAGAGTAGCAGCTACATGTGCAAAGCTGTTTTGAGATCACCAGCATTCTTTTTTCTGGTTTGCCGGCCCTGTACCTGCTGCTATTGGATGTAGAAAAAAAAAAGCTTCTTTGTCAGGGGAGGTTTTTTACAATCTAAATAACACCTTATTGTGTGGGTTTTTTGTTTTCCCCTGTTTTTTTTAATGTAGTGTTTCTGGAGCAGGTCCTGGCAGTGTCAGCCACTAGCCTGAGCAGTTCTTTTGTGCTGATGCTTTTGAATCTCTGCCTGTGTCAGTGTATTTCCTAGGTGATTAGCCAAGATTATTCACACCTCAGATAAAATTTATTTATTCTATTAGCAGCAGCTTCAATATATCCAATTTTCAGCACTTGGTGAAGACAAGAATTTTGCTTTTTTGCTAGAAAGCCTTTGTGTGTGTTTCCATGCGTGGATCTTGTTTCCATGGCATCAGCCTATAAGCCTGAGAAGCACAGGTGGGAGCATTAGCCAGTAAATAGACATTAGGAGCCAGCCCTGCTGCTGTGTGGAGCTTGGTCTGGTGGTGAGGATAGTGATGTGGGATATGGCAGTGATTTATGTATTTTAATGATTGGGACTTGGAGCTTTTCCTGTCTGCAGTGTTGTGGAATAAAAGACTCGATGCAGTCCTACTAGTGTTCTTGCAAAGGCATTGCTTTTGCTGTTGCTTTGTCCTGATTTTTCTGAAGATGCGGCCGTGCTAGAATGTGCTGTGATTTGAATTATTTTTCTTGCCCTGTTTTCCCAAATGCTTTAATGTGTTGTCTAAGCACCTTTATTCTAAAGTCTTTTTCTTCTTCCTTGCCATTGTGTTGGGATGGCTTTGCCCAGATGTTTTCATGTAGCAGTTGTGTCACGGGTAAAATGTGAATAGTAGTGATTGGGGTGTTCATTTGTAACACAAGAGCTCAAGCTACTCAGTGTGTCAGTCTTGGATGTCTCTTCACCAGCAAATACTGAAGCACAGTGTACTGAGCACAAGGCCTGTTCTATTAACTTCTATGGGTTTATGTTCTGCAGACATGGAGGTGATTATAGCTGTTTCTCTGGCTGTAAAAGCTATAAAGTTATGCATTCACAGAACCATAAAAACTTTTGATGGTATGGACTTCTATTTTGTAATATAATTGAGCATATACTCCTCCATTATATTTTGCCATTGCAAATATACTTTAAGAATAATGTGCTTATTAATTTTCTCCAGCTCAGTGGTAGGTATAATGGGCAAGTGTTTTCAAGACAGTGAACTGGATACAGGATTTTGAGGGGGTTGCTTTTATTTAAATTAGAAACTTGAGGACACTCAGCAGAGTAACATTGTGTGAAGTGAAGTCTGTTACATCAGACAATTATGCCTGCAGTGACCTTGCAAAAGAAATTCTGTGGGGAAGACAAGCCGTTGCAGTAAGGACAGGGGACTGCTCTCGGTGCCCATTTTACCATCTTTGGTGGACAACTTACAAAAGCTCTGTACACTAAAACAACTTTAACATCAGCCACGTTCACAGCAGCTACAAAGAAGGATGAAAAGTACGTGAACTATGTTTGCCTTGAAAAGAAATTCGTAACAGATTTCCATCATTAATGAGCTAACAGAAGAGTTGAGTCCTAGAGTAGTTTTTCTCCATTCTAGGCAAATGGCCACAGGGATCATATCACGTCAGGTTTCGCACACCGACCCTGTATACTTTGAGCAGTTCCTCAGGGCTCAGCTGGAAAAACAGTATAGGTAAAAGGTGTGGAGATCTTCATCTCCCTTTTGATTCCCAGCTGTCTCTGTATGGCTTAATCTGTGGTTGCTCTGTGCCTCTTGTTGGATCCAGTGGGTGTTGTCAAAGGTGTGATGTTTTTGCGGAATCGTGGCCAGTCTTGCTTGAAAGGGTTGAAATGTCTGCATTTTGAAAAGAAAATACCTTTTTATTAAACAAACAAACAAACACGCACCCCTGCCACTAAGCCCCTAAGTGAGGCTACAAATGAAATTCCATTTAAGAGTGAGAACACTTCAACCTTGATTTTGCATCCTACAAATTACAGTTGTTTGTTTCAGGTTAATTTTTAATTTCCTGTCATAATTGTGACTGTATTCCTACTGGTAAGCGGGTTCTGATTTAGTCATTCATATTTCCTTTTCAGATCGCGTGTGGCTCAGAGCATAATCTGGCAGTAGTTGGTAAGTAGCTTAATGTTATAACAAATCCTCTCACCTTTTTTTTTCATTTTTAGTAGCACAAGATGGAAGAAAAATATGTACATCGAACATACTGATATATGATGAAAAAATGGAAACATGTTTATGGGCATTGTCTGTGGGTGAAAGGAGGAAAGTAACATAGAGATGTAGAGGAAAAAGGAAGAGAAACTGGTGACAATAAGTGGTGGTGATGAAATTGTGGCCTTTTAGACCAGCCCCTCTAAGGAGAGAGGGGTTGATGGATGTAACAAGAAAATACATTTGCAAAGTGCTACAGCCTGTTTTAGACTGGAGTCATTGCAACAATCCAGGCTGCAGATTCAGAATAGCATCTAAGCTTGATGCTGGTCAAAAGTATCTTTGTTTAACAAGATGGAAATTATTAACATGGAAATTGTTGCTGAAGAACAGTCCTGGGTCTTTTGTTGTTCAAAGCTTGGAAAATCTTCAAAATGTCAGTCAGTGGTAGACAGGTTCTTTAGTGCATTTTAGCATAATGCAGCTGTTGTAATAATGATGGAAGTACTAGGAAGCTGATGTTGTTGGAGAAATTGAATTTTGTATACTAATTCCAGGAGCAATCAGATTCTTGCTTTCATGTGATGAGTTGATAACTGAAGTTTGATACATTATTGCTATTATATGTAATTACTAGTTTAGGAACATTTTTAACTGTAGATTTTCGAGCGCTTTATAAAGGAGGTCAGCATAATTATCCCCATTAATAGACAGGGCAAGACAGATGAAGAAAGGAATTCTATGCTAATGAGAACTGGAAATGAAACAGCACTCCATCCACGTAGATGTTTTTGGTTGCCCTGACTGAGGCGTTGAGGTGTCAAGTAAAGAATTTTGTTAATTTTCTAAAGTGTGGTTTGACAGAGGTAGAGAAAAGCAGCTCTTTGGTATTCAACCTGCTTTCCATGCTCTAATTTTTTAGGTTTTGTTAAGTGGCCACAAAGGTGGCATTTTCTGTATTTCCATATCTGCTGTAGTATGTTTTCTAATTATCCTTCTCCAGTTAAACCTTGTAGCGAACTTTTTAAGTTCTGTTAAGTTTATGGCTGCATTTAAGAAAAGATTTTTCCATTTTTCTTCTCCTTACTTGCTCAGTGTCACATGCCTGTATTAATTGTCAGGCTGGTGCTTCTGAATGTCGACTGAAGAGCAATCTTGTTTCTTGCTGAATTGATGAAGTAAAAATGTACTGCTGGCAGATTCCTCCAGTGTGCATGAAAGCAAGGCATTGAGTTTGAACAACCTTCTCTCTGCTGATGTCCTTTTAAGCTTTCTGCCTTCTAGGCAGAAATCTCTGGAAAAATTGGTTGGGGGAAGAAATTCTAGAAGAAAGTTACAATAACCCAAGAACTTTGCATATGTAAAGAACACCATATGCCTATCTAAGCTGCATGCTATACTCATTGAATTCAATGGGGAAATTATCAGTGCTGGAAGCCAGTCAATTTTATTTTAAGGACAACAGAAATGTGATGTTGCAAATTTTTTTCAACTAAAGAACTATGATACAATTTTCCCTGAATTGAATTTTACATATTCTTTTAAAAGTTTGAGTTTTTAGAACATTCTGTGGTAGGATTTCTCTGTTCACTGGTCACTCTTGGTTCAGAGCTGTCAGCTATTACAGTCCTTAAAAGATATCACACAAATTTCCATGAATATGTCTACTTGATTGTTTTCTAATAACTTATCATTCAAGCAGAGTTCATTTATACCAGCTAAATCAGCCATGTCTTTCTTAATTAGTAAATGCTTGAGTGATTGACTTTTAAACTAAAACAATTCAAATTAAGTATGACAGGTAAACTGAAAAGTCTTTAACAGTATAATATCCAAGTCAGTATTTCTGGTTGTATATACAAATGTGCTTGTGCTTTGTTTGTTGCATCATCTTTTAGATAGAAACATTTTTAGGACGGAAAGGCTGGATTTATGATTCATTCCACAAATGCTGAAGTAGTGTTCCAGTCATCTTGCTGGTGATACAAGCTGTTTGATTTGTAAGGCTAGCAAGCAGTTAGGTTTTTTCATGTTACTTTATATAGTCTGCATCCATTTGTATGGTTCACTTATTTGAATTCTCTTTTCTTCTCCTGAAGTCAGTGCAAAATTTGTCTGTTCTCTTCACTGTGATGGCACTTACTCCTTTTTTTTGTGGCTATATTGGTAGTATTTTAGTTCTCATTTGATCATAAGGTAAATGTTTGATCTAAAGGAGAATGAGATGTGGATTGTCTTGAAATGTACCTGCTTTTCTAAACTTAATGAGTTAAAAGTTGCTGTTAGTATGTGAAAAAGCATAAACATCTTCACACCTAGCCCTTGGTGAAAACACATTTTTATCTTCAATTCGTGTTTTATTGTGATACTAATTCTAAAATTTTAAAGTGTTGTAATATTTTTTATGTTTGTATGACTTTTCACTTGAGAACAAAAATCCTTTCCTGGTAAGAAAAGACTTTGCACTTTTCACCTCAATCAAGGATTAATCATAGGAGCCAGCCTATTTTTGCACTGAAAGAAATGGGTAGTTATTTAACAAATGTTGTATAACATATCTGAAAAACACCTTGCTACACTGAAAACTGTGTGTGTACTTACTGAGCACCACAAAGGTGGCTTTTCTACTTGAATGTGATAGCGGCTGTGTTAGTACTGAACTTCGTGATAGTGAAACAGAGTCTTTGATTGACTGAAATACATAGTGGAACTAAATCAGTGTGGCAAAGCTGGGCTTTTTCCAGGTTTGGGAGTCTATAGTGTTTTCAACACTGAAAAGGTAAGGAGGTTTGATTCTTACCCTAAAAAGCCTGTGTTTAAAAACAGTGTTTATGGGGAAGGATCTTATCAGTTTCCTACCCACTCCCCAGTAAGACTTTGATGGTTCTTTTCTGAAAAGAAGAGATTAGTTGTCTTTTAAGAGAACACATAGATCATGCAATGCTGCAACTTAAGCAATATTAACTATGCAGAAGTAGAGATGCTATTAAATGCAGCAATGCCTTGACTATGCTGCAATCACAGGGCACAGGACAGAATGCCATGAAGAGCCTCCGAATGCAAATGTCTTATTTTAGTAAAAAATTAAACCATGGCATTTTATTCAAACCTCTTGGAGGTAAAAAAATCCCCAGAAATCATTACAAAGGTGACAGTTCTATAGTCTCTCATCCCAAAGCCTTTTTGGTCTTGCTTTTAGTCATTTTCTCAACCTGTATAAACTAATAAATATCTTTTAAACAGAAGATGCTGGAGGATATGTAGGGAGAAGTGCTTGTTTTAAAAGCTAATTAATTTCTGTTGAAGTCCAACTTTAAAGGAGCCTTCAAAGGGGAATTTGTTTGTTTGGAAGAGAAAGATGTGGATCTTTCAAGTTAACATTTTCTGGTGTAGTGTTTTGAAGGGGATAAGTGTCGGGACGTGTGGCTACTTCAGGTAGTGCAAAAAGCTTTTTCTTGTGCTTTATAGTCAGCACAGTGAATTGTGACTTCTGCTCATTTTCTTGCATGGAGGATTTAAAACATCCTTCAGTGAGATAGTCCCCAGATCCTGACTTGGACACTGCTGTGTGGTGACTCACACCACAGAGGCATTGTCAGTGCAGATGGTGGTGGTGCAGTGGTGTTCACAAGGAGGAATTTGGCTTTGTGATTAATGTCATTGGTACTCATTTGATGCTTGTCACTGTCTCCTTTGGCTTTTCTCCTGTTCAGGTTATTTACTCAGCCCTGTTTTCCCCCCATGATTAATGGTAGTGGAGAGGGCACCATGTTATTAATGTTAAAACAATATAAATGAACCCCAAAGGCCCAAGCTGGCCACCCAACCATAAGTGTGTTTTGCACATGGAAGTACAAGTGACATATGAGGAGGCAAGACCCTGGCCAGTCACACTGAGTTTCAGTGTGTTCAGTGTAACAGCATTATCATTTTAAAATCACTTCTCAACTTTCTGGTGAATCACAGGCCCTTCCAGAAGAGGGTTAGTTTTGTCTCCCATTGCCTTTTTAGTTTTGTGTGAATGAGAACCAAGTTTCAGGATTTTGTCTTCTGTGGTTCATGTGCAATCGCAACTGTAAATATCACAACACAGGCATTCGGATCCTTCTGAAGCTGCAGTTGGAGAGTAAAAACCAATATTCAATTTAGTGGAAAAATAGTCTTTGTAGAGGAAATTAAGATAAAACATCCTTCCACTCAGGTGATAGCTCATGCCTCAAATGATCTGAATTAAAGTATGCAATAGTGTTAGAGGGGCAGTAAAAGAGTTATTCCATACTCTGTTGAGATTTTCTTTTTATATTCCTATCCTGGAAAAACATAGCAATTATGACCTGGAAAACATGGCAGATCGAAGTGATCAAATCTTAGGGAGGTGGTGATACACATCCTAAAATGGTGGTGGTGTTAATGCTATCCCCAACACCTTGGTTCCACCTTTTTTAATAAGGAAGCGGAAGGGTTCCTACATGTGAGCCACTACCCCTTAATTAGCAGGGTTTCGTGTTTGTACTGAAGTTCTGCGATTCCAACTGAATTATTGCATAAAGCATCAGTTGAGGAAGGGCGGTAACAGATTATGAAAGATCTATTTCTCTGGCAGAGTGAGCACCAATGGGCAGAGGAGGCTGTGCAGGCTGATGGACGGATCCCTGCGTTATGCTGACAGTATTATTTAGATGTTTGCAGCTGCCCTACGAAGCAGCAGATAGAGTCATGTGTCTGACACTCGGTCCCGGGGGACTCAGCACTCTGTCATGGGCACAAAAATCATAAATTCTCTCTGTTGCTATAGTGTTTGGAGGAATCTTCGGCGTACACAGTGGAGGGCACTGGTGTTCAGCAAGGAGCCTGAGTCTGCTAGTCCGTGGCTTTGTTTATTATGCATGAAAAATCCCAGTTCAGCCAGGGACTCTATTGTAAAGGTTTCCTGGCAGACCAGCGTGGAGTCATGTTGCAGCACGCTGTCTCTTTGCATTGCAGCACTAATCACATTCTCTGCTTATTAAAGGGCACCTGGCAGGACTTCGAGTAACCATCACTGTTGTCATTTTCGTGCGGGTTATATGTCGACCTTCTAAATTTATTCTCTGGCAGAGCCATTTTGTATGTCATTTAGCTCTTAATGTGGCTTTGACTGTTAAAATAGCTCTTCAAAGTATAAGCTCCTTTGGTTATATTTGTTGAGAAAAAGCAGCCCTACACCTATCATTATCTGATCACCTGTCTGAGTTCTTTGGACATAGCTGGAAATAGGTTTGACATCACAGTTTTCCTGTCTTGGTTAGATACAGTGAGTTGTTCAAATATTTTTTCACTTCGTGTTTCTTTTCCATATACTGTTGGTGCTCCAGGCAAACTAATTGTTCCTCTGTTAAGATGGAAGCAGAAATAGAATTTCAAATTTCAGAAGTTTCATTATTTTGTTATTTTCAGCAGATTATGCTCACAAAATCTGATCCTCTGATCTCTTAGTGTTCCTTTTCCAGGGGCTAATGGAAAGTCAAGTTGCCAACTATCTCATGAATTTGTGGGTGTAAGGTGATGAGGAGAGAAATGAGGAAATGCTAATTTGAGCATTTGGAAAAGCCTTCTGGGGGCTAAAAATGGCTTTGTATCAACTGAGTTGTCTGAAGTCAGTGGCTGCTGGCTATAGGAAAGGATGGATATTTTGCTGAGAAAAGCTAATTAGATTCACAAGAGAAAGTGGGATTGCATTGACTCCCTAAAAAGAAACTCCAGAGTTTAGGATAAGATCTGACTGAACTGCATCTTCTGTTACTGAAGTTCAGATTTTACATCTACCTTCTCTTGCAGGCTTTGTCACTGAATTGATGCATATTTTGGGTGACTTAACTCTCTGGAATGCTGTGTTCAGCTTCTTCTTTTCACTGTGCAGCTTGTCAATTTAGGTTGTGAAATCTCTGGAATGAAAACCACCTCTTAATGTATTTTAGAACTGCCTCGAGTAAAGGGACTTGATTTTAATATTTTTTTTAGTATTACATTGCAACTAATAATAGTTACAATCACTTCCCTTCCCCTCAGAGAGGCAATTTTAAAATATAATTAGTCTTGGTGTATGGTGTATGTGGCTCTATCTTAATTTATATCATTTAGCGTGTAAACAGGTAATAATGCAGTGCTTGTCGTATTGTTTACAGCGTGGTTTCCTGCTGTTACTAGATGCAGTGCTGCTTAGGCAGGCCCTGAAGATGAAAGCTGTTATTTTTTTCTGTACAAAAAGCTCATGGTTCTTGTAAAATTTTTCCCTGAACTTTACATATCACCATGGTGTCAGCTTACAGTTTGTCTAGAGTTGAGCTCCTGTGCACTGTCAGTTTCCTGCGAGACACCGCATCACATCCACAGGGATAAATCTGCTGCATCAAGAACCCTCCTGAAGATGGGGAAGAGGTAAGTGAGCAGTATTAACCTGTGGTGACAGCTAAACCCATCCAGCTGGAACTGTGAGTGGCAGCTGGAGGGGATAATTGTCGTGGCAAGACAGCAAACAACCAGCAAACGCTACCAAGCAACACTTTTTGCTTGAAGCTGAATGAGTAGGGAGCCATTCCTTGAAGGTATTCGTGGAAAGGAAAAGTCCTTCCACCTGGTTTTAGAAAATCACAGAGGAGGAGAGCACTCTTGAGAGTGGGAGCTGCAGTACAGGTGCATGCAGTGCTTTGTCAGAGGGTTCACTGGATGGATACTGAGTATTTAGAAAGGAAATCAGATTTTATACTATTTGTTTACCTGCAGGCTCTGAGCAGACCAATTACTTTGAAGTAGAAGAAAAATACATCCAATATATCTGAGGCATATTTATCTGAATTTTCAAGGAAGCAAACAGGAGTCACAAAAATAGGCATCCTTGGTCACCAAAGAGAGATTAAGTGTTTGGTGGCTATAAAATGAAATAAAAGGAAGGACAAATGTCTGGCTTCAGGGAGTCATCTAGAGCATGTGGGAGAGATGCTCACCCAAGGAAAAGCACAAGGCCCGCAAAGCAGTTCAAAGCACTTGGAAGGGCAACAAATAAAGGCTTCAGTTCCCTTCTGCTGAGCAGCTCTGGACTGAACTGTGCTGATAATTCTGGGTTCTGTACATGCAGCAGCCTCAATGCTTTACCTTCTAAGTGTATCACTGAGTAGAAATTTTGCAGCTAAATGGCTGGCTGGCTGGCAGGAGGGCATGGTGGTTTATATTTAGAAAGCTGGTGTGAGGAGTGCCCTGACTGTGCTGTGAGATTTGTGGCTCTCCAGGAGGGAATGTCTGGCTACAGAACCTTGGGTTGACACCGCTGTGTCTGTGTGGTCACTATCCACATCCTTTATGGAGCGCTAAGAAATTTTTCTCTCAGCACATGGGTAGATATTTGTGACCAGCTTAGTTTGCTACATGCTCTGAGTGAATAATCTCTGAAGCTTTTTCCTTTTGATATTTTTATGGGTGTGTGTGTTTTACTAATACCATCTTTAATACTCTGGGTAGCTTTCTGCATAATAAAGAGATGCAAGTAGGGATTTTTGGAGATTGGCTTGACTGTGAGATGGGTTTTTTCACAAATGCGCAATTAAGTCATCTTTACCCAGGTTTTGGATTTTAAAGAGTGTTTTGGTCATATGATTCTCCTGTTCTCTTTCAGTTGTGGAGGTCAGGAAAATCTTCCAAGAATCCAAGCTGAAGGCAGGGATGCTGACAGTGACATGAGTCTGAGAGATGATGTTGTTAGGATGTATGGGAAATATTGCCAGACTGGATGTGAAACAAGGACACTCTGGGCCAACACTGCTCTGTTTGGCTGTAACTGCACAGGACTAAATGCACACATCAAAGCAGGCTTCCTGAAGCTTTTGTAAACCAAGGTGGGGTGGGGAATTGTTTCTATACCTTTCCATAAGAGTAGATCCTCTTTTCCCACTTTAGGATTTAGGACTTGGAATTTTAAGGTAGTTGAAGTTGCAGTGGGGAAAATCTTGAGGTGTTAGCTGGCAGGCAAGATTATTTTACTGCTAGTAACAAAAAAGAAGCTGTTCAAGCTTGCAAGCTTTCAGGGTAAAAATAAAGAATTTTACTAAAAATCATTGGCTTTAGAGAGATAAGTATTTAAGAAAAATATTAGGGGGAAAAAGGTCAAATGAAAAGAGATTAAAAGAAATTAAAAGTTGACATATTTATAAAAATTGCCCTTTACTTGTCCTTGCTTTTTGAACGTGTTTCACTCAAGTGCTTTTTTACAGAAGGTAGGTAACAAAGTAATTAAAATTAAAAATGCCTTTGAGACTCATTCCACTATTGTGCTTTTCCTGTGCTTTTTTTTTGGAGTCTCTAAGGAGCAACGAGGCTAAACTGAGACTTTTATTATTTCTGAAAAATGTCTTCGCATAATTTTATTTTTAGATTGTTGGGCTTATTTGAACTGTGAGAAAGTTTGAAGGACTGAAAGCTATATGAACAGGCTTTTAAGAGGTATTTAGCATAGAGCATTTAAAATTTCTCATGGAGCAGTGAGAAGGGTTGATATATTTCTGGTGAACAAGTAAATCACAGAGGACTCGTGTCAAGCATGTTATACTTGTTTATGGTGAGGCTTCAAACATAACTGGTTAGTAGGAAGCTGAATGAAGTGAGAGACTACTGCCACATATACAGGTTTTGGTGCTCATCAGTCTTTAAGGAGCAAAATATCTCTGACTATTTGGTAGCTCTGAGCTTGCTAAGATGGTAGGACATCTGTCAGTGTTCTCAAAACCAAAGAAACCCAATCACCACCACCAGCAATAACACACACACAAACTGTAATGACTTTAAAAACCAGTATGCTGAGACCTTCCTGGTAGATTTTTTCAGATGAGATACTGACATCTTCCCTAGCTTAGTTCTGGCCTACATCATCCTCCCCTCTACAAATCTAATGGAATAATTACTTCAAAACTATAATATACGATGTATTGATCCTGGTATAAACTTTGTTTGTACTTATTCTAGCCCTGATTTGCTAATTAAATGTTGTCTTGGAGGACCTTCACATTCACAGGAATTCATATGATAGGCTCTACCTTTCTTTGTTCAGATTTAGCATCTTACGATATCCCTGCTCTGTAGCCTTGTGTTGTAACAAATTACTAGATTTAGTTTAAATCTAGAATTATTAGATTTACTAGGAAGTAATTATGGTGGGGAGCACCAGCCCAAGGCAGCAGGTGGAAGAGGAGAAGCTTCCAAATGAGCCTCTAATGAACATGAAATCCATTTTAACTCTGCTCATATTCATGGGTAACATTCACTTCTATTTGTTTTTGATGTGAGTTGCTCAGTGTGTGTGAGGTTACACCCGGGAAGCCTGGCTACCATATTTGCTTTTTTGTACACCTTTTTTTGAAATAACTTCAGGCAGCTCAGAGGATGCTTTACCACCATGAAATTTCCTGTGCTTATCCCAGCTATGAGAATGACCTCCAGTGTCCTTTATGGCCCCCTTTGGCCTTTCCAGACTCCTGTTCCTCTGGGGAGTTTCGCAGAGATGTAGCACATTGTCAGTTTGGATGTTATGTGACCTGCAGCGCTAGTAATTCAAAACCCTGTAAGCTGTTCACAGATCTCCTGTTATTCACCTTGTAAAGGAGAATCAGGCTGTTCTGAATCCCCCAGAGTGCCACTGCCCATGACACGTTCTGCAATGCCAGACACAGGGCTTTTCTGCTGAGTGAAGGATGTACATGGCCAGAAGATTTCAGTTTCCATTTTTCTCAGTAGGAAAGAATTTCTGTCAGTTAAGACTTTTGAGTAGAAAGGATTCTGAATTTGATGAGTTTTCTTTTTATTTTCATTGTGGATGATGCTCAGAACAACAATTCAGTCAAACATCAGAAAACTATTTTATCAGGATACATCATTACTCATTGCCCCTTCCCCTCCTTTGGGCATTTTAATATCAATTGGAAAAATAATTAATCTTCCATGACCTTGGTGACAAATCTGAGTTGCCAAGAGATTGAACAAGTAAGCAGCTGCTTTGCTGTGAATGTCTGATATTAAACTGGAGGTTGGCTTCCTTCTGCCTCTGGTTTTCAGTGACACCAGCTGCTATCTTGCTGAGTTGAGACATCTCAGAAAATGGGCAGCATGACAAGCAACACAAATCATATAATTCTGAGTAGGAAGCTCACTTGCCTTGAAAGATAGTTTGCTTTGGCTTTCAAACTCCCTATTTTTTTCCTCCTGAACTGTTTCCTCCCATGCGTTTTTTCTTGTACTTTTTGAGTTATGAACATTTCACAGTCTTTTAAAATTGAATGAGATGAAAGGTGTCTCTCTTAAAGGCCTGCAACATGTTGTACTTCTAAATGAGCACATGGGACACTTCGTCGGTGATGTGGTAGTGGTGAAAGATATATGTATGCTCAAGGAGTAAGAATTTTTCCCAGTGTAGCCTGTTGAATTTGGTTTTATTAACAGAATCTTGGTAGTTGTTACATTTTTCAAGATGTGTATTTTTGTGATATTGATTTAATAAATGCTTGCTTGCAACTCCTGTAAAATAATTTGTTCCCTAGTTTTGATAGGAATAATTCATAATTTGTTACTGTTCCCTGCTGAGACCTAAAGATCAAATCTGAGCCCTTTGCTTCAAGGGAAGCTCTATTACTGAGGATTCCAAAAGGGATTATTTCAGAAATACCAGTTGCATGTGAGTTCATGATGTTAATGTGTGCTTCACATTGAGCATGAAGGATAATGTGTGATGGTTGACAAATTTATAGCACTCACTGGTTCTCTATGATGCAGACCAGTGCATGGATGATTCTGGCCCTTTCTAAGAAGCAGATGTTTGCTTATGCAAGAAAAGTAATTACTGTATTTGTGTTCTGTACAGAGGAGGGGAAAATTGTCACCAGTGTCTGTGCTCTATTGTGAGTTGTTGGACTCACCATCTGATTTGTAGTCACTGAACATGACTTTACTCTCCTTAATTGTGGGACTTCTTGGTGAATATTGAAAAGTTTCATACTGGAGGCAGCTTTTAGGTCTGTTTATTTAAGCTTCCTTTAGTGCCAGTAGTGCAGTTCTGTTCTTCTCCCGTACAGAAATGCCAGGCAGGAAGCAGCCAGCTGTGACTCTCCCTGTGCCAGATTGGAGACTGGAGACAGGATCATGTTAGTCTGTGCTGCTTTTTTCAGTGCATCTGGCCAGCCATAACCTTAAAGCTCACATGAATTTTTTTCTGTAAGCTCAAGAGAGAAAAAATGTTAAAGGTATCAGGATTTGGTATCCTTGCTGTTCTGAGATGATGCATGCTATTTTTAAGGTTTTTTTTCCTGGCCCCAAGACTCATCTTGCCACCTACCAATGAAAGGAGGCAGGAATCCAAATGTATTCTGCTTACATCCAAACCTTGTGTTGCCTGCCATTTATAGCAGGAGTAGTATGATGGTTTGCTGTCACTCAGATGTCACTCAGATTCTTTCAGTCTCGCTACTACACTGTTGATCAAGTTAACTGCAAGGCAAGATTCATCCTAGGTAAATTCTGGATACCCAGAAATAAAAAAGCCTGAATGCTATTGTATAGCACCATGGATTTGTTGAGTAAAGAAACAGGCACTTTAATTTTTTTAGGCACTGTAGTAAAGAAATCTTGTTCTGTTGACAAGTTCAGCATGTGTCTTGTGCAATACTTCTCTGTCTGCTTGGATCCTCCTCCTTCTCCCATCTGCCACCTTCTCACTCTGAGGAAAGGAAACTCCATTCTGTCAAAGCAAAGTGCCAGTGAAAAATGGGGAAGACTTTTAAGAGTAGCTTTTGGATGAGACCATTCACTAAAATCAAAACAAATATAACCACAGCTCACTTTAGTTTTGCCCTATGTACTTAGCAAAAGGTTAAGGCTGACAGGTAGTAAGATAGAGCCCCTCAAGAGAAGGCTGTGGAGTTCAAAAAGGAAGACTGACTTACTTCTGCCTGAGATCAGTGCTCCATGGCAACATGTGCTTTGCAAGGAAAGTAGCATAAATACCTATTAAGCAAAGACATTCCCCAGCAAGTGAATTAAATGCCAGAAACTGAATGTGGGGTTGGTGGTTTTTTAGCTCTTGGGGTAATTAGGGTAGCTACCAGTGAAGAATCATAATTGTAATGGATGGTCTCTGAGTCTTCTGAAGCATGAAATGTACCTAAATTTGAAATGTCCTGTGCATTTCTGTATTTCCTAGTTATTAGTCTTAGGTTTGTGAAGTTGATGCTTACTAACTTTGAGGATTGTTTCCCTCTGCAGAGGTTTTGTGGCTGCTTCTGCCCAATGCTGACTTGCAAATTCAGTGTGAGCGGTTAAAGCCTTAAGAACGATAGACTTGTATTATTACAGGGATTTTGTGCATTCATTTAAGTCCCCAGGGCTGAAGCTCAAACTTGGTAATTGTCTTGGCTGGAAACGACTGTGCCGAGTTTCACCCTTCTGTCCGCAGCTGATGATCTCTGCCTGGGAGAGTTAAGGATTAGAGGACTCCAGGACTGGTTTTGATTGTTTGGCTTGATGTGCAGTCACCTACAAAATGATACTAAATGTGCTTATGCTTTCTTTATTGCTGAAATTTGGTTGGTTATTTGAGGCAAGGACAGCAGAAATCAGCAAGACTTTGTCTGTTGGAGGTGCTGAGCCTTCAGACTCCACAGCTTAGAGGGCCGAATATCCAGGGAACTAAAAATATGAGGTTCTGCTTGAGTCCCCGTGCCTCATTCTCAGCTGCTTTGCGCACTCCAGATTACCCTCATCACACATTTGCTGGGGTTCATGTGGCCATGAATTAGACGGTTTTCATTTCCTCTGTTAACAGGGTTTTCTAAATCCTCATTCCTTGGCTGTCTGCAAGCATGCTTTACTGTTCAGTGTAAGGTTTTATGGTATGTGCTTCTCGCCTCAACCCTAAAACCTAAGCAAAAATTCTAAGTCAGAATTTTGTGATCTCCTTGTAAAACTGTAGGACAGGTAAGAAAGAGATTATATAGGTGAGCACTTTGTAGATACAACTTGTCTGAAGTCCAACTTCTCTGCTTTATCCAGGGGAATGGCTGTACTGGCTCCACAAAGGTTCAAAGCAAGTATTTTGTCCTGTGAGGAGCTGATTTCCAGTCTGCTATACAGCACTGTAAAATAGTCTACTAGCTGCAGTAGTGTTGGCTAGAAGAATTAAACTTGAAGTCAGGCTTCAACCATGTTTTGAGTTTTTAAACCCCTGGCCAAGACAGTAAAATGTTGATGATGCTGCAGTACTGCAAAGCTGTAACTCGGTGAATAAATGCCTTCTATAGTATAACACACTTCTGTTTGGTATTCTGTACATGACAATTCCCTTAATTTAAGCAAACAAATGTTAAGCAGAAGTTGCTTCCATCTAATTACATTTTTCCTGCTCAATTTGAGGCTGATCTAATAGATACATTCTCTAAGTATAGCAAAACTATGCTGAAGGAAATGGAAAACCATGTGATACTTTAGTACATAGTGGGAAAGTTGAGCTTGTATTGCATGGTGCAATGATCCATCTGTCTTGGCATTTTTAAAAATTATTTGTGTTTTTAAAAGCTGTTCCGTGGCTTGGAAGAGCTGGAATTCAGCTGTTAGGCTGTCCCTAGCAAGCGCAATATCAAAAAAATCCCTGTGGAGCTGTGATGAGTAAGTTTCCCTGGAAAGGAGCTTCACTCACTTCTAGTCTAGTTAGCTGCCATCGGTTTATAAATGTATGTATTAGTTTAATACTGATCTCTTTCAGAGCTAGTGAACCTGTGTCATCTTATTGCTCTGGAATGTTTCTGGTGCACACTTCCGTGGTAAATGAGATACATGACACTTGTGTGGAATTTGGGTGATTTCAGCCAAGATTTGTAGAATTATTTTAAGATTAGTCATTTTTTGTACACACATCTTTTGGGCACCCAGCTTATTGAGTTCTTAAGGCAGGCTGAATTTCATCTCAATGGGTGATAATCAGGCTCACTGTGGTGTACCAGACTGATCACTGTCTTTGAGTATTTCTTTCCAAAGTTTTACTGTTTTCATATTCTGGTGGGTGCAGGGTAATTATATGGTAGTACTCCTCAATTGCTTCCTACTTGCCGTCCAGACTGCAGCCCCTTCATTCTAGAGCTGTAAATTCTCGTGTCAGAACCAGGCAGATACAGGCATTCAGTACTTCAACTCTTAGAGGAAGCAACTGGACAACAAATAATAAATTTGGACATACATATGATGTATTGACCTGGGTTTGTGGAGCATTTACATACACATTGGTATGTCTCAAAGATGTGAAAACACATGTACAGGAATTATGTCTAAAAGTTGTCTCTTTTTCATTCATGTTCCAGGACTACAGTGCAATAAGTTAGTTTTTTTCTCTCCATATTACAATAATTTTAAATATTAAAGTTAAATCACAATAATGTTAAATCCCCTTTCCCTAGAAGACTAAGCTGCTAGTCTAGAATATAATAGAAAGTATTTTTAAGTATTTTTGGATCTGGTTCTGAGATTCTCCCAGTTTGTAGCCATTTTAAACGGGGACAAAATAGTTTTTAATTGTCTCACTCCCTTTTTTTCTGAAGAATCTGAGGGATGCTCAAAGTAAGAGAGATTCTTGAGGCTATTTTTAATGTGGGGTTCAAAGGGAGCTGCTAAGTAACTTCAGCCTTCCTGTTCTCTAATATCTGCACTACTTATCCATCCTGCTAGCTGAACAGTGTTGAGTTCTAGTGAATTTGATGATCTTCCAAGTTTTGTCAGTGTGATTGCATGTTAAAAAGTTCAGGTGCATTATTCTGTGCATTTTGGACAGGCAAAGTGGCAGAGAAGTGACAGGGAGGTTGATACAGCTGTTTGCATGAAACCATTCAGTGACAGTTGAGTTGCAGTAAGATGGATTACTCCTGAACAAAGGGGGAACAGATTTCTCTGCAGGGCACAAGGAACAATCTGAGATTCTGATAAATGCCTTTTCAGAGGGTATAAGATGGCCCAATTAATAATTTCAGCTGAGCGTTTGATCTGAATGTTAAGCAGTTAGCATCTCTAATATTTTGGTGACGGTAGTAGTTAACAGGCATTCCTTTATAACTCATCTTGTCTGATGCTTGTGAATTTGGTGTCTTCTTCTGAGTATCCTTGTGTTCTTCCCAACCTGCTTTAGTTTTATATTAATATTGACTGGATGCCTTCTTAAAGCTCAGCATCTCTTGCTCTTCAGGATTTGTGCTTTCTCTTCCATCTTAGACTGGCACTTTGCCGTGTTGTCGTTTTGGTAAAACAAAGTCATCTTAAGGGTACTCTCAGCTTTCCTGTCATGCATTGGTGCTGCTGTTCTTCATGGTAATCAAACTGGAACAGTTCTGCCTTCTGCAAGTCAGTGCTCAACAGAAAGGGGATGGAGTCTGCAATAAGTCAGAGCAGTGAACACTCCCTCAGAGCACTGCAAGCTGCATTGCACAAAAGGAGCAGTGGTCTGTAAATAAGTGAAAGGCTCCAGCATGCACAGAGCCTCTGCCTTCCTCAGCGGGTTGGTTCACATCAGCTGAAACAAAGGAAAAGGGGAAAAAGCTTTGTAAAAAAGCCCAGGAAGCGCTTCAGCTTTCTCATAAACAAGCAAGACATTTCTCCTCTGAGAATGTTCCCGCCAGATTTGCTGTGCCTTCTAGCTTTATCACAGCAGGTTGAAACAGGCATCATAAAGAATGACCAAGAAGAGGGAAATGTACTGGCTTTGTGTCTAAACATGTAAAAACTTTGTGTAAATGTGATAGTTGAAAGAACTTCTGGGTAGAGAAGTGTGATATGTAATTTCCAAGAGTCAGGTACTTTGTGTACAAATAGCCAAGTTGCCAGTGTGTGTTTTATAATCCCGAGAACGAGGAACATGCACATGAGGACTTAGGTAGGTAGTGTATGCAAATCTTGGTTGTTCTCCATAAAGCTCTTAGAATCCATTTTTACATAGCTTCTTGCTTCTGGGGCAGTTGTACCCAAATATAATTAAAAAGGGAGTGACAGAAATTAGACCAGAAGTCTAGTATCTTAATGGACTTCTTATCTTAAACCAAGGCTCTCTTTGAACTCTGAATACAGAGTAACTATGTCTCCATGATGATCTTGCTTATTTCTGATCTGTTTTAGAAATATGTCTTCTCTTCCAATGCAATTTAATCGTACAATGATGAAACTAAAAGGAACATTCTCTCAGAAGTGACTGAAGAAAGGATTCAGTGGCAAGTTTGGTTTTTTTTAATCATATATGGTGTGCTGCAGTCCAAGTGCCAGTTCTGGGGTTATTCTGGGAGGTAGCAATGTCCAGAAAAAGAAGGTAGTTTCATCTTTAGGGTCTCAGTTTAAATTTGAGCCTGAGTGCAGAACTTGCACTGGGTTTGCTCCGTGCACAGAGGGCACAGCCCTGAGGGCTTCCATCACTGGCTGAGGGGAGAATTTCCCCTCCCCAGTCCACAGCTGGATCTGTGTTTGGGCTCTTCACAGACCAGACAGGAATCCCATTTGAAAGGGCACATTGTCAATGGCCACTGCCATGGTGCAGTGCCTCATTACATCATTAAATGTATCTGTGAGGGTGTCGATCAACTTAACTGTGCCTGATGCTTTTCCGCTTAGCAGCATCTGATTTTGTGTATTTTAGATGTTTATCCAAAACCACCAGAGATGCCTTTCATGGTTGGATGCAGATAATTGAAAATTGGCAGTTTTCCTTCTCCTGGATGTCAGGTAGCCTTTCAGTGAACCTGGTCCTTTCAGAGGTTCCTGTTCCCTGTGGCACAGTCATGGAAGCTGTAGCTCAGAAATGATTTGGAAATTCTGGTGGTGCTGATGGCTTTTTACCATGCTGAGTTTTTAAGAAACCTGGCTTGCAGCCCCAAGAGGCGGGACTGACCTTGGGGTACCCAAGGTTTGACTACATGGCTAATTAGTGATGGAGGAAATCTAACAAATATGTGACTAATGCACAGGGATTCACCTAATGAAAATAACACCTTCTCTTTACCAAATAGCTCCCTTGCAACATTTAGTTGTGTAGCAACTATTGCTGCTTTGTGAATGAAGCAAGTGGATTCCACAGCAGTCCTTGTACACACTCCCTACCCCTCATTTGGCTCACAAAATCAGAATTGCATTTTAGTGGTTTTGTAGACAATACATGCAAAAATACACACGGTATAGGTAATATACACCCACAGGTAATACTGCTGCTACACTCGATTAAATCTAATTTCTCATTTTTGCAGAAGGCTCCTTTTCTGTGAACTTGAAGTATCCTGCAAATGTTGGGCTTTGCTGGGGAGTGGCCAAAAGCTGGAGAGTAAATTCTGCAATAATAAAGTTCTATTCCTTATTGACCATGTTTTTCTCAAGTTGTGAGGAGGCAATGATGGCACATATAATTTTGATACTTGGTAAAAGAGTCTCATTTGGTCAGGGTGAGAATCAGTTTCAGGAGCTGAGAATGCTGCTTTAAATGATTGCTCTGCTTGTAGTTAGCAAGGAATTAATCTTAAACAGCCAAATAAGCATAAAATTTTGTCGTGGCTAGTCAAATTTTCCATGTAAATTTAAAAGGAGGGTAATTTTCCCATTTCTATTTTAGAGTGTTCCTTATTCTGCCTTTATAATTTTGTCCATTTCCTTATTAGTGCTCCTTTCAGAGCCCAAACATGTCAACAGTAACACCATTATCAGCCTGAAATAAAGGAACAAACGTTCTCATCTTCAGTCATGCTTTGCCTGTGGCAGCTATTTTTAATTTTGCAGCTGCTGGAGACTGAGGCAGATGAGGCAGATTTGCAGCTGAAGACTTGGCCTCTGCATCACACGTCCACTTTCCAAATGCTCTGAGAGGTGTCAGGAAACGTGAGGGTTTCCAAGGGGTCTCTTCACTGAAGTAGCACTTCTGGAAAAGGAGACAGAGAGAGCATGAGGCAAAGCACTGGTAGCAGAAGGGAGGTATCCTGCTGATTTAGCACTTGTTTGCAGATGTTCAAAATGGAGTGTGAGGTGGCAGCTGATGATTTTTCTCACCAAAGTGTGAATATGAGCTGACAGCCTGGCGCACTCTCCTGTGTATTCTGAGCAGCATGAGTTCCAGCAGGTCCTCAGCCTCCAGGATTTTTCTTTCCTGGAAAAGGAGATAGTGTGACTTTTTGGCCATGAGGAGCAACTTGTGCTTTTCCCAGCCTTGACCTGTGTTTCAAAACTGGCGTCACAGCTCCGAGTTGAAGATCAAATTGCAGAACACACAAGTGCTGCAGTGACCTGTACCTGGCTTGACATGGGCATTTAGGCAGGTGAACTTTGGTGCGCACCACTTTCAAGAGTGGCCAGGCATGGAAAGCACAGCTGTGTGAGTGTAGATATTATTTATTGACATGTCACTTTACCTAACCTTGTTCAGGCCTCAAAGTGCCTCCTTTGTCTTTGTGCCAATATTTCTGTAATTTATTGTTTACTGTGATAGAAGTTAAGACATGGCAGTGCATTTAGTTATTACCTCTGAGTGGCGTGGGCTTAATAGATGGTTGGAACAGAACTCAATTTTCTTAGATGCTGAAATACAAAAGACTTTATTTTGCAGCTCCCCACAGTCAGAAGATAGTGATGTGAAGAACCCAGCCTAAATTATGAACTGGTTGAAGTTTTAAATGGTAAATTCTCTGTTATGGGACTGAAAGATATTTTGAAACAGTTTGTTTAGTTTCATTTCATCTTTGGCATTTGGCCCACAATGCATTACATGTTACCTATTATTTTGCCAAAAATTCAGTAGCAGTGGTGCACGTGTGTTTTCACTCAACTTTTAAATCCATATTAGTGGATCCAGGCACTTTGAAAACTGCATAGATTTTCTTAGGGATCCACAAAAAACAGTTTATCTAGGTCTTGGACAACTTGAGAGATTCATAAATATAGTTCTGGTTTTTCTTTTCTTGGTTTGCAAATTTAGATTAAATTTTGACTTGTAAAATGTGATATTAACTATAAAATAAAATAGTCAAGAGGGTTCAGATACTTCCACTTTTGACCTCAGTGTTAACTAGGTAGTTAAATACTTATGAACTTATGGCTTCATGTGTGATGATCATGGAAAGGTAATTTATTTTCACTTGTGTTGAGCATCTTTGCTTGAGTATTGTTGCTAATTATCTTGCTGATCCTAACTTAGCTGACATTCCTCTTAGTTACCTGACCTATTGAATTGTCTGTCATATGACCTCAGACTTTTTTGATCATATCTCTCTGAAAACAGATACAGACATGCACATATAAATAGGGTTTCTAATAGAGAGAGGTTTTGTTTAGCAGAACCATTGCTGGTAGAGTTAAAGAAGAGAATGAAGTGTCTTTGAAGTGCAGTCACTGTATTAAAGTGTTCTAACATAACAGTTTTTTGATCTCCTAAGAAATAAAAAGGCAGTTAATGCTATAGCATCTAGGAGAAATTAAGGTCTAAAAGGGCTTCATGTCTTCATTCTGTAAGGAACCTAATACCCATCTCTCTTCTATTCAGGTGACTTTGATTCAGGTCTTTCAGAAAATAACATGTTCATTTAAAAACAGCTGTCCACATATGCCAGGCATCTCCAGTGTGTCACGTGTGCCCTATGACTTGATGGTACTGGAGTGGGTAATATACCTTTGAAATATCTAGTTGATAAACCTTTCAAACATACACATGAAAAATATATATCAACAGACCAACTTTACCTTGTTGACCTACTGGCTAGAAATAAGAAAATTATACCTACTTGGTAGTTTGTTTTTGCTGTGTTTTGTTTTAAATCCCTGGTCAATCCCTAGCAAGATGTGGCGTATCTGGAACTGAGGATGGTCAGAAGTGCAGACCCAGGCTGTTTGCAGTGTGTATTTAATGCCTTTTCAATGAATGAGAAAATAACTGCACATTGGCTGGCAGGGCCAGTTCCCTCTTCCTGCTGTGAGCACATTTCATATATCCTTGATGAGAGACTGTGTGGTTCCCCTTGTGGTGATGTATTTGAGCTCGTCTTTCTCAGCTGGTAAGGCCACGGACTTGTCACATAACTTGTGACCTACAGTGCCTCCAGCATGCCTGTAAATGACACCAGCTGAAGCTCAGCAGAGCTGAGGCTGTTTTGTCCCCTGAAGACATTGGATTTTCTTCTGTCAAGAAGGCCCAGATTTGGCAGATGTTATTCTTAGAATAGCAGGAAGTGAGAAATTTGGTTTCATAACTAAATAACAATAAAGTTAGGTTAATTAGCCTGTGAATCATTTTAATGGTTCAGCTCTGTGTGCATCTGCTGCATGCTAAAAAATTCCCAGCAGAATTTGCAGTGATTTAAGCAGAAAGCTGACATAAAAGTCAGTTGTCTTTGATCTTTGCTTGCTTTTGGGGTGTGTTTGTTTAAGATTGGGAAGCTATTGAAGTAATGAAATGAAGATGCAGTATTAGCCCAGGGAAATGTGCTAGTCCTATTCTGTCTAGCTCAAATAAACCAGCAAGGACACAGCACATTCTTTGTTCACTATCAAGCATGAAATGGTGGATAACACCTATTTCGGTCTCTTGTTTAGGATCCTCCTTGCTCTGTGAAGTTGATGCCTTTCTCTTCCTCTCTCTTTTAAGCAGTCTGTGGCTGTTAGGTCTAAATTTGCCAGCTCTCTTCATGGTATGATAATCATGAGATGCTTTGGATTGGGAATTACAAATACAGGATCTTTTGAAAGAAGTTGCTGTCTTTTTAACTTGAAACATTTTGACCGATGCTCTCTTGTCTCTTGCCTTCCTGACTTATCCTAGTGAGGTGTCTAAGCAAGAAAGATTTGGCTGTTCTGTCAATAGAGAGGTCATTAGGACTGCTGTTTTATCACTTGTAACATTAAATCCTTTGAAAACCTATCTTGCAGGAATAATATTGAAAAACAGTGCAGGCAAATTGGAAGCCAGGCATTTATACTCATGATGCAATATAAATAACTGGGTTTGGACTTTTAACTGCAATGCAAGAAACATTCCACACATTTAAGCATAATTGTCTGTCTTTTTATCCGTATGAGGAGACCGGTTGCATCCCTGGCAGTGAATAAGTTAACCTACTTAGTGTTTTGTGTGTGGGCAGCATGCAGTTCTGTGAGATTGCAGTGGGCAATGAAGCAGCAGAATTCAATTTGCAGCAGTGACCTAAGAGGGACTATTTTTAGTAATAAAATAGGTCAGGGGATGTGGTAGTGCAGACTAATAAATGAACAGTCTTCCCTTCCACTTGTGGGGCATGTTTTTGTTCTCCTTTGTTGAAGCTCTGTGATGGAGTCAGTGTTGTCATGTGAGCAGTGTTAAGAGCTTTTTATTATTGTGAAGCAATCATAGGAAAGTGCTAAGTTTTATTTTAGTGAAGAAGGAATATAAGTAACTACTTTGCTTAGGGGTTCATGGAAGGCAAAGCCAGCTAGGGAGCGGGGTGTTTTGAAGGCGTTGCTCAAAGCTGGTCTTAGCACTGCTGGAGATCTTATTTTGCAGTGTTGTCCATGTGACAAGTTGTTCTTGCAGGCTTTTCCCCTTCCACTCTACTGGCTGTTCTTATGTGCTTTTTTAGCTTGCTTCTGTTTCCAGTTTGCTTTCTCAGTGATTTATGCAGATGAGTGTTAGCTTCTTCCTCTCAGGATGGCAAAGATGAGACATGGCTTTATCCTGCTCCTTTGAGTCTCTGGGCTCTTACAGGAAGCTTGCAAAGGATCTGTTCAGCCCATTCTTATGACACAGAGCAGTCCAAGTCTCTTTTTAGTATTATGCTACTTGACTTTGGCATTTCCACGCTTCTTCGGTCTCCTCGAAATTCTGTTTCAGAGCAAACTTGGAAAATGCCTGTTGCCAGTTTGTGCCTTTATAATCCTGCTGTTAATTACCAGTGTGGCAAAGTCCCCAGAAGGTCTAGTCATGGAGCAGTGTGTCTTCATGCCGTATAAACAGCAGAAAAACAACAACTTTGGCCTTAAAGCTTTTTATTTTTTACCCTGGAAAAAGAATGCTTGGCAGGAAGCAAGTGATCTCCACTCCTGGCTGTAGCTGCATCGGTACCAGTGTGTCACATGTGTGAGAAGTACAGTTGCAGGATGCTCAGGCTGTTGCTGGAGCTATCTCCAGAAGTTAATGAGCCCTGTTGAGATGCACTGGGATGCCCAGTTCTCCTGCTTTGGAACTAAGCAGATCTGTCCCCCTGGGGCTGCTTAATGTTGTGTGAACTCCGTGCCTGTGCTGGTGCTCGTTTGCCCATTGCTGCCCTGCGGTGCACTGTGAAGCACAGATATGGGTGCACAGCATGGGGGAGACATGTCCTTAAACTTTCCCTTTTTTAGATCCCTTCTAGCAAAATGTGTTTAATTTTCATGGTCTAGTTAGGACTATGATGAAATATCATCTAGCAGAGTTTTTAAACTGCTTAAAAGTTCTTGCATAATATCACTTTGATATCATATTTATAAGGAAAGTAAGCTCAACATTGATCACTGGCCTAAAAATTGTAAACTCAGACTGCCCTTGACTCTTTTCATTTTTCTAAGATTGCAAGTTGGTTATGAATCATCTTCTAATGTAAAAAAAATACCAAACCGTAATAAAATAAACTGATAAGTAATTTGAATTTCTAACTTCTATATTTTTCTGCACCGAAGGGCTATTTCTATATTGCAAATAAGCACTGCACACCTCAGATAACCAAGAAAGAGCCATGGGAAAAATACAATAAGATTTCCAGTGGGATCAATACAGTGGAGTTATTTTCAGCATCACTCTAAGAAGCTTGAGGGGGCTTTTGTTCATATTCCATCATCAGTGCAGTTTAATGTGCTTCTAAGGGACATTTTTTAATATGAATACACTGCCTTGCACTTTCCTTTCTAAAGAAAAGGCCAGTGATTTTTGTGGGTTTTTTTCTCGTTAACCTTCTTGTTAACCTATCTTGCAAAAGATAGCTTGATAATATCATCAAATATAAACTTAATTGTTTAGTGTTCCTGTCCACCCTGCTCATCGTGGGAGCTGGAATTTCATGGCAGTTCACAGCCTGGTCACTGCACACTTGTGGGTCAGTGCAGGTAAGCAGAGCACACTGAGCCAGGAGCTCATTTATTATGCATGCAAGGAGAGAAATCCACAAATACTCACAGTTTTTCCTCTTAGGAGTTTGGAATACTGCAGTCCACCCTCCCCATCTTCATCCACCCTATAGATTACTGGCCTGTCTGATATCTGGTACCCTATGGTGTGTTCTTTAAATACCATGAAGTGGAAAACTTGCACTCAAAAGATAACTGGGAACATCCTTTTGCTACTAACGTTTAATGTTGGTTTCATATTTAGAGGGAGGCTTTTTCTCTCCATTACAAACTAATTCATTTTAATTGATTTTTGAAAATTCTCACTTTTCTGTATTTCCTTGTGTTTTCTCAGCATGACTGAATGAAAAAAACACTGTGCCAAAACACTGAGCTGGGAAGATGGCTCTCTTTCTCTCCTGTGAAATCATGTTTGGTGGACGTATCACAGGTCTGTTTGTGTGCAGTGTTTTATAGTGCCTTATTCCAGCATTTATTTTGTGCTCGTTGTGGAGGCACGAGCCTGGTGGGGAGCCATGAGCTGCAGTATCTGACAGTGTGACAGTGGAAAGTCTGGTGGGAAAGTCACCAGTGATTCTGTGACAATGCTGTGTGTCTATTCAGATTATCCAGTCAACACCTGAATAACCAGTAGGCTCAGATATGGGAGAAGTAGATCCTGCTCCTGCTGCTGTCACTGGTGTTTTAGGTGACAGGAGGTAAATGTCCTCCATCATGTGTTCCTCCCCTTTTTCATTTGAAAAGTGAGTGTGATGATGCATGATCTCCATCAGGGCTTCAGGGGGAAGGATATATATATATTCATGATCTCTAAGCTTTTAATTTAATCTTTCCAGAGTAAGGGTTTTGTGGGTAATTTCTGGCCTGGCCTTGGCCTAGAGAGCTGCAAGAGGATCCATGTGGTTTGGTCTTACTATATGCTGATCAAAAGGAAAATCCTTGCTTTCTGTATTCTGGATATATTTCCAGCCAAAAACTTAGGAGTGAAAAAAGACATCTGTCATCACTTTGAAAATCCCAAGCCTCTTTCAGCTCAAAGACTTCCCAGAACAGGTAGCTCCAAAGTTTACTTGAAGAATGTGATTGTAATCCAGAGGTAGAAAATATAGGATTTTCACACTTGGTATGTCCAAAGCCAGTTCATACTTTAGCAGCCCTTTTTTCCTCTTGATTTATATGTATGCACACACACTTGAGCAATGAAGAAATCTGCTTTGTTACCCACCAGTAGTTCAGCAGGAATGCCAGGAATGTGTTTTATGTCAAGTCACAGATAAATTTGTCCCTGTGTCTCCCCGACATTTGCTGCTTTTCCAGCTCTTTTGTGTAGGGGCTGTCTGTGTGTACTGGGATGCCCCTGACCTATCCCTTCCTGCCGTGGTACGGCCACAGGGAATAGCTTGTCAGAAGAGAGAGGGAGCACAGCCCCACAGGGGGGCATCAGCAGTGGATTCTGAGCACCGTTAGCGTGAGAGGACCTGCAAAATTCATATGCTAGCTGGAAGGTACAAAATGTAGCTCTGTTCTTCCTTTAAGCTCTGACTCTTCTCAGGGCTAAGCAGTGCCTGCAAAGAAGCGTTTCTGGTGTTGCCTGTCACTCCTTGGTGTGTTGCCTGAAGGAGGCAGCCAGTGTAAGAAACAGGTGAGCTGCAAAGGGCAGCAGACTGTGTCCTCCCAGCAAAGTCAAGTGTCCTCAGAGGACCCTTAGAACTTTTTTTTTTTGCTGTGTCTAAGCTAAGCAATTCAGAATACACAGGGCAGGCTCTAATGGTGCAGCAAGCTTTCTGACTTGCTTAATATAGTGTTTAATAAAATTATCATTGTTGGAGGTTTCTGTCCTTGCCTGCCCCCCCAGTTCTGTTTCATCATATTTCATCACTTTAATTCCTACTGTTCTGGTACAGGGCCAGATAAATTGAGGATGTTAGGGCTTGTTTTTTTGTTTTTGTTTTTTTTTTGGTGCAAAAGTAGTGTTGTGTCCTTTAGTGGACTCTTCCTACTCTCCTGCCTGTTGCTCTGCTGATCTGCAGGCCCAAGCAGAGCTGGCAGCTGCCTGGCACAGTGCTCCAAGCTACTGTTAACCATCCTCCCAGGAGAAGTTTGAATTAAGGTCTGTGTTTCTGCTTGGATTTGTAGGTACTGTCATGCAGTTCAGATCGATGTTGGGTGAGATTGAGCTAAAGGACCTGGTCATAGCAGTGTGCAAGTGGAAACCACCTTGTGAAAATTTGGCTGAGAAATGGTGTATCAGTTACAACTGAGAGTACTTGTGCATTTTGTTGCACACAGGGCAGGTCTTGGCTATTGTTAGAAGTATTTGGGAGGAGGAAAAATGGTTTCATTGCCAGGTTTGGAGGTGACTTGAAAGGATTTCTGTAAAATGAAAGGTCTCTGCTGTGCAGAGACTTCGATTAATAAGCTCACTCAGGAATTATAGCTGTAATAACTGTAATTGGAGGCAGGGTTTTGCTGATGAATCACCTTGTTGGGGCTGTCTTCACTGCCCTCCTCGAGAAAGTGGAAATCTGGAAGAGAGGAATTTGTGTGACCTGTCAGTACCAAGCTGGCAGGAGAAATTGGCACAAGCTAGACCCTGCTGTTGGAAAAAGCCTGGAGAATCAGCACAGTCCTTTGTGCTCAGTTGGTGCTAGTTCAGGTCACAGGTGTGTCCAAGTTGTATCCAAAGGGAAAAAAGCAAACCAATAAACATGATTTCAGCGTGAAGGAGTGCGGTAGAAGTGAGAACACCAGGCAGTGTCCTTCAGTGGCCCCTTACATTTCAAAAGTTTTGAATGTGATCATTTGGAGCTTGCAGAGAATCCAGTCTTAGTAGGAGAACAGTCTTGGCTTTTGCCTCTTGTATGTAAATTTGATGATAGGTTTCTGTGAAGAGCACATGTAGCTCCTGCATTGAAGCATGATTGGGCTGTTCCTGAGTTTTTGGGGGAAAACTGGAGGGAGATGAGAAAACTATTGAGATTTAGTGATGAGCTTTGGGGAAAAAAAGACATGCAACTGAAAGGCAAAGAAGTTTGACTCAGTTTTTCAGGCTTCAGTGAAACTGCTCTTTCTTTTCTCAATAGTCTCTTGCTTTGAGCTTTTCCAGAGTTACTGTTTAATTTAGTCCATTGTTGCACAGAAAATTGAATACTAAGTGAAAAATTTCCAAATGTCTTTGACAAAACTTTCAGAAGTTATTTTTGTCTGTATCCCAAGGGTAAACCCCTTGAGTCCCTGATGGAAAGAGAGTGTGAAAGCTTCAGGCAGTGATAACTTTCTGCATGTCTGGTATCTGTTTGTATGAAGTTTTACCCTAAAAGGGAAGAGCTAGGGTGCTTTTTGGAAAGTAATAGTTATCTATGCACTAATAACTTGCTGAATACTCACAGGCTTTTTCAACCTATAAAGTAAATTTTCTGATATTAATTTCTTTGAGGATTAGAAACCTGGAAAGAATAATATCTTCTGACACAGTGTTCTTGGATGACACTTAAATTTAAAATAACATTATATTGTAAATGGTTAAGAATTAAAGAAACAACCGATTGGTAATGGAGGCCTTGAGCAAAGTACAGTATAGGGAGCACTGAAAAATGTTTCTTTGCATGATTAAGAGAGTCTGGTTTGCTGTTTGATTTATTGGCTGGCTGAATGAATTCATTAATTGTGTATGACTACTTTTACTTCTGGGTGGTCATTTTTCATTTCAGATTTCATTACTGAATGAGCTTTTCCTAGGGATGTTCTTATCATCCAAAATTAAATACATGAAAATGTTAGGGAGGCTCAGCCCTCCCTTTTTATATCAGTATTTTTCATACTGTGGTTTTACCAACTGCAGAAAAAAAATCACTTAGGCTGCAGTGCCTTAGGTTTTGTGCTCATTTCTTGAACACCAAAAGACTTCCTCTTACTGCAATACATGTCATGTTCCATGTTATGATTTTCAAAACAGTGGTGTGGAACTAGAAACCCTCTTTTGTAATTAGATGGTGAAGAATGAAACAGACACTTGTTTGTGAAACATTTCAGATGTTTCAGATGTCAGCATTCAAAAACCATTGTGATTACATTTGTAGAATGAGAGTGCTGGGTGTACAGCTCAGTGGGAGGTAAGGATAGGTAATATTTGTAAGAAATCAGATGACTTAGGGAGAGATCCTGAACATCTTGGCTTGTAGTTTGAACACTGATTTTTCTTTATAGGAAGGACTCATTTCCTGGACAGCTTGCAAACGGTATGGTCTGCAAGCACTCCTCTCCTTAAGGATCTTAAGGCTTTTAGCTGCATGGAGAAGCAGCATTTCAGGAAGCATGTAATGCCACCACTGTCTGCAGCTAAGGATGCTGTTCCAGGGAGTGCTGCATCTCCTGGAAAGCAGTTCAGCAGAACCTCAGTGGCCCTGCTGGCCCTTCCAGCCAGAGGCGCAGCAGTCTTTGGATGGGCCCTGGGTCCATGAGGGCAGTGGGGTTGGATGTAGCTATTAGAAATTCATTTCATTCTTAAGTGTTGTTCATAAAGTGAGGAAAAAAAAGGAAGTGTAGGGAAATCCTCATGTTCTTCCTTTTCTTTCTTAGCCCCCACCTTCAGATTTTTTGTCTGCAAGTAGAAGGCAGAGCTGTTAAACTCTACACAGTGAGGACTTTGTTATCCTGTCTCTCCCCCTCAGTTTTGGCTCAATGCTGACCCCTCATCCTGTAATTGTGTAGCAGATGGGGTGGGTGAATCCCCAAGTCGGTTTTGTGGCAGAAAAGGCTACTGTGATATTTTAACAAGTCTGTTCTTGCCTGTGGGCTCTGACACTCCCAATATTACTTCATGTGTTTTCTGTAACAATTATGTATGACTATGGAATACAAAAAAAAAAAAGGTCTTGTGAGGAAATAAGGTAAATGAGGTAACTCTTACCCTCCTGTAAACATATGGATGTGATGAGCAGGAGCCTGGGTAGGAAGCATTTTTCCTGCTATCTGGCTTGATCCCATTCAGTACCAGGAAGCTGTAATTATTGATCTCTTACATAGTTTATTTTTTCTCTGCTTTTACAGTACTGATATGTATCTGTAATGTCAAACTCCAATTTACACCTGCTGTCCAGAATGGGAACGATAGCCCATGCTTCTCTGTCAATCACTCTGTGGAGACTGACTGTAGAGAGAGCTCTCTAGTGAAATATGATTAATACTGTATATATAATGTCTGAGGATAGTTTATTATGCATAAGAATAAACTGTAGTGGAAAGGGTGAGATTTGTATGTTGCTTTGTTTCTAAAGTAATCTGATAATTAGTAGTATTTATATATTTTTTTTCAGGTGGATTAAATATGCTTTACCTTGGTAGTCATGTATTTAGTTAGCAAAATGTAGCAGAGACATTAAGGATGAAACTGATCTGAACCTGGCTGATAGATACTATGACAGTGCCATCCTATTTTTGTCCAGAGCTTCCTCCTGCTCCAGGGTCTGTAAAGTGACCTTCTCTCCATAATTTAGGACACATACTAATTTGAACAAACACAGCAATGATTCTCACTGGCAGAGGGCTGATCAGGGTTAGTTTGAGTCAAAACAGTATTGTCCTCCCAGCAAATAAATGTATTGTGTAAAGTTAGCTTCAGCAGATGAACCCAGCAGCTGCCCTTGAAGATCGTGCAAATTGGCCTGTTCTGGATGACAGGATTAAGGCTGGAAATGTCAAATCTTCTTTTGGGGAACATATTTAGCCTGTTTGTGAATATATCTCTGTGTGTACATATGACTTACAAACACAGATGTGTACACACACGAAGAAAGCTCAAATTCATGAGATCTAGGGTACGGGATTGGTTGGTTTTTTCCTTTGGCTTCATTATAAGTGAATACTCTGCTGTTCCTGACTGTATTGTCTCTGTATAACCTGAGCTGAGCTCTTCCTTGCAACACAAAGTCCCTGTCACTCCTGATGCCTCTGGCTTGGAGCAAAGCTGGAACACAGCAAAAGGAGCACATGTCCCTCCTGTGCCCAGCTGTTGCCCTGTTACCCAGGCCTCTGACTGTTTGTTTGCTGAGATGTGTTTGATTGCTGGCTTAGGGTGAAGGAGAAGGATATTAGCAAGACAACACGGCTTTCAGTCCAGGGAAGACAGAAGATGAGAAAGTTGGACAAATTCATCATATTCTGTAGCTCAGTCTTGCTATAACCAGAATTGGCCCTCAACAACAAAAAGCGCTGTTTAATATCTATTATTTTCCACTCTTCTCCAAATAGCAGTCTTGATACCCTGCAGGATATCAGCCACAATCTTAAGGACTTGAGAACTCAAATTTTTGTCTCAGTTCAAGATGATGTATTTGTGCAGTGAGACACTTGACTGCATTAGGGACATCTCTAGAAACTTGAGCGTCTTTAGGGATGTCATATCCTGCAGCCGGAATGTGGTGAGTCAGCACCAAGGATAGCAGGAGTTCAGTTACTTCCTCCTCTTCACTGCAACTGCAGCATGTCACTACATACAGTTCCCTCCTGTTGAGTAACTTCTGATGTCAGTTCTTTTTTTAATATTTATTCAGTTGGAAGCTGTCTGTAATTTTGGACTGCTTATGAGGCGTTTTTTCTTAATATCATCATACTGGGAAATCTGTAGAAATGGTAAAGATGTAGGCTTTGGCATAATGCCTTAACTTCCAAGGTTTGTTATGATGTTAGGAGAGCTGCACCCCCTCAAAATCAGAGTAAGGGAAAATGATATGGAAAAAATGGGACAGATTATCTTCACAACTGCCAAAATCAGTGACAGAATGGACCCTTCAAAAATATCTGTCATATAAGGAATAGTTTTGGAGCTCTTTTGGATTGTTTCTGGATAACTTATCACCTAATCCTGTGTGAAAAAAAGGAGAGAGACTGGGCTTTACTTCAATTCCTGTGCATAGAGAGGTAACTTAATGACAGTTTGCTTTGTGTTGTGGGAGGTAATTCAGATTTATCATGTTTTGTTTGTTGTTTTTTGTTAATTGGCATTTCTGCTACTATCTGTCTTCTTACACTCCAAAATAAGTTGTTAACCTTTATTTTAAAACTAAAGAAAAAAATCTCCAAAATCCCCTGTTCCATGCTGTAAATAATACATTTTTGAAAAGACTCTTATTTCTGCTCTCTTTTCATTTTCTTTGTTGAAGTTCCTGGGCAAAGCTGCGTGTTTTGATAGTTTTGTGCTGCTGTTAGTGGATTTCTCTCCAGGAAAGCTGCAGACGCAGGGATCTCATTCTTCATAGGCAGGTTGGAACACAGCAAGCCACATGCTGCCTGCTCCAGGAGGGCTGGATTGCAGC
Organism: Bombycilla garrulus; assembly: GCA_013400315.1. Taxonomy (NCBI): domain Eukaryota; kingdom Metazoa; phylum Chordata; class Aves; order Passeriformes; family Bombycillidae; genus Bombycilla; species Bombycilla garrulus. Next base: position 543,391 of record VXBU01005773.1, read on the forward strand.
CAGTGCTGCTCAGTGGTGAGTCCAGAATGGTGACAGCTCTGATCTTGTGTTCCCAAAGCTCAAGGCAGAGCTTGCTTCATCATGGGAACTTAGGCAGAGTGATAAGAGGAGCAAAGAGAGGAGGAACAAGGAGGAGCCCAGACTGTTACCTAAAATGACCTTAGATTTTTAGTTGTTAAAATTGTAGGATGGCAGGAGCAAAATAAACCATGAAAAATGACATTACACTATTGAGCTGTCTTTATGTGGTGACCACTTGTGGGCTTTTCTGCATCTCTACAGACAGGCTTGAAATCTGTAAGAAATTAATTTCTGAACTTTAGGTAGGCCAAACAATGGTGTGTCCCTGGTGTGGAAGCCCATTCTTTCTATGCTCATTTTGGGCTTTAGATATTCATTATTGTGTTTCAATGTGTGACAGTTACAGCTCTGTCTTCTCCCATGCTTTTGGCTTTTAAACTGGAGCTGCAACACACTTTCAAATGCCTGTGTTATGGGTTCCATGCAATTTTCATGAAGAACCCTATCAACAAAAATGATGAAGATTTAACTCTGTGTTGTCTTTCACTCTGTCCTGCAAGTGTGGGGAGGGGAAAGGTGGGGGAGATGAGAATTGCCTCCAAGTCAGCTGGAATAAGCAACATGTCCTTGGATTGACAGAAACTCAGTGTCTGAGAGACAGCACACAATGGTAATAATGAAATTATCCCAAGTTAATGCTTGCAGGGCATTAACCATGAGTGTGTACTCTGTGATTACAATCAGTCTTGTTGCTGATTTTCTTTGTGTGAACCTAAATATTTTAGCTGTGTCTGAGACATAGCAGCATTTCTTGCTCTTCCACACATCTCCCTCTTGGGAGCTTAGCAGCCACAGCATATTAATCATCACTATTTGATTGGGACTTGCCTTTTCTCTCTTGTGCTGCACTTTCTTGTGCAGCTTCAGTTGTGTTCATCTAGCAAGCTAATGGTCCAAGAACCCAGTGCAAGCTTCTAGAGGAGCCTTCAAGATTTTTACAGATCTCAAGTAATTAGATGACTGCATGTTGCTGTATCCTCAATACCAAATAGGCCTCCTTAATTGGTGATAATGTCTTTGACTGGATGACAATAACAAGAAAACAAAATGTAATAACACTAACATTTCCAGGACCTCCCTGTTTACCAGCTGCATTTGGCTTTCTTCATTCTTTCATCAGGTCATTTTTCCCAGAAGTGAATCCCTCAGGTTTTGGTTATAAGAGTTAGTAACAGGCAATGAAGATACCCGATTTCAGAGGGCAGGAGAGGCCTGTCCTAAAGCTGTAACCCATTACTGACTCTCACCAGGAAGAACTTATTACTCTTTTAAAAGCTCATTTAACTCTGGCTGCATCTAATGCTGAACTCAAATGAGGCATTTGTTTGTATACTGCCTTTCAACACTATCATATCTCTCCATCACACTTTCTCATAGAGATGGACTTATTTATTAAGCATTTGTAGCGTCCTGTATTCTTAATTCTCTTTCCTGTGTTTAGTTATGGTACTTTTGTTTTCAAAGAGACTAGTGAAGATAGAGAGATGTGTTCTTCTGTTTTATGAATTGCATGTTTTCCACTCCCAGTGTGGCTTGCTTACTGGTATGATATACCTGGAGGACATCAGCTTTTCTTCTTTACTGTTCCAGTTAGCTTCGTGGACTTATGTAATTTACCACAAAGGCAGTATCTTACATGAACCGTAAAGAGATAACATGATTTTGAATCCTCCTTTTTTTGGTTTTCATTTTGGAATGATACTTGTTTTTGCAAACCCTTAGTTGCTGACTTTAGTTCCAGTACTTGTATAAAAGTTAAATGCACTTTGGGTACTTCAGTGTAAAGTCAAACTTTTCCTAGCTGAGATTTAAAACAGTTTGCACCAAGGCAAAAATATGTCCCTTGTTATCTTGTCCTGTCTGTGGGCTTCATTATGGTGATGTGTGTCAGTAAGGTGTTCCAGAGTATTGTAGAATTGTTTTTTATCTGGATTCAAAGACCAAATTTTCCACTTGGATATCATCCTTGTATGTAAGGAAATACTTTCCTTAAATTCCTACATCCAAAAGCAAACTCAGACCAGACTGAAACGAGAAAAAAGAAGCTTGCAAACAGGATTGGCAAAAGGATCAATGAGTGTGGAGGTCACAGAAGCCAGATCTTAGTTTCGTAAAGGTTCTTCTGTGCTGCCAAAAGGGAAAAGCAGGAGCACAATTGTTTTTATTGAATCTCTCTTTAAAAAGGGATTTCTTTTTTTTGATAACTGATTCTTACACACATTCAAAGTGAAACTCACTGTCTCAGCCTCACGGCAGAACAAAGGCCAGCAGAAGTAATTACTAAGTTCTTGAGATTCAAGTATTGGGGAAATCACCGGAGTTAGCAAGGGCAGTACATTTAATTGCTTGCAAAGGTTATAGGTGCATTTGCTTCTTTGATTGGAAGGCTGGAATTCAATTTAGAGTGATGCAGGATGTGACCTTGTAAAACTCAGTGCAGATTACTGATAGGGATGTGAGGGTGTGGGGTCTTCCAGCTCTGCTCAGAAGGAAAGGAGACTGTGAACAGCCCATCTGTCTGTAAGAGTCAAGAGAAAGCTGAGACTGTTGGTTGCTGAATACGTGTGTTCAGGTAGAAATCAACTTGGAAAATGGAAAGATGGTTGTGTTTTACCTTTCCTTACGGTAATATTTGAGGGTAATTGCTTTAGCTAAATCCTTCCAGATATAAAGGACAAAAGACCTCTTAATTTGAGGGGATTTGGATAGGAAACAAATGGGAATGATGATGGAGAAGTATGGATTGAAGGATTAGGACCTCTAGTGATCTAGTGTGTCTCACTGTTCAGATGCTGAGATATTAGTATCAGCCTTTAGTAGTCTCCTCTCTGCTCAGTTACAGCTATAATTCCTGGCTTGCACTTTTTCTCTGCTGGCCATGTTAGATTTCCCTTGTCCTTGAAGAAAAAGGAAAAAAATCTTAAATGCCTAGCCTTTTTTTTTTTTTTTTCCTTCCTTCTTTGTAAAGGTTATCCTTGCCCATAATCGCTCTCAAGCAGCTGCTGGCTTGTCTGCATGGCACCTTGCTGGATGGCTGTGAATTTTTTACAAGACCACCACTGTTTTCAGTGAGCTAGAAAAGTGTAAATAACTATTCACACAGCAGGACTCTTCAAAGATTCTCTGCTAACCTCTGACTTCAGATACTGAGTTGTTTCTTTTTTCCTGGACTGTCAATTTTATCATTTATATTTTGTCCATCTGCTTTCAACTTTTGCTTGGGAACCCTCACATTTTCCCCCTAGAAATGCGATTCACCTGGACAACCCTAAAGGGGGAAACACCTGAGCTATAATTGCTTGTATTTAGAAATATCGTTGCTTGCTCATTTCAACCAATCCTACTTTCTCTGGTATTTTTCCTTTCCTTCCTCTGTCTCTTCAGATTTGCTATCATCAAGAGTTTTTAAAATATATTCACATTTCAGGCTTAAATATAAACTTAGATTAGCTACCATTTAATTAAGATAACATCATCAGGATAATTAATTTCCTAAGATGGAACAACTAAGCCCTTGTGATTTACAGCCTGTGCCTTGTGATTTTTTTGTTCTGCCCTGGAAATTCATGCAGGAATGACATCAGCTCAGAGAGGGCACGCTGCAAAATGCCATGTCTGGTCACAGTGCCACCCCCAGCCTGGCTTGCTGCTGGGAGAGATGTGGGGCTGGCTGAGGCTGAAGCCATAGCTGGGGGGAAAACTTGGCTGCGTGAGAAGCAGTGCTTTTCTGGAGCTGCTGTAAGCTCTGAGCTAAAGACTCATAAATATTGTTATTTTCCACTCTGGTTGTGGGGAGGGGAAAAAAGGAAAAAGAAAAAGTACCATATATTTCATATATTTTAGCTGTGTTGCTCCCTAAGCTCCTAAAAAGCTCTTTTGATACCTCCATTTTGAGTTCAGTGAGGTAACCTACGCAGGAAAAATCAGAACAACTTTGTATGCATTCCACAGAGATTTGCTCCTGGCAACCTTTGAAACAACTTATTAAAAGAAATATTTCTGTACTTGTAACTAATTGTGTAAGAAACAGACTTTGGTTAGCAAATGTGTTTTATGAGGACAAGCTGATTCATGCTTTTCCTTCTACTTCATAATCTATGCAGATGAATATTACTCTTACCCTTATCCTTCCATGCAGCTCTTTTAGAAATATTTTATAGTAAAATAACTTTTTTTTTCAAAAGTAACTGTTAATTGACTCAGTGACTTGAAAATTAATATTTTATTCTTGAATAAAATGTTGCACGAGGAAATGAAAAATTAAGACCCATAATAAATATAACAGTTAAGGATTGGCCGATTGGAAGTTTCTGTATTTTAGATCCAAAATATACATTAGCTGTAGGAGGAATGGTTAGACAGATGGATGTTTAGTGTATGTGGATTGGATTTTTTTTTCTGGATTTCTTGATTTAGCAGATGTACAGATGAAGTCTGTAAGATAATAGTGCTGAGCCAAGGCAAAGTTGCTGAGTACAGTGCTTTTTTTTTTTTTAGACTTATGACTCATGGGTGAATCTAAGCTAGAACTATGTTTAATACTAATATGAAATTCAAATTATGGATTTCATGGCAGACACTGGAAGTACATCTTTGGATAATCTTAAACCTTTTCTTTCCTCCTGAATGTTCTATGGTTCTTCAGACAGTAAAGTTTTGCAGTGAAGGAGACTCTAGAAGAAACAAAATTGGTGCACTGGACCATAGTTTTGGCTTTTACATAATCAACAACTTTCTGCATTTGCTCTGTTTGCCACCTCATGCCCAATTCCCACCAGTTCTCAAGTATTCAGAGCCAGTTAAGACACTCAGCTTATGTTTCCAAACGCTCAGCGTGTTCTTGTTTTTCCACTGGGCATAGCATCCCTGCTTAGGTGCTGTGTAAACGCTTTGCCTCTCTGCACTGTCCTGTCCCCTGCAGTGCCATCGTGCCTGGAGGGACAGTGGCTGCACCAGAGTGGCCTTGTTTGCCCTAGCTCTGTGTGCCCAGCTGCTCGTGAAGTACTCCTGGCTGAGCACAGTGCTGCTCTGTGTGCTCTCCAGCTGTGGTCGCTCTGGCTGGCCCTGATTGATGCTGCTGCCTGCTCGTGCTTTGCAGGAAGGGAGTAGGGGAAGCTCATCCCAGCAGCTAAGCTAAGGCAAGGCCAGGACTGAAACCCCAGCTGCTCTGTCCATTCACCTCGAACTTGATGGGCTTCTTAGATAATCCTGAAGCACTCTAGAATGTGCTGTGCAGGCTCTGTTGGTGCCTTTGAGGAGGAGGTGGTGAGGTCTGTAATGTTACCAGAGCCTGCCATGCAGTCAGCGTAATGGCTTTATTGAAGTCATTCAGGTGCCTGAGCAGAGCTGTTTCCAAGCAGGTTTAAGCAGACTTCAAGGACAAGATATGAGCATATTGTGAGCCCTTGCAATCAGTGACTAGAGCTGGTAACTACTAAACAGCAAGTTAGAGACTTTTGTTTGTTTATTATTATGTTTATTGGGTTTTTTTGGCTGTTGTTTTTGGTGGTTTTTTTTTTTTGTGTTTGTTGTTTTTTTTTTTTTTTTTTGTTTTTTTTTTTGTTTTTTTTCCCCAGCAAAAGGCTGCAACTCCTCCTCCTTTCTCCCCCACTCCCAGAATCCTGTGAGAAGAGTTTGGAGGTATGGATGGCTGCCTGCAGTCCCTGCAAAAGGCAGCAGTGGATAGGCTTCAGCTACGAGCACCTCGGGCTGTGTTTGTGCCTGATGTCTTTGGCATTAGCTAAGAGCAGGGGATGTGTAAAGTGCCACAGTTTGCTTCACACCGAGGGTTGCTTCTGAGGCAGAGAGGTATAAAGAGAGAAGAGAGCTTTGCAAGAAGATGCTTCCTCGGGCTAAACAAATGCTATCCTGTGTACTTCCCAGCTGAGGCTTAAAATAGAGATAATAAATTGATACATGTTGTGTTTTGTTTTTGAGCTGGTCTTCAGTCTCCAGATTGGCTTCTAAGTATCTCGTTGCTATGGAGAAAGAACAACTCTCTCTATGCAGTGGGTGAGGAGAGCAGCGCTCCTCACAGCATGGTGCTGCCTCTTCATCCTGCAGCTTTTTTTCCCAAGGAAATGCTGCTGTTGCTGGTATGCTGCCGTTTGATCTTGTCTGTTCTCGTGATTGATTTCCTCTCCGCTTTTCCTCGTGCCCTTTATGAATGCGCTTTCACCATCTCTGAATTTTATCACCTCCGCTTTTCTTCTTAAGGAGTCCTCCCTTCACTTCCAAATGAAAATTAGACTGTTAGCAAAGACTTATCTTCTCTCTTCCAGATACTTTCTTTGCCATATTTGTGGTCAGTGGGAGATAGCAAATTCGCAGTGGGCACAGGAAAATGCTTTGCTACCAATACATCTGTTTCTCTTCCTTCTTTTTCTTTTTTTTTCTTTTTTTTTTTTCTGAAGTAAAAATGAGCCTGCATTCTAGCTCTACACACGCAGCAGAGGCAAGGGGTGTTTCTGGAGGTTGCAGCAGCATTATGCATCTACAGCTGACTCCTTAGAGCAGCAGTGTGTGTCTCCACAGCCAGGCATGTCAGGAGCTGAACATGTCTGTTGTTGGTGTAGCTTTGCTCTGTGTTACTTCCCTCACCTTGGGCTCCGTGCCCAGGCAGTGCAGGCTGCAATGCAGTTTGCTCACAGGTCATCTCTGCGATGATGAGGTGATGTCTGTGCTTGGGGGAGCGAGCAGGAGGGCCACGCCGAGGCCGTGGAGGGGAATACAAATGCACAGCCCCACGTACCCCCTGTCCTTGGAACGGCAGGGGAAGCAGCAGCTTGTTCAGCACGGCTGTGTCAGCCCTGGAGCTGCACATTTGGATGCGCTGCTGAGGCTGTATTACTGGGGGCTTTTGTTTTTATGCTTTTCCTCCCCTGCTGCTAACTGGGAAACCAGTTAGGAAAATAAGAATGGTATTTTAATTGGAAATGCACAAGTGAGCAGGGAAAACTTGGAATGAACCAGAGGAAATGCTGTGAAAGCAAATTCACCTCCTTTGCTGGTGGTTGTTTGATATCTAGAGACTGTTCCAGCTATTTTGAAAGGGCTCAGCTCCCACTGGGACTCTGAAGTGAACAGGCCGTTTTTTCAAGGCCATCTGCTAAGCTTCTGGGTGCTGCTCATTTCTGGAGACCTCTGTAAAAATCTTGTTGTCTACTTGCTTTATCAATGAGAATGCCATGTGCATACTAGATTGACCCAATTTTTTCTCTTGGTTTCCCTTTAATTTGCTGTATTAAATTGAATCTGTCTCCGTTGTCTGAATTATCTCTGATCCCCTGCGGTGTGAAGGCAGGCTGCTCGTCTCCTGCTGCTGCTCTGAGCTGATACTACATTGTTAAACTGCTTCATGCTCACAGCCAGTCCCGTGTGTGTCTCTCGAGCCAGGGAGATCTGAGTGTGTTGCTGCTCTGCCCCTAATCCTGCAGCGTCCATGGCTGTCTGCCTCCCCTTGGGTGGCCTCATCTCCTTTGGGTTTGGCAGTCTCTGATGGTGTTTCTTTGTGCAGCCCTGAAAGCAATACCAAGAGCAAGGCTGGATTTACCTTAGGTGAATGCAGCAGCGTGTGGAGGGCAGGCCAGTGCTCGAGGCAGTGACAGATCTTGTGTCAAAGGGCTGCCTTCTGGACAAACATGACCCAGTTCCTCTGCTGGGCTCCACCTGGCCTGAGCTCCTTAGCGACCCAGCTCTTGTGTCAGTGTGCAGTGGCGTTCTTGCTGGATTAACAAGGAAGCGGATTCTCAATCACTAATTATCAGCTTTGCCATCCTTATTCAGTGTAAAATAATAATATAATAACAGGGTGTGGAGAACTTAGGGCAAGATAGTGTCTGGTATTCTCATCAGGGGCACTTTTGGTGCTACCAAATGAGAAATGCTGTTAGTGTTTCAGTCCTGTTAGCACTGTTCTGATGTGACCTTCAGGTCACAATAGGTTGGGACTACTTGAAGTGTTTGCTATCATGGTCATCTTGGGGCTGAGAGCTTAGTGATCAAAGTAGTGTAGTGATCTGTAACTTGGCAGAACAATCTCAGAGGATTTTCCAGGATTCTCTGCTTGTGTCTCCATGCCGACACTTCTGTTGCTGGGCTACTCTTTTTGGGAAACAAGCTTCTTGTTACTGAAACAATTATATTATGTGATACCTCCATGAGCAAAGTCCTCTACCATGCTCTCTTTATGAGGCTGGAAAGGGAGAAGGGAAAAAGGGGATGTCACAATTCAGCTTTCAAATAGTAGTTCCTAGGAAAGGAACTGCGTGCCTAGAAAAGTTTTCATTATACGTTTATGAGTAGATTTAAGTTTTTCAGAATCAGCCTTAGGAAAAAAATGCATGTGTATACATAGCATAAAAATAATCAATTAAATAATTAAATAATTGGTGTATTTCTGTAAAAACAGAAATCTGCTTATGTGCTGAAGGGAATTACAGAATGCAAATGCTACATCATCATTATCTCTGCTGGCAAGATCAACCCAAGCATGAAGCTGGAGGTTGTCAGGATCTCTTGTTCCTGGGAAATAAATTGACACAATAAGATTAAGCCTAAAATCTCACAAATAATATAGATGTGAAGAATTTCTGGGTTTTTTTAAGGCAATCAAGATGTTATACCAAGGAGTAATGGTTTGATATGTCCATATTTTGATTTAAACCTATACTTACATGTTTTATGTATGTGTGTATATAGCTAGGAGTGAGCAAGTGATCCCTTTTGAGCTTGTTCCTTTTCCTGTTGGAGATGAGAGAAACTTTTCTTACTGTGTTTTGCAGGTCACAGTCCCAAGTCTTTAAGTGAGACTACACGTTTTGATCATGTTGATAGGTTGGACATGAAGACTTTTTCTCTCAGTATCAGAGCTTGAGCAATACAGTCATGAAGGGCTCAGTGGGTTGTTTAAGATCTTGGAAATGGATGAGATACCAAGGCCAGAACTTCTCCACTCACATGTGCTTAGTCCAATTAAGCTGTGGAAAGCAAACTGCATCCTGCCATATGGCAGAGTTTTGGATCATTCCTGTGTAGGAGCCCAGGAGACAATCCTTTCAGCCTTTCAAAATGGTTCCCTTGTCCTGTTTAACTCACTTAGCCATTGGGCACTTCACTGAGAGAAGGACAAATAGCTTATTTTGACAAGGACTGTAACCTTTGTTTCAGTGGTTTTTTCATCCTCTCAGCATATCATGCCAACACATGCAATAAGAGACATCTGCAGACTTGAAAGTATGTAAAATTGCAATTATTTAGCAAACTTACACAATGTGAGCTGTAGCAGTTTGATCATCAGTGTGAAGCCTGAAGCTGGGAGAAGGAAGAGGAGGAGGAGACCTTGAAGGACTGTCATTTAGAGGTTCTATGCTGGTACATTTTGAGAACACAACCTAATGGCTCAGCAGCCAGTGAGGCTCAGTCCCTCACTCCGTGGTCTCTGTGTCAGCAGGGTGTTTAATATGACAGTGCTTTTTGTGATACGAGCTGCTGACTTCTGGGACTACCAAGCAGATGGTGACTACGTGAGAACACATGTAAGTGGCTGACAGTGTAGATCTTGTATTCCCCAGCTGTCACGCTGCTCAGGATGCAGTATTTAAGGCTGGAATCAGCACAAAGGTTCCCATCATCAAGAAAGGAAGGAAAAATAACCGCCCCTAAACCAAACCCAACCCAAATACATTGAGGCCTCGTGGTTCTGGTGCCCTGAGATCTCGGGAGCTTGTGAAATCTCCTAGTTTGGCAGGTCTGCCAGATTTTAGAGAAGGCAAAAATAACGCCGCAGAGCAAATTTCCTGTGTGGAGTCAAGTAGTACAGTACTATTGCAAAATTAAAGCAGTAAATAAATTCACTGTGAATCTGTCTAAAAAGATGAAATAAAAATTATGACCAAGGGGCCCAATGTATATAAATAAAGCAATTGGCTATTTCTTACATCTCTCAGTAAGGACAAAGGAAATGACAGTGTAGTGTCTTCTCATGAGTGTTTGAAAGCTGCACCATAGTGTTGGATTCCTCTTTGGCAATCTTTTCTTACTCAAGTGACGGAAATCTGTCAAATTCCAATAGACAGAAACAGAACCTGATTTCAGAGTGTGTGACCTTTTTCTGAGATGGATCTCAGAAACGTCAGCCTTCTGACGTTTGTTCTTGTATCAGCATATCTGCAGCTTGTGAAAGTTTAAATAGTAAAGCATAATGTCTGAATCACAGCAACCCTTCAGTGTCCAGTGAGAAAGCCAATCTGTCTCATTCACACAGTACGTTTTACTCCATCTGCAGAAAGTAGTTTTTTGGGTGCTTTTTAAAGTAAAGAAAAAAAGAGCTGAAAATCTAACCCTTTTTGAAAATTACTCTATTTTGGAGCTGGCTAGTGCATAGGATTTTTTGCAGAGTGCCATTGAGTTTCTCAGTGAAGAATGAGGATTGTTGTCTGGAGAGAAGTACGAGTGGAGGAAAAGCAAGATCCAACAAGTTCGGAAAAATGGGAAATTTGGTTGAGATGAGCAAACCTTAAGCTGCCTCAGAGTACCCAGTTGCATCCAGCAGTCTCTCTGGGTACTGTGCCTGATGCAAAATGTAAGATAGCAGGTGCAGAAGTTTCAAGGCATGTGAGTAGTTGTAGTAGTAGGCACTCAAGCGGAGAGGTTAAGCAGACGGTCTCCAGAGGTCCAGACTAAATTATTCCATGTCCTGAAGCTGTTCTTGACTGGGAACCATGAAAGTTCTGAACAGTTCTGGGTTTAAAATATAGAGACTGAAAAAATGAGAGTAGTGAGGCCACACTGGTTTTTAGGCAATAAAAGTGATATGAATTCGCTAAAGTGCCACGACGAAACGAAACTTCCATGAGGAAGGGAGGCTGGGGGCACTGTACTCCAAATGTCAGTATGTCATTCTCACTTTCCCGTAAGCTGTTTGTCTCCAAAATTTTGGAGAGACAGATGCCTGGGTGGAAGGACATTTGGAAATAGTTTGGTAGCCAGTGGAGATGCCCAGGCAGCAGCTAAACCCTTAAAAAGTACAGGAATGAAGCACTGTCATATTGACCTTCTGAGCCAAGGGGAACTGCTGTACTGCTGAGATCCTGGTTTTATTGCTGAAGGGGTAAATGAACATACTTATTTAGCAAAATACTCAGAAATTTGGTTGTATATTACACTGCTGCTGAAACTGGATAATGATTTTGTTCAGGTTATTTTTGCGTGGCTGGAGAAGGGACAATGTGCGTGTGTACTTTGTGTAAGCCTTTCCAGACAGCGTGTGACTGTCCTGACCTGCTGTCCTTGGGTGTCTCCTAGGAGAAGGTAGTTAAATAATGCTGGAGTTGTATGACAGGAGTTTTGTAATGTGAGTAAATATCATCTGTTTAGCTGTAAGCAAATCTTTTAAAATATCACACTGGATACCTTAGGGAAAGAAAATATATAGCTACTGCGTAATGCTTACACAGTGGGATCCTGGTTTGGGGGAGGGCTGTGCCTGCAGTTATTATGTCTTCATGTTAATTACAAAGCCAGGAAAAGGAAATGGGAGTGTTGTTGGAGAAAATCAGGTTATTTCAAGTTTAATTTAAAAATAACCATCACCTTAAAAATCTTGTACAGTTGATCAGGAGATTAGTGTCAGGTTTTTTTTTAGAAAACTTCAATCCTGAATATAACAGTGGATAGAGAGACTTCCATATTCTTGAAAGTGCCAGTGTGTTCTGGGAGCAGAGTGTGGAAAATCACCCCTACTTGATATCTCTGAAGCTGAAACCAGATAAGTCTGGCCTCTTAAAAGGACATATTGCTCCTGCCATCACTCATATCTCTTCTGACATTGGCACATCTAGTATTCTGATTCAAGATCTCAGTGCAGTAAAGATTTATGGTTGGTAGGTCTGAGAGTTGGTTTTCTTCCTGAATGACTTGTCTGAATGGACCACTGGAGTCCTTCTACCAGGAATACTGGAACAGAAGACTATTGTATACATGAATGGAAATTAATTAAAATTCCAAGATAATAATTTATAATGTATGACTCTTGTCGTGGTTTCAGCTGAGATAGTGGATTTTATTCTAGTAGCTGATGAAGTGCTGTTTTTTGATTTTGGATGAGAAAAACGTTGATAACACATTGATGATTTAGTTGTTTTGAGTAGGCTGGAAGAGGGGACACAAGGAGCTGGGAGAGGACATGGCCAGGACAGCCAACCCAAACTGGCCACAAAGATATTCCATGCCATATTACATCATTCTGAGCAAAAACTTGGGAGGGGAGCTGCTGCTGCTTAGGGGACTGGCTGGGCATCAGCTGGGGGGTGGTGAGCACTTGCAATGGTGCATCACTTCTTTTTTTTTGTATTCTTCTATCAGTATTATTTTTCTTTCCTCCTTTTTTGTCCTATCAAGCTGTCTTTATCTCAACCCATGAGTTTTACCTTTTTCCAGTGCTCTTTCCCATCCCACTGGGGGGCAGTGAGGGAATGGCTGTGTGGTGTTTCACTTCCTGTCGAGTTAAACCACAACTGCATTAAAAAAACAAAAAAAACCAAAACAAAACAACAATGCACCTGTTTGCTCACAGTGTGGATTTCTTATCTTTTCAGCTTTGCTTTGCTGTTTTGTGATTCAGAATGCAGAGCTTGTTAACTGTTTATTACTGTACAGGTAGTCTTAACATTGTACTTAGTTATTTATAAACAATGATTTAAAATATTAGTAGTACCATTAACCAAGTCTTGCTTATTGATTTCCCAGTATAATAACAAATAAGTGTACCGACATAGTTAACTGTATAGATAATTATGTTTGGAGCCAGATGCTCTGCCGTGATAATAGTGAAATAAGTGGAGTTTTGCCAGCAAATAACTTGGCCTGTTTTCTGTTTGGCTGTCTGGAAGTGCATTCTTACTTCGTAAGCCCCAGTGTTTTGAAAGATCTGTCTGCAGGTATGTCATGGTTAGATGGAAGCCGTAATTTCTAGGAAACAGCAGATGTTTAGGGTGTCTGGTGACTGACAACACTGGCACTGGACTAATTGTCACATTCTCGATGGGCATATTCCTGGTTGATGGTCTTGAGAGAGTAATAATCAAAGACCTGATTTATTGAGTTGGTATGGTGGTGTTTTTTTGAAGGGGGAGGTATGGCATATCGATTAATAAATTAAAAAGCACCTTCCTACATGCACAAGATTTTAATTTAGGAAGTTGGTATCTATTGCTGTGTGGAATAATAATTTTAAGTAGCTGAACTAGAGAAGTGCATGTTGACATGCTGTTTGTGCATAAATTCATTCTTAATGTTGTTGGGCATAGTTGGATGCAGGGAACATTAAAAGAGCTTGACAGTATGTAAGCCAAACTTCAGGTATAACAGGAGGTGAAATTCACTCTATTCTAATAATTGATTAAAATTTTATTAGCAGACTTTAAAGATATTGGTGGGGCAGCTCTTCAGGGATGAGCAACCTAAACATGTGCCTTCCTGTTTCCATAGCAACACATCATTTTCATCCTTTCCAGGCTGCCTGGATTGCATTGTGTACTGCAAGAGTATTAGATTCAGTAGACCTACATTAATAGCTCAGTATTTTCCTTAAACCTTACTGTTAAATATTTTTGTTTTGGATGATTATTAAAATAAAGAAACTAGTTGCGATCACTGTGAATTTTAGAGAAATAAATCATGACAGCAGAGCAGGAAATGAGAACTGGCAGCTGGGATAAAGTGTTTTGTTCCTATTCCTTGGCTGCAAAACTGGCAATTCCTGCTACCATGCAAATCCACTTTGTCAATAAAGTCAAGGTTTTTGCAGGTCTAGTTCTTGGTCCGGTGGTAATTGTTAAAATCTTTGGAAGTGTTTTTGATTCATATTGTTTAATCTGTTGGTGAGAACTGAAGCAATGTAGTAAAGGTTAAGGCTATAAATGGTGGCCATTAGCAAGGATCAATTTTCCAGCACTGTGGATCATGGCCTTGAAGCACATTTAGAGGTGGCATTTTCAAACTCGACGTAAGCGATTTGGTAACTTTCCAGGATATTTGAGGCAATTTCAGACTGCAGCATATTCATATTTTGCTGTGAGTGTGAAACCGTTCTGTTGGATTTGGAATGTCAAACTTGTCTATCAAGTCACAGAACTCTTAAGACTGGGACAAAGCATCTCAGTATCATTTTCACACAGTTCTCAGCTGCTGTGAGCACAGGAAAATGCTTTAAAATGTGTATCCTTTGGATAGAGAAATACCTTTTAGAAAGATGTGTCTTTTGTCTTGTCTGTAAGAGATGAATAATTCAGTATATCCCTATGCAAATGTTTGTTACTCTCCATGAAAAAATGTGTGCACCTTATTCTTCTCTCCATTTATATAGTGTCAGTTTCCCAGTGATGAATCTTTGTCAAATGCAGCAATGTGCTACAGTGTTTTCTGAGCTGATTGCAAGTGTATCTTCTGTTTTGGCATTGTGGAGGCTTAAATCACTGTTGAAACTGTGAATTTTAAAATGCTATTTTAATGTTACCACTATACAGTAAAAGAAGCAAATTACCATGAGGAAGTATTTAAGCAATGCATGGAGATGCAGATCACCACATTTTCCTTTGGCCTTTAGGATGTTTAATTTTCTGTTTCTCTAATTGTATAAATTTTTCCACAGGGTTGTTGCGAGGCGTGTCAATGAAAATCAAGAGCTTTCACGGTAGCTGTCGCTATAGTTACATGGTGCAGCTCTTAGCCTCCTGCACAGAAAGTAAACCTCCTGCAATCCCCTAAAATCCTTTATTGGCAGAGAAAGATTGAAAGAGACACTGCTGGTGAGCAGGTACCCAGCAGTTCTCTGTTGCACTGGTACCCTTGCAGGTAATGCTGTCTTCACGCAGAGGTCTGCAGAAATGTTGCCTGGATGAGGACAGCAGGGAGAGGGGACAAAAAGCATCTTTTTAGGGGGAAAGAGGTGCTGCACACAGAAAACGGAAGGTGAGAAATAAGTGCCAAAATGAATTAAAAATCATCTCAGTTCATAGATAACTGCTCCATAAAAAAGGAGCAAGTTGCCTTTTACAGCCCTGTGAGTTGTAGCCCTCCACAGAGGCAGAAATGTCACGCTCACAGGATGCTGCTGTTCTCCTGACTCTGGAATTCAGTGCTTAACTTAATCCTCAGGGTCTGCACAGCACGAATGTGGAAATCAACGCTGACTCCTAGCAATAGCTTTTTGTCTCGACAGATTCCATATGTATTCAGGAGGCCTCAAAAGGCTTCTCTGCACTGGAACTGAGTTCTGCTTTCACTCTGTATTATTTTCTTTCCTCTGTCCTGAATGGCCATTAATTTAAGGATGTTGTATGAATTACTACTGTAAATCGTGAACTTTTAAAATGTTCCCTGGCATAGTCAAATGTCCCTGGACTGTAGATGGAGGAAAAAAAGCACAGAGGGGCATTTCCCCTGGAAATCATTCTTTAAAAGCATGCCTATATAAGCCTTAATGATTCCTTCCTTAAGTTCTTTTAGTAACTGAATAAAGTAATAGGGTTTTGTTTCATATCAGTCACCATGTGAGAAAGGATAATTAAGTGCATGGTGTCTCATGATAAATTTAATTGTTCATTTTTTCACGTGTATTCTAAATACACAGGTGAACCAAATAACACCTTCACTTCAAGGTTTAAATTCACTTATTTTCTCAAGTTCCAGATTTACAGAGCACCGTGAATCTAAACCCATGGAAGATTAAATACAACAGAGATTTTTAGAGTTTTTCATTATTTATTTTCATTGCACAACATCCGTGGGCTCAAGATGAGGACAGACCAGGCAGTAGACCCGTGGCCTAAAGAGATAACAACCTAAAGTAGCAAATGTAGTTAAAATGAGGTGGGAAAATGTAGAAAGAGCACAGTCAGTGAGTAGCCTTTAGCCACCCATGCAGCACTCAGTGGTTTGGTCCCCGGCTGTCTGCTGCTTCTTGTGATGGTTTCTGCCATTTGTCAGAGGGAAGGTCTGACCAGATCTCTTCAGAGCTCAGGAAGGAGGATTATAGTTCTGCTTTGGGCAGGGTAATTCTCCCTCTATAATGAGAAAGTTTAGAGTCACATGGCTAAAAGGAGCAAAGCATCAGTAACAGAAACAGATAGCTGGAAATGAAGGAATTAGTCATGAATCAGGGTTTTGCTTTCAGTTGCACGCAAACTTTTTTCCTCATGGCTTCTTTTTTCATTTCAAGGATAAGCAATTGGTCCCCTTTGCCTTTCCCATCAAGGCTTGCCTTTGCTTCTTAAATCCTGTTAAGACCTTTGCTGATTACCAGTTGGAGAAGCAGCTTTGAATCCATCCATGTAGTCAGCCTGAAGGAGAACTGGTTACCTAAGCACATAGTCAGCTAAGGAGTTTTTGCACCTCCTGGGACTTGGGTCGAGCCAGTGCACACTGACATGAGGCTGAACTTGAATTACATTGCCTTGCGGATAGAAAGTTGTGGTCAGTGTCGTGTTAGTCAAATGAAACCTTCAAAAATAGAATTATGCTTTGGGCTGAATACAATGTTGTCATTGTTAAATTGTCCCCTGGAGAGCGAAAAAAATTTCTCAGTAGCAAAAGCATCCAAAAAGCATCTTTTGCAGAGAGAGCAAGAAATATTTCTGCCCGAGAGAGCTTTGGGAGCTTTCTAAAACAAATATAAAAAAAACCAACCAAGCCAAAAAACCCACAATACCTAATTAAAAAAAAAAAAAGAAAAAATTAAATGAAGTGCTGTGGGAACTGTGGACTAATTAATTAGAAGTATTTCCTAAGAAATTTCTGAAAAATATAAACTTTCATGCCAGAAAGTAAACAGTTCCACGAGCAATCTTTCAGCAAGACATGCTGGCTAGGAGAGAAGGTGTTGAAAACCAGAGCAACCAAAATTATTCAAACCATATTTCATCACAGTGATTTAAAGTGTTCAAAGCAACAGCTACTACTTAAACATAAGAATAATTCCCATTTCTTAAGAAATTGCTCCAATGTAATGTGTTTCCTCCATAATATTAGGCATTCTCATGCAGAAATTGGTAACAATCCATCAGGTAGCTGAAGAAGCTTAGGAAGTCCCTTTGGTGTATATTTGAATGAACTACATGCCAAAGATGCAGAAAAACTAGGAAGGCACAGCTTGGTGCTTGCTGAAGGGGCTCCTTGCAGAGTTCACCATCTTGCTATAGAAGATTTAGTTAGGTGCACAACATTCAGAGTTTTCTGTGCACAGATGACATTTTGGATGATCAGGTTACATAAGGATGTTCAAAATTGTTTAAAGATTTGGGAGACAGTTGAAAATCTCGGTGAACTTCTGATTTTGCCTGGGAAGCATCTTATTTTTCAGAAGGCTCAGTGTCTCCTGACAGCAAGTTTGTAAAGCAGGTTGGGCTGGGCATCTGGAGCAAGGTCTGTTCTGCTTTAACTTTAAATGATGCCTGAGCTCGTCAGATATCTGTAGGCAGTGGAGAGAAAGAGATGGGTAAAAGGGCAGAAGGAGTCTTTTGACTTCAGATATTTGCTTTGGGTGAGATGAACCCCACTCTGAAAATGCCTGTTTGTCACTTGAGTGTGAGATGATTTAGATTCCTCTGTGAAGGATGGCTACATGCAAGCACAGGTACATACACCATGGATGTTTTGGGCTTAGGTAAATCGAATCCCACTTACAGAAACTCAGGTACTCCAAAAACACCAGTGTACATCTGCAGAGGGATGTGTGCAGAGACAGAAATTGTGTTGTGCTACAAATGCAGGGTCTGAAAGCATGAAATCTGTTAAGCAAACATCCCTAGTTAGATGCAGAATACATGTCTGTATGTGTACATAGAAATATTTTGCAAATACAAATATTGTGTAGTACTGTCATTCGTGTTGTAATAATTTTTAATCTCTGCTTTTTTGGACATTAAAAAAAAAAGAAAAAACAAAAAAAGAAAAAGACACATGGGTCGCTGTGTGTAGCTGTGGTCATCTTGAAATACTTTGACCTGGATGGTTCTTGTGGCCTTTACAGTATTTTTAAGTAAAGATTATGGTCTTTATTTTTAACCTTTCTGTGTCAATAATATTGCAGAGATCTTTAAAATGCTGGTAAGTGCCTCCTCCCCTTCCCCCGAGAAAAAAAAACATTTAAAAAAATGAAAGGCTTTGATTTTGTTATGATTGGTATTCAGCAGTCCTGAAGTTATTACAAAACCAGAGGAAAAAAACATTTCAAAGTGATTTAAGAAAACGTCTCAACGTTGTCTGTCTTTGTCATCTTCATATTTGGTTGTTCTGTTTTCCAACAGTGTAAAGAATAAATTCAGCTTCTCTCATATTCCTGTTGCAGGTCAGTGAGAACTACTTTGTAAAGTGTTCATTTGTTTGGATGTTATACACACAGTCCTGTGGACACACAAACTTTTCTTGCTGCATCCTGAAGCTTGCTGTTTTACTGGAAGTTTGGACTTGATTGGATTTTGGTCTTTTACACTATTTTGTCGGTATTATTATCCATCACTTAAAAGGTTTTTATGCTATTGCTTTTTCTCTGTGAGTAGTGATATATATTTGGCATAGGACCAAATGTGGCCTTAAATTCTATATAATTCTTTTCTGTCTCCCTTTCTTTCTAGGTTGTGTTCTGTAGCTGCTCCTGCTGTGTAATTAGTCTAGTGCCAAATAGAAAATGGAAGAAACTTGCTTTCTGCATGGACACAGGAAAGAGCACTTAGGCAAATGTATGGAGACCTCATATTTCCAGTGTTTCTGTTTCCTCCAAAGGGAGGAGAGCAAAGCTCCTGAATTCCTAACTTAGTCAAATATTATTTCAGAGATAGAAGTGTTTGTTTAGTTTATCTTTTTTATTCTGAAGACTACTTTGTTATTCCTGGTCTCTGGCAGATTCCAAAATGGTGTCAGATACTCCTGTCTTCAGTCCAGCTAGTTTCCTCTTCTCCCTGAGGTTATGCAGAGGATCAGATGGGGAAGTGCCGAATGGCATCTCAGGGACCCAGCTTGCATTGTCCATTCTGGTCTCCGACCTTCTGGAGCTGGCACGGTGCCTCTGAGTCCCTCTGCCCATCAGCTGTTCTCCCTGTTGCTGTGCCAAAGACACATTTTACTTTGCAGCCTCGAATCCCTGCACCTGATGCGTGAATGCTGTTTTCAGTATAGCTAATTTGCCAGCACCCAAAGAATGCAGCAGAGCAGAAACTTTCAGGAAACATCTCACAGCACTGATTGCAGGGATTTTTTTCATCTCAGGACACTGTTTTGTGCTTGGCTTTCTTCCAAGGACTGACTTGATATATTCCTTCTGCTTAAGGAGCTACTCTAGTTCAGAATTTAGATGTATCTCTACTGATGGAGGCACAGTGGTGAGGTGTCCCCAAAATGTACCTTGAAAATTATGTGTCAGGGATGCTGTTTGCCTTTCATAATCAGAAAAACTAAAATGGTGTCTCTTGGCACCCAGTGGCATCCCAAATTCTGCCAGTGTTTTTATCCTTGCCTTGTGCACTTCTAGGAAAGATTAGGTAAGAAGGATGTGAAGAGTAAATGTATTGATATCTGACCCACAGAGGAGGGTGAAGGTAGAAATGTGAAGAAGCTGTGCTACAGCAAGGTTATTTTTTGACTACCTGGCCTGAATATGTAAAAGGTGTGTTTGCACACCCATAATCTACTCCGTGCAACTCACGGCTGGGGTCTGGTTTGCCCTGTGTATTGCTTGAAGTGCTTTTGCCAGCTCAGTATTGAAATTTAACAGCTTTGTTTTTTCCAGCAAGAATTATGGGTTTGTAATAGTTCAGTTAATAAAAGTAACGGAGAATATACTAATATTTGTCCATACACATCAAAAAAGGTAAAAGTTTGCAAGCTATGCTTAACGTCTTGCCCAGAATCTATGTTTCTGCACCAGAAGTGATGTCAAAAACTGTTTCTATCTAAGCAAACTCGCCTTTGGTTTTAATATATATTGATGGCAGAACTCTTCCTTTGCCTAATTTCAATAAGCAATTCCCCTGATACTCACTCAAGTCATGTATGATTTTGAAAGGATGATTGGAGAAGTAGATCCAATCCTGCCTTACAGGCACTTTCCTTTTGAGGCTGTCTGCTTTGATTCTCTTCCTGACCATTTTTAATTCTTATGGTATAATACTTCTCTTTAATTATAGCTGGCAAAGCCTGTTCTCCCACTCTTTCTTTCATAGCCAGGATTGACCATTTGCTTACTTTTTCCAGAACTCTTACTGAAATATGACACTTAGCGAACTCTTGCTTTAAAAGTACAGTTAAAAGAGTAGAGTTGTTATTCCTTTGGTCCTACCCTAGCAATTGCTTACCTGTGGAGAAAATTTATGTATCCCATCTGGTACACATTATTTGGCTCATTACTTTGCATAAGTTTCTTGGCATGGTGATATGACTGAAGTTCCTGGTCTTTTCCTAGCCCTTAGGGAGAGCTGGACCACTTGGGTCCTGCTTTGCAGAAGTCAGACTAATGCTTTAGCCATGTAGATGGGACTGAGGGTGTAGTTTGTGGTGTTAATATTTTTCAGTATTTTTCAGTGTTTGAGTTTTTAGTTGTGGGGTTTTTTTGAATAGTTTTTCTTCAGGATTCAACAGTTTCACTTGCCATTGGAAGTTAACACCATCCCAGGCCTGCACAGCCAACCTCGGGTAAGAGCACTGTGTTTCATCAGCCCTTCTGAGAAAACATGACTCGCCTTTGGTGCACACACTTGACGTAAACCTCTCTATGGTTTGTGTTTGAAGTCTGAAATCATGGGATCTTTTTCTTTGCTATTTTTTCATTGCTTGATTTCATCTTTTGTCACAGCTCTGTCAGCTGCCTGTTTTCTTCTTTGAAGGGGTCCTGTTAGTTCACAGAACTATATTGTATGAGGCAGAGGGCAACGGTGGCTGCAGATGGCATCAGTGTGAGCATGAGGATGTTATCACTTTTTACTCGTTTTCTGGGTGCTCAAATGACCCAACCCCTGTTGTATCTGAGTAGATTTAGAGTTACCCTGTTCAGACCCCTACACAGTGATGAGTATAAATAGGCACAGACTGAGACAGACAGACAAGACAGGGCACATGACCCACAGGAGTTTTATTAGATGTGCGCTTGCACTACAGTACAGTGTGCTGTAGGCACACTTGAACCGGATACAAGTGGGTTAACTCAAGTACAACAGTTGCAGCACAGAGGAAACTTGTAATCCACAAATCCTGCCCAGAAAGGAGGGTTAGTTCACCCTGAACTCTCTCTGACTACAGCTATGCTCTAGCTTTTATTGAGCTATGTATTTAAAGTTCTCACAGCCCACAATCCTACAGTGCTGCACTGTTACAGCTGCACTGTGACACTTGCAGGGGTGCCATCGTCTGAGCCGTTGTGATAGACCAAGATCACAACTTGAAACTTTGCAAAATAAGGTATCCTAATATCATCATTGCTGAGCTGCATCTGCTTTTGTTCTGTGGCGATGTTTGGGTAGCTGTGAGAAAATCTACCTGCTCAACCAGTAAGCTGGAAACTGAACAACTCAGTTACCACTTGTTTCCTTGATTTTTCTCTTTGCATTTCTAACACTTTTAGCTTATGACT
This sequence comes from Bombycilla garrulus, assembly GCA_013400315.1. Taxonomy (NCBI): domain Eukaryota; kingdom Metazoa; phylum Chordata; class Aves; order Passeriformes; family Bombycillidae; genus Bombycilla; species Bombycilla garrulus. Next base: position 565,091 of record VXBU01005773.1, read on the forward strand.
GCTGGAATTGATCTCAGATTACTTGTTAAGCATTAGGGGGAAAAAAAGCCCTCACTTGTTTAATATCAACAAGCAGTTTTTTTAGACTTCACTCAACAGTAATGCACATTCATACTGTGTGTCTTGAAACTTGACCAAAATGCAGCCTTGCAAATTGCTAAGGGTAAATGAAATGGGAGAAGTTTAAACTAAAGCCCATTTAAACACAAAGCTATTTTACATAAGATGTCCATGTGGAAGGTTTACATATTTCAATTCTTGGTTCTGAGTTGGAGAATTCTATTCTGCAGAAAAGGACACCTTCAAAGATAAATCCCATAGTGCTCACTTTTGTTCAGTGCAAACAGCCCTTCAGAGGAAGAGAATAGCAGTCAAAAGAGAAGAAATTGTAGGTAAATGTGACCATATGGACTATCTCTTCAGCTTTTGTTACACGTATTTTTTATAAGATGCCAAGGACTGACAGTCATCTGTAGTCTGGTCTGCGTGACTGCCTTAAAGCTCATGCTTGTAAATAGACCAGTGTTCTACAAAGGGTTGCCTTATGAAATATGTTAAGCACCAAATCATTTCCAAAATATCCTTTTCCAACTAGCTGTTCTTCCTTGATGAGAGAATTCCTGAGAGCCCAGTGGGGTCTCTTGTTTTTGACTTCAGCCAGCAAAGTAGGAGGAAGCACCTGCATGCACCTGCTCATCCTGCTGACTGTCCTTTCTCCTGCTCTTTGATTAGCTTAGTGCTGTGAAAGCTACATGTAAGACTGGAATGCAGTTTGAGGGGGTTTTCAGATTCTTGCTTCAGCGTTTATCTATGACTTTTCCTAGGCCTGTGCTGAAGATGCCCTTCAGTTCTAGGTCTTAGAGGTAACGTTGTAGGTCAGATGAATCAGAGCTGTCCCCTCATTTTCTTTGTGTCATCACTTACGTCAGTTTGAAGTGTGTGCAAATTTGAAACGGTAATGCTTTACTACCCAGAATTCACGGGCACAAATGGCCATGGCACCGTATGGTCCCACGGGACACTTGAATAACTCATGCTCTTCTAGATGAGCTCTGACATTCTGCTTGTGTGGATGACCTCTTAGTAAGCACTAGGCATCAGGTATTTTCTGCATGTTCTGTTTCGTATAGTACAGAGGGTCATGAGACTGCAGTCTGGCTCTGTGATGAGACTGTGATTGTCTAGTTCTGGTCGTACAAAGTTAAAGCACTGTGACACATTGAATGCCTGTCACTGTGAGAGGCAGGGATGTAAGGTCTGAATGAATGTCACTCTCTGCCATGTTTGATATCCTGATGGAACAGACATTAGTGCCACGGTCAGAGCCTCAGGACAAATCCCTCCATTAATTAATTTCTGTCAGGTGTTTTTGTCCTGCACTTAAGTGACCAAAATTCAAAGATTTTCTTGTCTTCTACAGGTGTAGAAAAAAGCATCTTTAATGCTTAATCCTCTCTGCACTGCAGCTGCTTCATGTATGATATAATCCTCATGTATTGTCAGTGGACCAGTTACGTTCAGTCTTGCACAAAGTCGTGAGCCCAGGTTTTGTTCTGTGTTGAGTTGGAGATGCTTTCCTGTTGGGAAGGAATTGACAAGTTTGAGTAAAACCAAAACAAAATCCTCGTGCAGCACCTGTGAGTTTAGACATGGTTCATACCATTCATGTTTCTCCATGGAAACAAAAATGCAAACAGATAATCCTTGCAGTAGATTTCTGTTCTTGCTACCTACATGCAGCAAAGCAACCATCTCCATCCTACAGGGCTTCAGTTCCACCTGTAGTTGCAAGTCTATTGTTTATAAATCCTAGAATATAGTTTTGTGAATTTCTTCCTCTTATTTTTTTTTGTTCAAAATGACTATGCATAACTGAGAAGATAAAAATAAATTCCATCATACTAGCCTGAGTGGTAACCTAAACTGTTTATTTGATGTAATATGGAGTGATTCTTTCAAATAGATACATGTTAATTTGTGCAGTGAGCCATTCAGCTCCTGCTTTGAAGTACCCTGTGAGAACAGAATGAAATTTCTATTGTCATTGTAATTAGGCGAGATAGCACTTCCTCTAGGGGTGGGCTCAGTTATTTGTCTGATGCTAAAAACAGTGCACAGGAAAATGCACAGCATGTTTGCATGGATCTGCTGTGACTGTGTTTGCTAAGTGACATCTTACTGTGTCTTTCCCCACATCTCTGTATTGCTGGGTGTGGGGCTCTTTCTCCATAGACACTTTTCAGGCTGTGGCAGATGTGCTACATTGCCCTTGGAAATTATCATAAACGTGATTCCTTCCCCTTCCCATTTTTTAAGTCTTGGCTACTTATATGCTATGGAAATGAGAACAGAAAAGATTAGATGTTTTCTGTACTGGTTTGCTGTTTGTGGGCTAGACACTGATACCGAAGCACAAACTAGAAAATAGACTTTCCCAAGTGAAATTTAATTGCAAAGGAGATGTCTAACCTTATTGCTGCATTTTGCAGTTCTGCACATGCCTGAGCTCCTACTAGGCATATTGTATTCTCAATTTGATTTTCTGACTCTCTTCAGTAGGTGGTTGTGGATTGTAATTGGATATTCTGACAGTTGGCCTTGAGGCCGTGACCCAGTTTGAAGTCCCTGCTGTATTATACAAGATACAAACCTAGCCAGAGAAAAGGTCCTATAACAAAACAGTGCTTCTGCTGGGAAAAAATAATAGTTCACATAAGTTATTAGATTAGAGCACCAAGTCACAGACATTCACTTTGTACATTTGCTGTGATGAATTGTTTGAGGACATGGAAAATTGTTCTTTCCAGGTGCCAAGATGAACCACAGATGCGTGACCTGAAGTCAGCTGACTTTCACTTGTGTAAAACCACTGCTGAGGGGACTGAGTGGTTTAGGTCCACTGCCTGAGGAGAGCTACTAATGCTGTAAAGCTGGAGTGAGGGCAGGTTGTTGACTAGGGGCTAACTTTGAAATCAGCATGCCTTTAGCACCATGGCTTTGTACTTAATATCAAAAATGTATGGTGTTTCTTACCTGTGTATTGTGTTAGCACTGCAATGTGTCTGATTTTTATCCAGCTTTCTCACTTGAAAGCCAGACACACATTTCTGAGGGTTGAACAGCAATTGGATGGGCTCCCTGGAGCACATGACAGCTTGCTCCTTGAAAATGTGGCTCCATAATAAAAACTGAATGGGATTCTCATAGTTCTTTCCTAGTTTTGGAGGTACAACTGTGTACTGAGATGATCCCATCATACATTCCACTTACCAAGCTTTGCCTTTAATGAGATTTCTCACAATGCCTAGACTTCCTTTTAACTACTAATACAGTTCCATGTTTTCCTGCAGAAAGCAATTGATATCAATCCTGTTTCTTACAATTTAAAATTGCAGATCTTTTCCACTAATGACAGAATTGTTGCTGTTAAAAATACAAAAGTTTAGAGGGATGCTTATTGCCTTTTATTTTATGTGACACCCTGAACCACCAGGTGGAAAACCAGGAAAACATATCAATTTGTGTTTCGCAGCTCCCTGGGAGAAGTACAGTGTAAATCTCCTTCCCTGTAGTGTTACATTGTCTCTTGTGAGGTTTTGAAGGTTTTCAAATAATCAAGGGAAGTTGGCTGAGACACCTGAATTTTGTCTGTGGTCCAGCCTTAATGCTGTTTAAAAAGTTGTGACTTGTTCTGAGTTGATCTCCTGCCTACTGTAACTTTGTCTATAGCAAAAGAGTAGAGTAGCACTAATTTAAAGTAAAAAAGAAATAATTTGAAGTATTGTGGAGTATTGCTAAGAGCACAGAGCCAATATAATAGAGCTGTACAAAAACATTTTAACATTTCCCTAAAATGTGAAGCTGCCTCTTGAATAATTCGACTTCAAGATACTTGGCTTGTGTTTAAGGCCAACTCCTGTTTGTTTGCTGGTGGAAAGAATGGGAGAAGAGAAACAGAAAAAAAGGAGCTTTTAAAGATTTCAGTGATAAGCCTCCAGGGCAGAGGCTGGTTTAGAAGCAGACTGTTTGTAGCCTGAAGCTAGGGTGCAGTGATATTTGCAGCTTCCTTGTTTCCAGTTTTCCTTGCTTTGCCTTCAGACCAATTGTAAAAATGTATAATATGACCTATCTTCAGCTGCATAAAACTATATGCCAAGGCTAGGACGATTACTTGGTCTCCCTTTATCATCACCAAAGTGAGACAGACTTGATTTTCACACCAGTGTTTGGATAAGATGAATCTCTCGCTCTGCTGGAGAGATGCAGATGTCTCCATTGGCTTTGGAGGAATACAGAGGATAATGATCTGTAGCTAAGTTGCTGGATTTTTTAGGTGGCTGAAGTTAAGTGCAGTGAATCTCACCCAGAGCACCTCATTTGCTAATGTCAATTTTTCCATCTGAAAATTCCCCTCAGCAATAAGGAGTGTCTCTAAATTGTCTTCTTTCTCCAGAATTCTCTCCAATCTGATGCAGCTTTATTTTACCTAGAAATACTTTTCTCCAGTTTAATGAACCTCTAGATTGCTGTTGTCACTTCAGTTACCTTGAGGAAAGCCTGGATAATTATTGCAGACAGAAGGACAGCAGTAGCCCCTTCTTGTGTTGTTCGACCAAAGAGGATTTGTTAAGAATTTTGTTGTCCCTATGTCTTGTATATTTAATGTTTCGATCCTGCATAGCATTACTCTAAACTTTGATTAGTGTGACTGTGAACACAACTGAAATTCCCTTGGGATTCTGCTGTGTTGCCATGTGAGTTCTATGGGTTTGATGTGTACTTTGAACACCTATGTTTTAAAAGAGAAAAGTAAATGCAACATCTTATGTGGTTTCACTTAACCATTAACATGGAGTAACATTCCCTCACTTCACCAATCACAGATCCTTTGGTTTGAGAATATTCTACAGTGCTTGTTCTAAATTTTGTTAGAAGCAATTTGTAGCTATGCTAATACAAATCATTCTAATGCTCTTCCATCCTGGGAAGGTCTGGCACAGACATAGAAACTGAATTTTCTTATGAAGGCATGTAGGGCTGCTGATTCTGTGTTTATCAGCCATAAACTGGGAATAGAAGCAATCAAAAACAAAAGAAACAAAACAAAACAAAAAAAAAAGGAAGGGAATGTGGGAAAAGGAAAAAGCCATTAAATGGTGCCCTTTGCCCAGAGGCTAGCCATTATTTCTTCTTAGAGTCTACCTTTAATGCTGCAGATATTCCTTTTATGTCATTTTTAAAGTAGATGCTTCATTACCTTCAGTCTTCACTGCCTTTGACTTCTGTGCCAGTCATTCACATTGCTGCTTGTTCCCTCCTGGCCACTTTCACCACACTCATTTTGCCCAGCCCTCCTCCAAATTTTCTTAGTATGTTACTGCCCAAGAAATGGACTTGGTGTGTTTTCTGCAAATTCTGCTTTCTCTGACACAAGTTAAGCACTTGGTTATTTCTATGTACAAACCTTTCACTGAATCTTCTACAGGCAGATGAGGTACAGTTACACCTTTCATTTTCACAGCAAAAATTCTGTCTTTTAGCTTTCCTGATTCTGACTTGAAGGTGATGAGAAACGTTTTTGTGGCCTGTCATTCCATATCTGTCAGCCACCCTTTCATCTCTTCCAATTTCTGCCAGCTTTCCCTGGATGTACAAGGCTTTTTTGTGTAAGACCATTCATAAATCCTACTTACTTTCTATTTTTCTTTTGCTAGTTTTCAACCTTGTCCCATTTCAGTAACCTTAGAGATCACTGGAATTGTGTAGAAAAATCTATTTTGGTGGCCTTTTGATATGCTTGGAGAAGTAATGGAAAAGATTCCACGATCCTTATTTTAGGGAAGATGTTCTTGTCTGGGGGCTTCCTAGCTCGTAAATTTTTCTATGGCATTTTTTTCAAAAGATGTTTCATTGGATATGTTTATCAATTAGAGAGGTTAATGTCCTAAAGCAATGTTTCTTTGAATATTATGCCATTAATGTTCCACTGAGCAGTTTGTAATACAAAGTGACCAGAAAATTTCTGGTTTCTTCTCTCTTGTCCTGATGAGACAGGATGAAAAAAGAACTAAGAAACCCTTTAAACAGATGTAGTGAGTTTTCATAGAAGCATGTAAATTGTCACAGTAATTGCTGGTGTTCAATAACAAAAAGTTTACCACAGTGATCTTATTAATCTTAGGGCATCTTCCATTCTCTTTTCATTACATTGGTAAGCTTGGCTCATTCTGCACGGTTCATATATTAACTGTGCCAAAAAATGTCTTTTCTTAGGTGCAGTTTTCTTGAATGATTAGTCTGGGATGTGTCTGCACTATGGACTTGAGGTGTCTTTTTTCTTCTTTTTAATATTTACATAAACGTTTTTACCTGGAACCTTACCAAAAAGCAAAATCCCGCTAACCTGTAGGATGCTCTGTTGATGTTTAAATGGGATATGTTGCCCACTCAGATTTTGGCACTTTTTGGCAGCACATGTGAATGCATTTGGGATGTAGGTTGGCTGTCAATGTTGCACATGTTCATGAGAACATCTGGTGCCTCCTGAGATAAGAGTGACAGGACTCGTGTATCAGATGAGATGTGCCTTGGCTACTGTGCTGTTCTGGTGGTGCTTTGTTGTGTTCTGTTGCCTTAAAGATTGTCAGGAAAAGGAAATGTCATTGCTTAGTTACACCTGGCCTCGGTAATGTTTGCATTTCGTTGCAGAAGAGGGGAACTTCAATATGCAAATAATATAAAGAGAGCAGGGGACAGTGAAATGTTACAGGATTTGCAGGGAAGATGGCCCTGCTAGCTTGGCAATAATTTGTTTCTGAATTTTGAGAAGTAAAATCATGACTGGGATTAGAGTTTGTGAATTTTGGCACTTTTCTTCTCATTATTTGGAATCCAGAACGCTACTTCCTGCTGTTAATGCCTGCTGCTTTTCAAAAATAACAGTGGCATCACAAATATGATTATATGGCAGGATGGCTTTCTTTTTTAGTACAGAAAGTCACAGACACAGTCTCTGGCAGCCAAATAAAGAATAGAAAATAGGGAAGAAATAGCACTTGTAGTTCAGGATAAGGAGGTTTTGGTGGATTTTTTTATTATGCCAGCCATTTATAGAACAAAATTTGCACATTGTGCTTCAAAAAAGAGTACTATGGGGTAATAATAATACATGAATTGTTATTTGGGATATCAAAGTGTAGATCTTACAAAAATAAATAATAATGAGGGGAAATAAGAATAATAAAAGCAGTGAAAAGATGTCAAAGCAAGCAGCACAGGTAGGATGATTAAGAATAGGGCAGGCTGTTGAAGACTTGTATTTAAAGGAAAAAGGTGACATGTGAACTTGAAGCTAGGAATGAAATGCAATTTGGCTGAACTGTGGCTCTGTGTTCCCCAATCCTGCAGATCGTGCTGTGAACGAATAAAGTCACTGCTCTTGATTTATCATACTTTTGCTTACTAGAGGAAACTTGAAAGGCAGAGATTCTACATCATTTCAGAGAGGGGTCTTAAAATGCAGAGAGATTTCTGTGGGCTCCGCATAAATGCTGAACTATGTATTTATTAAGTGATTTTCAAATGTCTTTGTTATTTTGATTTCTGTTGCTAACAATATGGAGCAGGATGGAGAATCAGTCATTTGAGTTTATTTACATTTTCAAGAAAACCAAAACATTTTTCCCACCTTAGCAGAATTTCTTAGAACCTAAATACAAAATGACTTGACAAATTTGCTCCTCAAAACTAATCAAAGCTGTTGTGTTTCTGTGGTCTTTATTCTGTATTTTCTGTCCTCTCTTTCAGGTGGCCAGTGCTTCTCTTGGGGATGGAATGAGCATGGAATGTGTGGTGATGGCACAGAAGCAAACATTTGTGTCCCAAAGCCAGTCAAAGCTCTTGGCTGTGCAAAACAGATCTTAATCGGATGTGGGGCCGGACACTCCATGGCCCTCTGTCAACTCCTCACTAGACCCAGCACATAGTCATGATTATGGAATCATAATAACATCCTGGATGTGAATGGACATCTTTGGATTGTGTAGCTCAGAGGCTCTGCAGGAGAATTGCCCATGATTAACACAGTAACTGGAAACTGCAGATATTTTTCCTAAATCGAAAAGGAACGACTATGCATAAAAAGCTGTAATATTTTAAAAATTGTTTCCTGGTTTCTTGCCACAGGAATTGACTTTCTGACCCACAGATAGAATTACAGACATTCTGCCTTGATGCAATACAACTGAAGACAGATTTATGTTTTCTTGTTTATCTGAGAAGTCTTTGAGGAAGAAACCGACTGCGTAATGGTTTACTCGTGTATAAATTCAGTCTGAAGAAATGGTCTGAGAAGGTGGTTTTAGTTATTGTATCTTTACATCATAATATGTTACACCTGCCAACTTCTACTGCAGTTGTGAGCTCCCAGCAGCTCAGAAAATTGTGTCACAAAGAAATGCCAGTGAACATGACTAGATGCATACACACATTTTAAGCAGAAGATTAGGATTAAAAGAAAAAAAAAAGCAATATCATTTAGAAGGCTGGCAAAAAAGGAAAATGAGGCCCTTTTGGACTAGTTTTGTCTTGATTAAACTGTGAAAGGAGCAGTATTTTTTGTGGATTACATGCTGGGCCAGACATCAGTTTTTTATAGATTTTACAAGAATACAGATCTGCATGAATTATCATGAACTTGCAAACCAAACCTCTAGTATCTGACACTACTGCTTAGGGAAAGAAAACCTCTAAGAACTCTTAGAAACAATTAAAAAGTTCTTATCAAAGGGCATAAATCAGTTGTAGGTGTTGATCTGATGTAACTCCTGTGTTTCTATCTGCCTTGGAATAGGAAGACATCAAAATCTAACCAGAAAGATTTGACAAGTTCTCCAGACTAAGAGGTAGACCAGAATGCTCCTGATAATTTCAGGTTAGTTCTCACTTCTGTTTTGCAGCCCAACTGAGTTGCTGTTCACAGCATGCCCACAGTACTTGTTCCAGGTGGGATCTTGACAGGGAACACTTGTTTTGGTAAGAGAAAGGAAAAAGTGTAAAATGAGATGTCTTTGGGTATTATTAGCTGCCTATGTTGAGCAAAATTTTGGAAGCTATTTATAAACCTGTTTTTTTCCATACAAATACAGTGGATGCCATTAAACTGGATGTTTACCACCCACAATACTTATATTTGCTGTGGTATTCAACATATTTCAAGTTCTAAATATAGAGAGTTCTACTGTGTAGTAAATGCACCTTTTAATGAGACCTACTGTTGCTAAACAGTGGTTTAATTTTTAAAGCAGGCTTGCTGGGGAAGAAGCCTTAGAGAAGTACAAAATGCTCAGAGAAAGGCTCTTAGGAAATAGGACAGGAAGACCTTTTAATGCTATATCAGCTTACATATGAAGGGGAAGGAATTAAGGTGATAATATGGGCTGCATGGGTTTGTTCACCCTTGGTTTTATAGCAGTTACAGTTCTTGCCTTCGCTTTCAAGAGTATTTTATTTTTCTATTCAACGGATGAGAAACTTGAGCAGACTATGAAGCTGATTTTAAGTACTACGGATACCAAAAGAGTAATCAAATGGGTTTTCTGCAAAATATGTATAATTAAGATTTCTATTGTAAAATGTTTTTTTAATCCATGTGTTAGCTGTGGCTCTTCATGGCAATATACTGTTCCAGGCTGTGACCTCTTGCACTTTTAATTATCTAAATTGTTGTTTATTGACTGTTCTCAATGCCATTTTCTGGGTACCAAAGCTTCTCTGTTAAATGCACTGAATAGTTTCTCATGCTTTCTTTGACAGTCCTGTCTGAGGTTTCTATTTCTGATTTCTGCAAAATCTGTGTACCAAATAAACATGTTCTCTTGCTTCAGTAATCATCTCCTCTAAATATGTCTGTTCCTAGATTAATCACAGCCAATATGTGCCTTACATGAGGTTTACTGGACTGGACATGTTTTGACTGTGTGTGCTGTTGCTGCAGCTCATTGCAGAGGAGTCCAACAAATTACGTAACAAATAAATGTGAATTGAATTTTTGAAATTGTTTTCAGTTTTTCACGCCCGCAATGTGAACACACTTCTGGAACACAAAGAATGATTTGGGGTGATAAGGTGAACAAAGAAAGAGTACATCAGTTTGTTCCTAGTCCTGATCTGGTGTTTCATATCTGCATCTGATCTTCATCACTGAAAGGCAAGAACTGCATTTTTCTCTCCTTTGTTGTGCCTATATTGCTTGAAGACTTTGGGAAGTAATGACTTTTCTTGACGTAGTGAGTGCTTTGTCATCAGTCAGGACTTCTAGGTGCTGTTGTGGCACAGAGAGTGAATAGAATTCATTGTAAAAGGTACATGGCTGAATGTCAAAACCAAGTTTGCTGCTCATTCTTTCAGAAGTGAATGCCCGTTTTGTCTGTCAGAGGGTTTGTTTGCAGGATAAAGCACTGTACAAAATCAGCTATGGCTTTCTCTGTGAGGAGGGGAACACAGTGAAAAGTTCCTAATCAAGTGGAAGAAGACAACTTTCCATGCTGATGTTAAGAGTTTATGACAGTTGCCTGTTGATAATCCTCATGGAGAAGGTCAGTCTCTGCAAGGCAAAATGCAGACCCAGTGTGCTGTGCTTCACAGAGTTCTTTAACTGGTCTTCTGTGATAAATGAAACAAGAGGCCTGTTACATAAGCATTCTGCATTCAGGTTCAAATGGAAATAAACTGACAAAGTTTCTAATATATATATATATATTTACAGAAAGACACTGGAACAAGTTAAGCAAGTGTCTGTGCAGCTGCTCTCCTCTCCCATTTTCTGAAATAAGTGAAACTGCCAGTGAGCTGACATTCATGAGGGAGAACAAGTTGTGAAGTGTTGACCTTCAGTCCAGAGAACTTTCAGGCCTTTGGATGGAGGGGGAGAAGGAAACGAAAGCTGTTGTGTGCCTTTCTGTTATTTGAAGTCCTAAAGATTTGCAGTTATTACTCATGCAACCTCCATGTACACCTGTGCAAGACACTCCTGTTCCATTTGAAAGAACGTTGGTAGGATGATGTGTCTGTCTCTTGCGGGATTTGTTTGGGCCACTTGGTGGTCATTGATGTCATTTGGCTTGGTGTGGCATTCTGAGTTACTTGATGCTTTTGTGCAGCGTGCCAGGGCCCCCTGTATTTGAAGTGTGTTCATTTGAAAGATGGAAGATGGTTTTCCCAATCAACACTTCTCATACGACACTGACTTCTCTGTCTGCATGTTGGCAGTCCTTTTGGTGTCTGACTAGTTTTGCCATCTGCAATCACCACAAAGGTCACTTCTAAATGAATGGCAGGAGCTTTTGCTCAGCTACATGTTTTAAGTGCAGAGAAATTGTGGGGAGGGTGGGAGAAGGTGATTTGATTGTGCTTTTTATGGCGTGCTTTGAGTCGTGAGACGTAGAGATGGAGATGGACAACTGATGAAGAAGATCAATTTGAATGTACAAGAGAAGAGTGACCATGGAAAATATTTAAATGAATATCAACAGAGGGCCTGATACAGTCAGCTAAAACATAAGGAAAAGGAGAGGGAGCACAGAGCCAAGATACAGCTCCTGAGGACTGAATAATCTCAGCATAACAGCATTCCAGCCTGCCGGTGTGGTGGGAGTGAGATGAGAGACAAACTTATCTGTTTCATGGATGTTATTGTTCTCCCTCTTCCACTACTTATTTATAATAATGTGAGTTGTTGACCTGCAGTGTTTGTGGTTTTTCTCATTCATAGCACATATTGAAATTTTCAGTTCTCCTCAGCCGAAACAACATCTGTCTTCACCTTGAAGACTCAGAAATATTTTGATCAGGCCTCTGATCTAGTCCAGCATTTAACCAAATACTTACTATTTTTTCCATTTGATTCCATGAACTCTGGATCTGATTTAAACAAGACTTAAGTAATTTTAGGACTTCCAGTTCATTTTTTCCCTGTGTTAGAGATAAGAGAATGACAGATCTTGGTCACTGAACAATTCTGATATTTTTGTGGTGCATGGGTAAGTCTTGGGCTTTTTCTTTTAGCTAGGTATCTTCTTGAAAAGGACTCCAGAATTTTTTTGTCAGTGTTTGAGTTCTACTCAATATTACTAGCTGAAAATTTCAAAGGCTTGGAATGGATACAGCCTGGGGTAGAAAATCATCTTGTGTGGTTTTGATTGTGGTTCAAAACGTGCACAGTAGAAAAGTGGCGCTTACATGGAATTTGCTGACAGCTCCAGCTGACACAAAAATTATTGGCCACTTTTTTTACCTATCAGTATCTTGATACATGTGCAAAAAAAGAGGTAGTGCATATTTTGTTATTTTCCTTTAGATTTTGTGCTGTTCTTATTTTCCAGTAAATGCTGATCTTGCATGTTTTGTTCTATGTTAGAAAGAATAATAGCCTTGAATTTAAATGCTTCGCTTTTTTTGGAAATGGCCTTCTACTGGGTGAATATAACTGAAGATATAGGTCTGTATCATATATGCTTTTGAAGTTAATTTGGAGGAATCGCATGTGTAAAGCAATTGTTATTTTGTAACCCATTTAGATGTTAAAGGATTGAAGCCAGTCTCATTCTTGAGCTATTTGTGCATTTCATTGCAGTTCATCAGGCAGTTGTCTCAGCATTCACCTGTTTTTAGTGCAGCAGCAGTTTTTACTCATCAGTGCCTCTGTAAAACATCGAAATAGAGTATGTGACTGAAAATATTCAGCAGTGAAAATAGTCTCTGTATTTGAGTTGTGGCCTGGATGAACCACTTGTTTCCTTGTGGGAGAGTGAAGAAGCATAAATTTAGAATATTGGGAGAACACATTCTTTAGCTTGATTGAAAAGAATAACAACAAAATATTTATTCCTGAATAAAAGCTGGCTGAAGGATGAGAAAATGCAGGGGTGACATTTATTTTGAAAAATTTTCTCCAGCATTTTTATTTTGTGACACATTGGATTTTGTCTCATTTCCAGATGTAGCTTTGCAGGTTGGTAGGGGGTGGAGAGTAAGTCCAATTCCCCTGTTGGCTAGCCTCTATCAGTTCATTTCCAACTTCCCCATCTGTTTCCAGCTGCTTTGTCTGTAGACCATCTGATTATCCAGATACTACGCAGTCTTAGGGGGGAGTTCTTTCTTCAGGTCTTGGGGTTGAGACTTTTTAAGTGGAGTTTCAGAATTTCAATTCAATATTGTTCCAGTAATCCCTGGTCACCATAGTTCTTTTAAGTGTATGTAAACATTTTGCTAGCAGACTGCATTTTTACTTTTTTTTTTTTTTTTTTCAATTTAGAAGTGAGGCCAAGAATTGGGAGATTTTTAATGTTCTGACATAACTTTAATTTTTTGCTGCAAATGTCAAGAGAGTTTAGCTTTTGTTTTGTTTTCACTGATTTGAATGCATGGAGACATGTGGTACCAAAATTAGGGCAGCAGAGGAGTTGCCAATCAGTAATGAAAATGCTCTGTCATTTTAACTGTGTGGGTGCTTAATAATTTTCCATAATAATCCTCTGCTTTAAAGTACAAAAGAAAAGGGATTCCTACATGGGCATTGTGTTCTTCTGCAGACAAGGAAATATGGCACCTTTTAAATAGTGAAGAGGCGCTTCTCTCCTCTGGTGCCTTAATTCTGAGTAGATTATAATAACTATTCCTTCTTAAGTATGGCTTTTCCTCTTTTGACATCAGAACACTTTAAAAAGAGGATAATGTCACAGAAACAGAAGCTGAGGCACAAAAAACTAAATTCGCCTCACCAAGGTAACCCAGCATGACCACAGGGGAGTCAAAAATAAAATTCCCATTTCCTGAGTCCCAGACCAAGGCTCTATTTTGTAAACTGGTGGTTCTTGATGATTATTTTGGGTAAATCTCGATGCCACCCTTTCCCTCTCTTCTTGCTTTTCTTTCCCTCTCACCACTGATTGCTGTTTCCATTGCTCCTGCTTGCATAACTCATTTTCCAAACTCATCCTGTGTCCTTCTCATTTCCCACCTCCTGAGCTCCTGCCACCCTTTCTCCAGTCACCCACTTGCACTGACACCACCCAGCAAAGCGTGGCCCCTGCTGAGCCGCTTTCCCTGCCCTTAAGCCTCATCTGCTGTTGTGCTGGGGTGACTGACAGTCAGCAGCCTCTGCACAGGCTGTGTCATCCCTGCCAAGCCCTTTGAGTCCAGAGGCAGTGCAGGTACCTCAGAGTGACAGCTGAGCTGACACAAATGCAACATTTTGCCTTTTGCTGCCCAGGAAATCTCTAGCTTGGGCTGTAGGAAAAACGAGGGAAGCCTTGAATCACACGCTTTTAATATGTGGTACCTGGAGATGTTTGGACCTATGCACTTTGCATGAAGTTTTTTAAATGTTCGAGTGCTGAGAGTTGAAAACCTGGCTTTGCCAGGCTGAGACAGGGAAGATATCTTGTTATAGCATTTGCTTTGTCAGATAAAGAAAGTCAAGAGATGCAGTTCTTCTGGACCTGTTTTTTAACATTCAGTTAAATTTGAATTCAAATATTGTTCTTGATTGCAAATTAATATTTGTATTTCCTAGGAGAAAAGTTGTCCTAGATGAATGCAGAGGCTTTCTGCTTTTCTGGGAGTCCTGTTTTTACAGGTATTTTATGCCCAAACTCGAGTGACTTAAAAATAACCTGCATAATCTAAGAATATGTTCGTGAAGTGAAGGTAGTTTGTGTGTGAGCTCAGAAGCAAAGTTCCTTCCAGGATATATATGGAAAGCAGAGAAGTAGGCTGCCTTGTTTTGAGACTATGAAAGGGATGTGCAAACTGGCAGGGTAATATCTTCAGGGTATCTTTTTTGTAAGCAGCTCTGTGCTCAGTTCCTTTTTGAATGCTCTTGCCTTAGCCCTGCTTGCTCTCTTCTATATTTCAGTCGGCTCATTTATTCTAGCAGACATTTGTTTCAGTGATGTATTTTCTTTTTGGCTCTGAAACTTTAGGGAGAGAGGAGGCAATTTACATGAAAAATCACTTTATCCAGATTAATGACTGCTGCGCTTGACTGTTATCACAGTGGTTTTAGCTAGGGGTTTTTTTCCTTTTTTTTTTTCTTTTTTTTTTTTGTTGGAGTGAGAAAGCAGAAACTTATACTCAGAAATTTCTTCTGTCTGAAATTGCAATTGTGGAGACACATTAGGTTGGTCCAGAAAAAACAAGTACTTTCATGCAGTCAGAGGAAAAGCTGTATGTGTAGAAGGTGTGGTTGAGCTGTGCTTTAAATGTTAGCAAGTAATAAATCATTAATTGCCAATGGGTTCAGATGAAAAGCCAGCATTTAGAGCTGGGAACTCACTGCTGAAAGCTGAGTTTACAGAGGAGGAAACACAGATGTTCATTTCCAGCAGGAAACAGGCAGACTGTAACTGAACTGCAAAACCAGCTTCTGCTCTTACTTGCAATGGTGTGAACTCAGAAGTAGCTGGTGGCATTACTGAAAGCCTGAAGTCAGAATCTACCCACATGGATAGTTTTAATTCTTTAATAAAGATATGTACATGCTGTAGGGAGAGGGCGCAGGCTTGAAGGAATTAGTGTTTTAATCATAATACCTGAGGAAAAGCTCCTTAACTGCAAGTCAGCTGGGATGATGTGGTAAATTTCTCTTAGAATTCAATGCAACAGCTTCTGAGATTTTCCAATTCTCTTGTTTCCTCCCTGCCTTGTGTTGTCAGAGCTGCCACTGTTGTGCGAGGGGAGCTCTGCGGTCAAAGAGATCTTAAGCTTTAGGGCATCTCCTGAAGGGCAGTGGACGAGAAGTGTGGTTCTGTTTTGGAAGGGTTTTTAGAAGTCACAAGAAGACATGGTTACCTCAAATAAGAATGAGCAGAGAGGGAAATCTGGATGAAAATGGGAGTGGGGGATGTAAAAAAGTAGCACAGAAACACAGTTGTTGTACCCAGCCTATTCTCTAAGGCGAAGATATATGCCAAGTGCAGTGAAAGGTAAGACCTACATGGGACTTACAGGGCTGAATTGTTGGTATTCCTTTGGTAATGGAGAATTAACACTGGGTCCTTGAGTCAGTGTTAAATAAAAAATGGGGCAGATAAATCTATTTCTGGATTCTGAATATGTTATAAGAGGAAAAGTTGTTCACTAAGCAAATCCTGGATGAATCTGCATCTCACCTCTGGAGGTAAGAAATTTATCTTCTGAGAACAACAGCATAGAAACAGTGTGAGAAAAATAGTTATTGGGAGAAACTAAAGCAGAAATCAAGTACATTATGCTGTATCAAGGACTACAAAGGAGTTCTCTAATTATGTACAAATTCAGATTATCAGCCTTTCCTCTATTCCTAAAACACAGCTTGAGGTCTTCCTTGCTTTTCTTTTGGAGTAGTTTTGTGATGACAAGGTCCAGCTGCAATTGGTGGTTTTTTGTGTATAGTTTAGCACTTACCAGAGCCATGAGTGTTTCTTCTGGGATTTTTTGGGTTTAATCTCTACTTCCTCCAGACTGTAGGGATACTATTCCTTTACATTTCCATTCCCATCAGCAGTTGCAGATGCTGTAGCTTGCCTAGAAGATTGCCAGCTCTTTTGAAGTTCCTCATGTAAGGATAAAGGTGTGTGTCCCTCCTTTATAGAAGTATTTTACAAAAAATGCTCAGGCAACTAGAATGCTGTTGGCACATAGTCCATAGCTGTCATTTGTAGCATCTAAAATAAAACTTAATCCCATTGTGTTTCTCAGTTCTTACTGATGCATGTTTTGTGTGGCGAGTCAAGTGCAACTCGGACACCTGGATTTCTTTCAGATTCGTATCAGGTGGACTGGTGTGGCTCAGTGAAAAACAAGTGAAGGACGGGGCCCAAAGAAGTAAGAAAAACTGAATTCATTTAATCAGCTAAAAAGACAAACATTTATTATTGTTGGGGAGGGAAAAGGAAGATACCTAGATCATTATCGGGGTTTTTAATCTTCCCTTGTAAAATTACTAATGGTGTGAATTCTTTAGACATCGGTTGTATCAAGTGTTTGCAGGCTTCATTTATTATCTACTAACCAAAATTAGCATTGTAGAACCAAAGCAATACCAAGCTTTTCTCCTACATTTCTGTTGAGAACACTGTATTTATTCAAGATTTTAGAAGCAAGTCTCTGGAAACCCCTGATTGCTTCAGAAAAGGATTCCCCTTTACACTATACAGCAGGCACTGAAACCATGATACAAAATTTATTTTCATGCTAGAATTGTTTTGCATAACATTGTGCATGCATTTTACTCAGTACTAAATTGCATACAATGCTGTTGTCTTGTTTCTTAAACTTTGAGACCATTTATACTTGAGTATTTTCCTGATTTTGTACTATAAGTCCCAGTTTTAAAATAACACCTCTTTTGTTTAAAATTCATACTGATTACTTAATATGAACAATTTATGAAGGGTCTTTACGTTGGATCTATACATCAATAAAATACAACATAACCAGAGCTGGAAAATTAACCAGCTGTTACTGTCAGGTCCGAAGGAAGGTCCCATGTGTCACAAGCATGCCAACAAAAACAGACAGGAAAAAGTTTTTCTTATTTTTATACACTTCTAGTTGGATTAAAAGTTCTTGATTTCCATGTTGGTGTGATGAAGTGTGAAGGCGTGGTCAATATGACCGATGACTGCCTGATTGCACTTTTTAAAACCATTACTCTGTATCTTGTATACAAAAAGAAGCGATCCATAGCAAAGAAATGTACAGTTTTATAATGTTTTACATTTTGGCTACAACAATGTATGTAAAAGTAAAGAGCTTTGAAAGAAAATATATAACTTTGCCTTTTTTTTTTCCTTTTTTCTTTTTTTTGTTTCTCCTTAATCATACATTTGCAGTGTGTGTGTTGTTTTGTTGTTTAGTTTTTTTAGGTTTTTTTTTTCATTTTCATCTTCATGCAAGTCATGCTATGGAACAAAAAAATAGATTAAAAAAAAAAAAAAAAGATCTTCTACAGTTTTGTTACATTTTGGCCGTAGAAAAAGCCTGCATCTCTAGTACAACTCCAGAACCACGAAGAATCATCCATAAAACCTGCATGGAGTGAGTTAACTCTGTCCAAATGAGAAGGTCTTCTATGCCTGCACAGTTCCACAGAGATGTTTATTAGCCATCAATGTTCATCTCCATCTTGCCTTGTCAGGTCACTCTGACTGCCTCTGTTGGCATATATTTAGCAATGACTGGACTTTCTTTGCAAAGATCTGCATGTAAAGAATACAATCAGTACTTGAGCTTCTTCCCTGCGCTTTTCACATCAAGCTCGGCATCTTAGTGTTAAAGGAAGGAGGAAAAGGTGAAACAGCTACATGCAGAGGCAGCCATATTCTTCTTCAACAGGTTTTTTTTCCCATGCAGTCAGCCAGACTGAGACCTCTCTACAGTGTGTCTGAGTATTGCTTTCAGCTCAAAATAGGTGCCCATGCAAAGTTTCATCCTTACTGTGCTTGTTTGCTCAAACTCCTGCAGGGTTCCTATGGCTCAAAAATATCCTGAGAAAAGCAAAATCTTCCATCGTTGGCATGTTTCAGCATCGACTAAACGCCTAACCCATTCCATACAGAGCCAGTAGATCCACCATTAGCCACAATAAGCACATACTAGCAGGATGCACCAGGAAGGAAGCCACCTGGTGCATCTACCCTTCATCCTATGTACTGATACCATGCAGCACGTATGGCCCACCAGGACTACGCCAGTGCCTGCCTATTGTCATCTGAGTGCTATTTAGGAGTGTTGTCACCTAAGCATCAGAAGTAACACCGTTTGCAGCGGGTGCTACTGTGAGACATTGCATCTTCAGACTTAGTCACCTGGACTATATGCAATATCGCATAGGCTAATTGAAATAAAGCTTTTTAGACCATTCTCTGCTACTGATCCATGCTACAAAATAGATGGGATGGGAGACCAAGAACGTCTCACTGGGCTGGGAGAGCTGTAGGGCGCAGACACTGAGGATAATCCTATCGCTTTTCCACTTATGCCAGCTATGCTGTTAAGGCTCCGTGACATTTCGTAACCTTCATTTAAAAGAAAAATGCAAAGTACAGCATTGGATCAATGACAGAATGGACTAAGAATGAGGTCAACATTGTTGCCAGTTCAGTAGCATCTGCATGCATGGACATGCCGAGAGTAGTATCGCTTGCAACATGACTCAGAAGGCCGTTGAAATACAAAAAAAGTTTAAAATATATACATTAAAAAAAAAATCATCATTTCTCAAGATGGTCAGGCTATGTAATTGATCCTACAGGCAGCAACATGGTTGTACCCTAAAAAAAAGAAGAGTCAGTGGGAGGGATTTTCTATGTCTCTGTCATACACTCACACATACCTCTCCCTTCCACTTCATGCATTGTGACCTCAGGCAAAATTAAGGTTTGTGGTATCTTTGTGGGGTAGGAGGGGGACAAGACAGCAAAATCCACAGAATTGAACGTGTTGCTATAGAGATACTACTCCTTTGTTCTCAGCATTAAAAAAAAAAAAAAGGAAAAGAAAAAGAAAGAAAACAAGATTGCATGCATTCAGTTTCCCTCCCTCCTTCCCCCCCTTCTTTTTCAGGCATGCACATAAACAGCTCAGCAAGTGTACAGAGAGTTGCACAAACTATGGATGAAATTCTGTTGGAACAACAATTAAGATGCTCTCAACATGTTTCAAACAGGCCAACAATATGCTGACGTATATTACTCTTTAGCCAACCAGCCTCTGTTTCATTCAGGAACGAGAGGAGGTTGCAGTGCATCGTGAAAACCATACATTCCCCATCCCAAAGGATGTGCCATTTGGAGTGTTCCCCTGATCCACTGGAACCACCTGAACTCGCCCAGGCTGAATGAACACGGCCAATGCTTATCCAATACAGAATCAAGTAAAATGCTTTGCTACAAAGGTAAATTTTAGAGGATATACTTTCATATGAAAGTCTTGTGGTACTACTGTATCTTTGTTGATGATATGCTTTAGACTTATAAATACATACACTATCTATAACTGGCATTTACTATAGCTATTGCCCATCATACAATGGCACATGGGAATTCTTTACTCCATACTCAGTGTATGGTTATGTCATACAATCTCTGCAGTTTTAAAATATTGACTCTATCTTATACTATATACAGTACATCAGTGGTAAACACTGATTTGAAGAGAGTGAGTTCTTTTCCAATTTTCCCGTTCCTTATCAACTTTGATGCATATAGATGTAGCTCTAATTTTGTAGCTCTACTATGATACATTAATGGTTGCCTCATATTAAATTATTTAAGCAAAACAGTCTCTCTATAGAAGGGAAGGCTTTTTTAACGTGATTTTACTTCTGTTGCTAAATGATTTTTCTGACAATTAGCAAACTAAAATGCAGTTACTTCTCAGAGATCCGTGCCTGTCAGAAGTCTGAGAAACTAACTAATGATGATTTATTTATGAAAGCATTTTAGATGGATTATTTTCTAATTTTAAGACACCTGTGCCAACAGATGTTCATGCTTGTCTTTCTCAATTGAACTAACCAGCTATGAATATCCAAATATTTTGTTTTAGTGCTCTTTTAAGGTCACTAAATAATAATTTCTTATTTTCTTGAGTATGTTTTGATTTTGTGTTTTATCTCTTCTGTCTGCCACCTCTGAGTCTGTGCTCCTCAGAGTCTGGTAAGCTCTGTGAGCTTTCCAAGTGGCAAACATTCATTGCTATGATACATTAATTGGTATGTCTTTGGGGATGGTCTAAAATAAGGACATAGTAGAGTATCCTCCACTAAAGCTTCCTGCACCAGCTGGGGCGGAAGACTCGACTGCCTAGCATAGCTGCACGGGGTAGTTACAGCTCCTCAGGCTTTTCTTTCTGAAAGAAATAGGTTAGAAACTCCAAATGCAGACATCAGGTAGTGGTTTCCAGCCCAAACGTGCATCTCTACAGCAAGCGCACTACCGCGTGCTACAGCTAAGCTGACTTTCCCTTAGTTATTCAAACCAGTTGCTAGCTGTGTGGTTACAGGGCCCCAGCTACATACCCTTTCTTATTCCTCCATCAGGCGGGCAGGGATATTCCCCGGTTGATAAGAGGAAGCAGGGTCCATATCTCTCCCGAGTGCCAGAGCGGGTAAAGGGCAGGCCCTCATCAGGCGTAATTGCCTGGTCTATGTGGGGACAGTCTTCGTTTGCCAGCGCCGCCTTGGCCACCTCACCATTCAGTTTCGAATCTTCAAACATATAAGCAGAAGGCTATTGAAACACTATGCACTGTTTATTAGAGTTCCAGCTGCAAATTAAGGGTTCACAGCTAAAGACTTGTATAGCGACACTCTAAAAGATAGCACATCTGTCCTAGACACTGCGTTCGTGCGCACTGCACCAAAATAAAATAAAGTCTGTTAAGTGGGAGGAGAAACAAAAGGTGATCCCGTTAGGTGTGACAGCAGCCACCTGCAGGTCCGCACTGAGGGGCCCTTTCAGAAAGGGGCGTGCAGTGGTTCCTAGTCCTGCGAGCAGAAGACTGCGGTTAGAAATCAGAGTATGTTTTCGCATGACATCGGATGGTGCATGAATGACCTGTTTGTTATGGAGCCTGGGTTTGTCACTGTCACTCAGAGCTCTGGAGAGGCAGTGGACTGAGAGTTGTGTTTTAGTATTTGAGTATATTCTGTTTGTGCTGGTTTACACCTGTGTGTGGTATTACTGAGGGGGAAATTCCTGTTCCTCCCCTCCCCAAAATTTACCCAGATGGTTTTAGAGCATTTCTGGTATCAGACATGCAGAATGGCTGTACAGGTTTTAGACACATAGAGTACGTTACGTATGGAAATATGACAGCAGAACATGGATTTAAAGAAAACTCAATCCATTTTCTGATGTTCTCCTCCAAAACACATACAGTATTTGCAATGCCAGCACAGGACGCTACATACACAAAACACTACAGCAGGCCATGAATTTGGAAACTAGATAGAGTAAAATTTACTCTTGGCTGTAAATAATGAAAACAGGTTGTCAGATTTGCCCATTTTGCTCCACACATTCCCATGAGGATAGACTGAGAATCATATGTTTTCTCTGTGTGACTGCTTTTTATATTTATAAAACAATTTAAAGTGCTATTTAGTGTAGGATGTTTTGGGGGGTTTTAAAGTGCAAATTAGTGTATTGAGAATATACTTGAAATATGGCACAGCTCAATATGAGTATTTTGGTTGAAGGGAAGGAAGAACAGTCAAAATGTGCTTTCTGAAGCTCCACAAATGCCGAGATACGTTAACTGAGTGGTACTGGCAGGATCCTACACCTCGGTTGCACAATGCTTATTACATAGACACTGTGAGGCAATGGGTGATTCTGCAAGTCTTTAAGGAAAGAAACTCAATGGATAGACTGAATTTCTGTTCCCCTTCTACATCCATGTACTAGCTTGTTCTAAATGCTATATAATGTTGTCATTTATTTTGCAATTATTTTTGAAGCCAACTAATAAAACAAGCCCCCAAAAAAAACCACAGTTAGGTAAGGTTTGGAGGTATGATTTTGATCCTCTGATGGACAACAGATGAGGAGAAGGCAGAAGCATTTTCAAGTTATGTTTGTTACTTTGCATACACACACACACACACACACACAGAGATGTACGTGACACATACTGTGCATCTATCATGCACCAGTAATTGCATTCTAGGCCTTTCTTTTTCTTCTATTTAGATGTCACTGGTTTGTCACAACATAAACAGTCTTTGCTGCACATCTCACCTCTGCCTTCATTTTTCTCTGTGCAGAACCAGCTATTATTTCCTTCAAGAGGGATGTAGTAATGTTTTATTTTGTTCCATGAGTAATGAACTAATTAGGACTCTCAACACATTTAAACATGTGGCAAAAGCTATAAGGGCATTTTAATACTTGCGGACGCTAATTTCAAAAGTAACTAAAATTTTAAGGTTTCACTGAATTGCAATTCACTTCTGTTCATAATAATCACTGCTGTTTAATACCACTCTGAACAAAACCCTGGCACGGCTGCCATAGAAACCGTGACACTGCAGGTACTGAGCTGTGTATTTAAAAATCACATAAATGTGTTTGGGGAGAGCTGCAGTCCTCCTGGGGAGGAGCAAAGAACTGGGCTGCTTCATAAGCCTCTACTGCTACAAGCAGGTGGCTCTAATCCTGAAATGAGGAAGGCAGCTGAGTCAGCAGAGCTCTGCATTGAAGTCTCTGAGACACCCACTGCTGCTCCTGACCCCGAGTTTGCAAATGAAATTATTGGTGATGGAGGGCGAGTTCGTCCGTTTCAGGAACTCAAAACACCTTTGAGCAGAGTGATTGTGGGTCAAGACTGCTCATTGGTAACAGCCATTGATTCTTTTGGAAGCAGCTTGCAGGCTCTGTTGTGCTTGAATGGCAACAAAATTGACCTTCCTCAAATTAATTTCTTAAATTGCATTATAAATCTCTAGTGACTTGAGCTGGAACTTGCTTGTACAGCCCCTTCAGGGTCCCTTAGCACTGATGATTTTTCCTCTATGCTTCTTAAATTCCACAGCCTTGTTATTTTATTTCCATTCAAGAGGAAGAGAACAGAGTAGCTGGAGATGTGGGCAAATTACTGAACTATCCTATTAATGTCCCTTGAACATTACAGTCATGGGCCGTGCCTTAGGGATCACGTTCTGGATTGCCATGCTAATCCACAATGACAATTTGGGTGAATATTTAGGAAGCAGAGAAATTGCCAGCACAGAACACTGCATCTATTGCTGGTGTATATAAGTAAGTGCTAAGCAGAATAGTTGTGTTCCAAACCACTGGCTACAGCACCTAATTCTCTGGATGTATGTGATTAGTCTGTTATGGGAGTAAAGAAAACATAAACACCACTGATGCCTTCAGTCCACAGTTAGAAGTTCCCATTGTTTTAACTAGCAGATTGACATGCTGAACAATTTTAGGAATAAAGTCTAAAGATGGAATGAAATTACATTATTTCAGGTTGATTTCTTAAGTTTCCATTTGCATGTTTGCTTTACCCAAGACTGACCTTGTGTCTGAGAGAACTCCAGATAAAGAAGAACTATGCAAGCATTGCTGTCTGGTGACTCTGAGTCTAGTTATGCTAATGACAACTATTTCTAGGTGCTTAAAACTTCTAAGGGTTGATTCTGGCCTACCAAACTCACAAGTCCTCCCATCCCTGCTAGCAGAATCTGAATTAGGCTCATACAGCACTTTTTGTTCTTTAGATTCTGCTCTATGAAGAGAACTCAATATTATCATCTCTGTTTTACCATGCAGTGAGGTGACTTTCCACTGCTATGTAAGAGGTTATTTACAACAAAATCTTCTGACTCTCAGCTTGGCACCTTATCTCCCTAATTGTGCTGTCTGTGACCACCTAGCTAACTGCACCAGCTTAAAACATTCTCCTGCAGAGATTTGGCTGAGAGGCTAAACAAAGTATTCAGCATATTTCCCAGGTCAGTATTTTGTTTCACAACTACCTCATTTGTGTAGTTTCCACTTGGTTTTGCTTGTTTTTTTTTTTTTTTTTTTTGGGGGGGGCATCCCTATCTCATCCCTCTTCATTTGTAGAAAAGTGTAATAAAATGCATTGTGTGTTTCCATGAAAATGCTGGATTCCAAAAGGGGGGGAAGGCATGCTGAAAAATATCCCAATTTAGGAGAGCTGCTGGATTTTGCATTAGTGTACTCTGCTTTTTGTGGAGAAGCACAGTAGAGTTGCCCATGTGCCTGCTGCTCCATTACTCACCTCTTTTGCCACAGCAAATGGTTGCAAGCTGTTACAGTGGCTTTACCAGTGCCGCTGGTTTTGACTATAAACAAGAGTCTGACACTAATTCTCCAACTATTTGAACTGCACCTTATGTTCAGAGTATCAGTGGACATAATTGTATGATATATTTATTGACCTCAGTCTATGCTTAGAAATGTGACACTTGTACTGAAATGGTTCCTGCATGGGGAAAGTCAGCCTAGTCCTTTTCCGAGAGCAAACACAACCATTCTCCAACAGCTGCCAAGAAACAAGTTCCTGGCCTACTCTTCTTATTTTAGGTATTGTCAGAAGTCGTATGTGGGTCAGGGATAGTGGCAATTCTCACTGCTTCATCTCAGAACTGTAGCTGTGCCCCCCAACCCCCACCTCTTTCTCTCCCATGTGTCTACAGAACTGTGCACTGGTCACTTACTCCAAAGACTGGATTAGTTGAAAGATATTCTCAGAGGGTATCATTTTCAGTGTTTACAGGATCACTTTGACTGAAACAGGGCTGAGAGAAACCCCTCAATCCATAGCATGGAATCCAAGCTTAGTCACCCATGAGTCAACATCTGAATACATGGACTGTGACAGATTCATCCACATTCCGCTGAAGAAGATGGGGTTTTCTCAGCAATTAAGCGACACAGTTTTTTGTTTTTTTGGTCACATGAGGTCACTGACAATCTCCCCCAGAAGAACAGAGGCAGTCTTGCTCCTATCTTTGTTTAAAGACTGAAAGACTTAAGGACAGAGCTTGAGTACCCACAACGTTCCTAAATAGACATTGGATGACTTCAGAGCTTTGCAGCCTGTTACAGGGGAAGGGTTTCATGGACAGGAAGCAGGAAGGAGCCGCTGACAACAGGGCCAGGAATGTAAGTTGTTTGAAAGATGAAAATCTAGCTGCTGGGGAAATTTTCTCTGAGTAAAGTTACATTTCACATCCCCACTCCATGTACCCCTAAAAATTAACCTACCACTTCTCTAAATATCAACTGTGCTCTTATAGTCCTGATCCAAACCTGGGACTGCCATTATTACTGTCTGTGGATAGTCCTGCTTCTGATCAACTGAGTGTCCTTTGGTGGTTCTTTTTAAGAACATGAGGGTCATTTTCATTTTAAATGTGTCACTAACTCTAATGTTTACAGTAGCTGTCTGAAGTGTTTTATGAAGAAGGATCTCCACAAGGTTCCCTAACAGCAGAGACCTTTAATCCAGTTGACTCCCTGAAGAAAGCACTGGTATATGTTCCATGAGTTAATTACTCTTCTGTATTTCAGTCCTGTCACAATCTCCTGGTGATGTAAAAGGGTTGTTACTGTGGCACACATGTCATACATAGCTATGTCATACTCTGCTGGCAATGGGAAACTCTTCTTGGGATGATGGGTTTCCCTGGCTCTTGGGCCTGTGACACAAAGCTACAGGGAGAGGGGTGGCACGGTTGAGGTGAGGGTGAGAATTGCTGTGCTCTAGCTTTTCTTAGCTACAAGCCTATTATCTGGAAGTGGGAAGTAGAGCAGCCATGAGGCTGCTGGAGGAAAGATTTTCTCAGCTGTGTTTTTCTTAAAACAAAAAGAGTAGCAAGGATTTTACATTTCTTTTTGCAGCATCACTTTTGCCTGATACTTCTTGTGCTAATCAAATGATTATGATGAAATTAGGAGTAGGAATTCAAGTATTCAAAGATATTTACTTTGATTTGTGGAGGAGTTAAGAGCTGCTTGCTATCTGAAAATATCCTTTGACTTTATATCCCTACATTTTACTTCCCTAGTCAGCTAGTGGGAATATACCTCACTAGACCTATTGTTTGAACAGAGAAGGACTTGTGGGTGATGTGATGGTTGGAGGCATCTTGTGCACAGGGATCATGAAATTATACAGTTTTTCATTTCCAGAGACTAAGGAAGCAGGGTCAGCAGAACTGCTGCCTTGAACTACTTGAGGCAGACATTAGGAGCCTAATTGACAGAGTCCCTTGGGAGGCAGTTCAGAAGGGCAAGGAAGTCACGAAGGCTGGACATTTTTCAATAAGGAAATCCTAAAGGCACAGGAACAGGCTGTGCCCGTGTGCCAAAGAATGTGCTGGTGCAAGAAGACCAGCATGGCTGAACATGGAGCTTTGTCTGGAACTCAGGAAAAAAAAGGGTGACTTTCACCTTTGGAAGAAGGGCTAGATAGCTAAGGAGGACTACAGGGATATCATGAGGTCACGTAGGGTGAAAATATGAAGGCCAACTAGAACTCAATCTGGCTATTGCCACAAAAGACAATGAAAATCTTTCTATAAATACATTAGCAACAAAAGGAGAGCGAAGGAGAATCTCCATCCTTTACTGGATGGGGGGGAATATATAGTGACAGAGGATGAGGAAAAGGCTGAGTTGTGTAATGCCTTCTTTGCCACAGTCTTTAATAGTCAGGACAGTTTTATTCTGGGTACTTGGACCCCTGAGTTGAAAGACAGGTATGGGTAGCAGAATGAAGCCCCCATAATCCGAGGGTAAATGGTCATTGAGCACTAAGACACAAGTTTTCAGTCCAGATGGGTCCACTTGAGGGTACTGAGGGAGCTCATGGAATTGCTCACCAAGCCACTTTGCATCATTTATCAGCAGTACTGGTGCACTGGGGAGGTTGGCAAATGTGACACTGAGCTACAAGAGTGGCCAGAAGGAGGATCTGGGGAACTACAGGGCTTTCAGCCTGACCTTGATACCTGGGAAGGTCATTGAGCAGATTGCCCTGAGTGCCATCACTTGGCACATGCAGGACAACCAGGGCATTAGGCCCAGCCAGCATGGGTTTAGGAAATAGAGATCCTGCTTGGCCAACCTGATCTCTTTCTATAACAAGGTGACCCACTTAGTGGATGAAGGAAAGGTTTTCCACAGCATTCTCGTAGAGAAATGGTGCGCTCATAGCTTGGAAAAGTGTGCTGTTCACTGGGTTAAAAAACTGTCTGGATAGCTGAGCCCAGAGACTGGGGGTGAGAGGGTTCCATCCAGCTGGTAGCAGGTACCAGTGGTGCTCAGTGTTGGTCCCTGTACAGAATCTTTATCAGTGATCTGGATGAGGGGATCGAGGCACCCTCAGTCCGTTTGCAGACACACCAGGCTGGGTGGGAGGGTTGATCTGCTGGAGGGCAGGAAGGCTCCGCAGGGGGATCTGGACAGGCCGGATCCATGGGCTGAACCCGATTGTGTGAGGGGCAGCCAGGCCGAGTGCCGGGGCCTGGCCTTGGGTCACAGCAACCCCAGACACTGCCACGGGCTGGGGCACAGGGGCTGGGAACCTGCTGGGCAGAAAACGACCTGGGGGTGCTGGTGACAGCAGCTGGACATGAGCCAGCAGTGCCCAGGTGGCCAAGAAGGCCAAGGGCATCCTGTTCTGGATCAGCAATAGGGTGGCCAGCAGGACCAGGGCAGGGATTGTCCACCTGTACTGGTGAGGCCGCATCACGAGTGCTGTGTCCAGTTTTGGGGCCTTCAGTGCAAGAAACACATTGAGGGGCTGGAGTGAGTCCAGAGAAGGGAAATGCAGCTGGTGGAGAGTCTGGGGCACAAGTCTTGAAGAGTGGCTGGGGAAGTTGAGGGTGATTAGCCTGGAGAAAAGGAGGCTCAGGGGGTACCTTACCACTCTCTACAAGTACTAAAAGGAGGCTGTAGCCAGGTGGGGGACAGCCTCTTCTCTCAAGCAACAAGCAGTAGGACAGAAGGAAATAACCTCAAGTTGTAGCAGGAGTGGTTTAGAGTGGATATTAGGAAACATTTCTTCACCAAAAGGGTTGTCCAGCATTGGAACAGGCTGTCCAGGGAAGTGGTGGAGTAACCATCTCCAGGGGGATTTAAAAGTTGTGTAGAGGTGGCGCTTTGGGACATGGTTTAGTGGTGGACTTGCAGTGCTGGATTAGAGGTTGGACTTGATGATCTTAAAGATCTTTCCCAACCTAAAGAATTGTGGTTTTCAATAATTTCTATCTGAAATTCTGCATGGAAAGGAAATACTTACAGTTAAATTCCCAACTCTCTTGAGTCTCTTGAAGTCAAATTCCACTCCTGTTAGCAAGTTGTTTCTGTTTTAGTTGCCTGGATAGTGTTTACTCTGCATTAATATTCATTGTCCACTCATCAATTGAATCAGTATAAATTACTGTATTCTTTTATGCTGGACTTCATGGAAACTCTGCTGTGCTTCTTCACTTGTTAAGAGAGGGTCAGAGCATAACAGAAAATCAGGTAGTAAAGGAACTTCACACTGAGGCAGATATGCTTTTTTGAGTCGGTACATGACTATAGTGATTTCTGAGTTCCTGACAATTAAGAATAAGCAATAAACTTCATGCTGTCCCTCTAGAAAATGATCAGAATGTCTATCAGCTGCTTTTTACCATTCTTTAAAACTAGTTTATGGGAATAATTGGGGAAGATTGTAAAACAAAATGATTTGCTCAGGACATCATTCAGCAAAGTAACAATTATGCTTTGTGCCAGACCATCTTTGGCTACAGAAATCAATTTCACAGGCTACAGAACCTCACACAGGATTAGGAAACGTGAATCCCATGGGTAGGGACTCATTTTTTTTTGTTGTTTAATCAGCTCCTTAGAGTGAAAGGGATATAACTATATTAAATTAGAAAAAGAATTATATAGAAGATATATTAAACCACAGATGAAGGATGACAAAATGACGACATGATAACTTGGAGAGTGTGGAAGGAAGTTTAGCATATAGAACAGCATAGAAAATATAGGTTTAAGCCTTTGAAAATGATGAAAAATGATATGTTGACATAGGCACCATTGGTTTTCAAATGAGAGTGACAAGAATCCTAGATTGGTAGGTTTTGGGAGTGTTTTCTTCTGGAGAGTAATGAAAATTAATTTTTCCCATGCAGACTATCTGAAAAAAAAAAAGAAAGTAATTTGACTAAATAGCTCTATTTTCATACCAAGTACTTACTCTTTGCATTTATACCTTGCATCAGGTTTTGTGTCACAACCTCAGTGAAGTTACCTATAGTCTGTGACATTCCTGGTTCTTTTGCAATAAAGAACTGTATTGTAATCTCCTCGGCTGCCCAACATGGAGCTCAGGTTGATGGGAATTGGAGAAAAACTTCACAGAATAAAATGTGACAGTCTGTAACATACACAAGTCGCAAGCAACGCACAGCAATAACAAGTAAATGTTAACAAACAGAGCGAAAGAGAGAAAGAGAAAAAAGAGAGAAATGTGAACATGTAAAAGAATTAAGATTCCTATATAACAACTTGATTTTAGTTACCCCAATATTCTAAGGCCATTAAAATCAATATCTTCATCTAAGTATCTTTATTAGTTTCCTGATTTTTTAATTACTGCATATTTTGAAAGTTGCTATGAAGCTCTTCTGAGTAGATCACACTGAAGGACTTTACACTGGCACGAGAGCAGAATTTAGTATGCTACATGAATTATGCAGAATCCTTCCAACCCAACCTACCTCTTGAACATTTACTCACCACCGTGTCGACCTGGGTCCCTCCAGGAAGCCGTGTCCCCCAGGAAAGGCACTCCAGTGACGGTGGTGACCGTCTCTCCCAACACTAACTTGGCCAACATAGTAACATCACTCCCAGAGAAGATCACCCTTGACAGGTACTACTTCTTGAAGTGAGGTGACAGTATGTTGGCTGCCTACCTAGTGGTACTGCTAGAGAAGTACAGGAGCTCTAGGAAAGCTGATCCAGTGCATCTTGCTATTTACAGGCATTGTTGGATATGTGCTTAACGCAGTGCTGAGAACGGCTGCTTCTGGAAATCCTGCATTGCAAAGAGCTCTGGAAGATCCTTCCTAGCCTCATCCTGATCCTTCTGGGGGTTTACTTATAACCTACCCTGGACATCTGAGAGTCTCACTAACACCAGGGGTGTCATTGACAGGTCAGGTAGTGGTTGCAGGAAAATGCAGTTAGGTGAGTCACGTTACCATCTTATATTACTGTTCTGACTGAGGAATACAGTATGATGATCTATACAGTATGGAAGGTGTCTGAGACGTGGAATGTGGATGAATGAATACAAAGAACAATGACAGCAGGAATGGCAGAGTGCTTGTTATTTCAGCTTTGTGCTTATAAACAGACAAGCAAGTAAACAAAAGGCTCGGAGAAAATATCCAGCAAGTATAGTCCAAGAGGGATACAAGCAAGTGGACTGGGCACAGAACTGGGACCCCATACCTTACACCTCTTTGCCCCTGGCCTTTTGTAGCAACAGGTAAGTGATCTAGTGTGTTTAATTGTACTGCAGCAGAAATGCACTTGTTGCACAGAGGTGCCTTTTCTTTTATCTGTCCTGAAACACCAACCATACTCAGTCCAGCAGAAGGAAGAGATGCCAAGAGTGTCTCTTTCATATTCCAGGAATGCATTCTGCACTGGATGGCATGGAAGCCATGTGCTTGAGAAAGAGGATTTACCATATTTATATCTGCTTTGTGCTGGAGGATTGGCACAGGTTGGCCTTATTTGGCTGAAGTGCTTGTATTTGTGTTTTCCCATGACTAAAAGTGCCTTGTGCTCATTAGGTTATTAAGGCATGAAACCCAAAATTTATTATTTAGTTCTGCAATTGTTGTTTAGCTTAGTGCAGTCCTGTCCTGAAACACACTCAGCCCTGGCTCTGGCCCACAGGGTTTGTGTGGGGAGATTTTCTAATTTTAGATTTTTTTTTCATGTCTCACCTAGTGCCAGAGAAAAGCAGGAAACATAAAGCACTGCACTTGAATATATAGCTCCTCCTCTTTGTTTTGAAGTTACTTGGCATAGAGGATGTTATTTTTTACTCACATTCTGAAGTCAACAGTATTACAAGTGACACCCA
The DNA here is from genome assembly GCA_013400315.1 of Bombycilla garrulus. NCBI lineage: Eukaryota > Metazoa > Chordata > Aves > Passeriformes > Bombycillidae > Bombycilla > Bombycilla garrulus. Next base: position 596,780 of record VXBU01005773.1, read on the forward strand.
CCAGTTTTATCTCTACAGGAAGGGACAGATGAATAATTGTACAACAAGGTATTACATTATATTACTTATAAATTCTGCTTTACATGTGATCCCCAGCTGTGAGATTGCAGGAATGCCACATGGGACTGGGGCGAGGAATAGATCCAAAGTGCTTCCACAGAACTGTAGGCACTTAACTGAGAATATTGAGTTAGAGCTGCGGTCACCTGTGATCTCTTAGAATCCTGGATTCTAAGAATTTTCCTGGAGAAAGGCACCCCCAGAGGACAACTCAGGTCATAAATGAGTGGATTACTCTGGGAGGCTGCCTGATTCTTCTTTTGATATAAGGGGGACCTCAGACAAATGGAACTTAAGTTAGATGAGAATACTGAGTGTTATTCCTTTTGTTTTGAGCTGTTACCAATTTCTCCGTTAGATCCCAAAGACTCCATCGTAAGTGATACCAAGGTGTGATCATTACCTCGTTTGCTATTTTGGAGTGAAGAGTTTTGGATTTTTGAGACTAGGAAGGCTAAGTATAGTGAGGAAAGAAAAAACACCTCCCTATTACCTTTTCCTTTGCCTTTTTAGTATTTTTTTTTTGTCCAACACATTTAAACACCTGAGCTTTTTGAGCTGAAACAGACCTAAACTCTTAGCACTTACTTTGCCATCTACTGTCCATCTTACAGAGAGGGGCAAAGGTTTTATGACACTAAAATTAGATGAGACTTTTTTTATAATGTTCAGAGACACTCGATCAGAGAATTTGCTTCCCCGTGGTTTGAAGGACCACCACAGCGACTACATACCTATGGCTTTAACAATGCTTTGCTCTCCATAAAAGCCACCAAGGTTCACAAGCTACAGTTAAATGTTAGGCAGCATAATGGGCCTCTGACAAGAGCTGCCAAGAGTCCCCAGCTCCCACTGAGCACTGGCACTAGAATTACAGTGCTCAGCACACTTCTGACGTTAGAGCCAGTGTGTTGCACAAGGAATACAGGTTATTTAGGTTATGATGACAGAAGAGATGAAAAATGAAGCCCTGAGAAAAGAGCAGCTCCTTCAGAAAGCATGAGTGATAAAGCTGGAATGGGTAATTCCACATGATTTCTTTAAAAGGAGATCAGCTCTCTCTCAGGAAATTGCACTGAAATAATGGGTTCCTAACATCACAGCTTGTTCCAGTTCATCTGACCATGGAGTACACTGGAGTCACTGCAACTCTGTTGCTCCCTTCTGTCAGTGATAGACTTGGATTACTTTTAACTATTCAGACATCAGGATAGCCTAGGAGTGGGTTATTGAAAATTGCCTTTGGGGCAGAGAAGTAAAAGAACCACAGAATGTTTTTCTGAAGCTGAAGTCTGTATTAGTAATGACAGACATTTCCCTTCTCCTCTTAGGTGCCTCAATTCTAGTAATTTTTTTCTGTATTTTACAGCCGTGCAATGAATAGAGAATTTTGCTGCCAGTACACCGTGAAAGAGCCTGCACAATACATTTGTTTGAAGATAGGATATCCTTGGAGTATAGCTTAAGTGAAGCTCCATGCAGAGGGGATCAGAGAGGTGAGAAATTCTTAATCTGACCATGTTAAAGACAATATAAACCTTTTGTGTTCTGCTGTTGTAAATATATACATGAAAAGAATAAAAGGCTGGGGTAGATCTCTGAACCATCTCCTTGGCTTACGTATTACAAATGCATTCTTTAGACCATTGCTGTGTGGTACCAGACAGTACTGTAGGCTTCAAATGAAGTTATGAGTTCCACTCATGTTCTAAATTTCTTTTACAAGTGTTGGGAAGTGAAATTCACTGCTTCATCCAGTGACAGCTCTGAGATGTAACCATACAGTCAACCTGTCCAGCAGGTGAACACACAGCTCACGTAAGAGAGGGGCTGAGAAACTGGCCAATGCTTTAAAACCAAAACTTTAAAAACAAAGCTTTTAATAGTTGTTTTGCATGTTTTGAGGTCTTCTTACAAACTTGCACCTTACAATATGTGACTGTGTACTGAATTAAATTATTATACCTGTAGGATACTGTGAGGTTTGGGACAAAAATCATGTTTAAGTGGTTGAAACTGTCTTTTTCTGGGTTTGATTTTTTTTAAACTTTTGTTATGATACTGACTGTTTAGAATACTCAAGCCTTGAGATAAAAGACACTCCAGCACAGCGGATGGTGGTTGACTGATGCTTATTTAGTTATATTTAACTAGTGGCTTTGCCACAGACCTTTGAAGTAATCTTCCTCAATTAAATTAAGCCTTGTGTCAACTGAAAATATTGGGAATTACTTCCATTATCTCTTTGCTGTCACTTATCATGTTGGATATTTGATTGCAGTGTAGTGGTTGTCCTATATAAAATGATGCCAAAATGAAGCTCCAATCTTGAACAGGGACTGTAAACAATACTGCAACATAATAATGTTAATCCTTGGATGCAGAGATGCTGGAATTTGGTGGGTGTGTATCAAGTGAGGAGACACATGGCTCTCTATAGTTTGAGATATCCCCAGGTCAAGGAGTTTTGGTCAAATTGGTCAGGTGAAATCTGCTGCTTTGTATCAGGCCCAGTTCCACCAGGCACTCTTTAAGCAGTATCTTGAGAATTTTTGGGCAGCAGAAACTGCCTTGAAGACAATGTTTTGTATAGAGGAAATTTCTCCTTTCTTAATGCCGCTGGTAAAGGTCTGCCTGCAGCACTAGCTCTGCCATCCTCTACTCTGAAATGCCTTTCCTCCCTTCTGCTGCTTTCCCAGCCACACACTGGTGGGATCAGATGGGATGAAAAACTGGAAGGGTTGCTGCAGGAACGGTAGGTATGGTGGAATGAAACTCTGACATTCTTTGTATCAGATTTAAATCAAGTGCTGTTAATTAAAGACTCCCTCCTGCCAGGTGTAGATTAGCCCAGGACTGAGCTGCTGAGAGTGTTGGAGGCAATAAAAAGATTTAATTCAAACCTGCCAGACTTTAAATTCAAAGCATCTTTGCTTTGCCTGCAAATGACCACAGCATCGTCGGCAGCAGCTGTGCAGCCTGTGGGCAAAGCTCTGCTGTTTCATGCCTTTGCCAGGAAAGTGCTCCTTATCCTGGGAGGAGGCACTGGGCAGAACTGTGCTGAGCTCTCTGTAGAGCGCCCTTGGCCCTGAGGGCATGGACCAGGAACTGATGTGAAGTGCATGTGTAGAACTACTTCATGCTCAGCCCTGTTTGGTGATGTGTTTAATCATTCCACCACAAATAACATATGGAATTAATAACTTCATGTGATGTCCTTTACACCTGAGCAGCTAAGCAGGCTTTTTGTTTTTTAATAACATATTGGATACAAATCACATGATCTTATGTGACCTAGACACTACCACACTGAAGCTTTACAGTTAAAAATTACAAGAAATATGCTGGACAACTTGGGCACTATTTTAGAAAAGTTAGGCACCCATTCTGTGTTCCTAGTGCAATATTAACTAGTTGTTTACAGTTAGACGATGCTAACCAATCTAAAGATTTTCATTGCTTGCAAGTCCCTGTTTTCATATAATGTGCAGGTAATGGTTTCAAAAACAAGTCAGTGCCTGTGAATGCTTCACGTTACAGAAATGAAACTTAACATCTAGGCAATGCAGATCTTGTCTTAACAGTTTGGTTCTGATCTTAGTACTTTTTGCTTTTCTCCTGCACACATATAGATCTTTCCCTATTTGGAAGCTACAAGATGCAGGCAATATTTTTTGCTGCTAGTGGTGCATAATAATTATCAGAAACAGAACTCCAGCTACAGTGTTACAATTTTGTTAGCTGAAGTGTAAGTGTGCTTTGTTACTTCTTAAAATATATATGCTTGTATATGTATATAAAAATAGTCTCTCTTAATTATTGCAGAAATAGATAAGTTGCTGCTACTATCAATACTCCTGGATATTGCGGTAACAGCTGAGTTTAGAGCACTGATGGTGATGAAACAGTTCCACATTGAACCAAAATGACACATATTCTCAGGATACTAGTGCAGAATTGTACTGGACTCGTAGAGTTCCTGGTCCTCCAGTTCCTAGAGAGGAGCAGGGTAAGTAATGGAAGGAACTTTACAAAGCCAGGGGCTTCTGAGCCGATTTCACTCTTAGCTGACTGCTAAAGTACCCCAGAGTCTGGCATCTCTTGCACTATGTCATGGGGTAGTTGGCACATTGCTCATGGTAAGAGACACACAACATTGCTGTGCCCTCTTTCCCTCTTGATCCATGATGCCACAAAAGCATCTGCTTTATGAGGAAGTTTGCTGCTTGAACATGAGCTGTGATAAGCATTTGCAACCTGAGGGGAATGGATGATAAAACCATCGCTTATGTGCGCCAAGGATACAATTGGTACAGTCTATCAGTCACGTGAATTGTGATTGGCCTGTTGCAATGGAAATAGCCTTTAACAAAACCAAAATGAAAGCTATTTACCTTCTGAATGGATTTTACATACTTGCACAGAAGGGAAAAGAAATAAGAAAGGAAGAGAAAAGAGAATAGGAAAGAAGAGAAAGATTCCCACCAGCTCTTCCCCTCCAAAATTAGCATTGGCATTGGTGAAGTCATACACAAAGGAAAGTCTCACTTTCTTTGTGCTTCTCACAATGACATCAACATGCATGGCTATGAGATGATGAGAAAATATCTCACTCACAATGAGTAACAAATCAGAATTTTCTTCAAAGCAAAAAAATGATAACACAAGACCATCATAGGTATATGCTAGCTCTTCCAAAACACCTCTTTTGAACTCTATGTCAGTTGAGATCACTTGGCTGGCGATCTGTCCTTTCTAATACAACACAGGGGGATATTCTGAAAAGGCTGAAGAACGTCTACTATGCAACTTGGCTGGAACATCTGCCAAAAATGAAGTTGGCATTGTTTTCAACATGGTTATCTACTTTCAAATTACTCCATAGAATAAACAGTGATATTCCATGGGTAGAGGTAGATTATGGGGTTTAAAAAAACTCAAATTGGAGCCCCGTAATTTTGTGTGCTATAGGAATCTCATAGAACTGAGATATTCCCATAATTAACCACTAGCCATGGGATATTATAATATATTCCATGGTGACTAGTATTCTTTCCATTTCCCTCCCACCTCCCAGAAGAATTAGTATGGTTAATTTTGCTCTGGCTTCACCTATTGCTAACACGAATCAGTACAATTAAAAATAAAAATGAGGCAATCACTGTTTAGGCCAAACCAGCCAGTAATGACCAGTCAGACTTTTTCCAGTTGGCCTTTAGTGCTAGAAGGTTGAAAGAGCTGTAACTCACCAACCCATACTTGCAAAAGAAGCATGTTTTAGAAAATGTGTTTCAAAACCCTTCATAGTTCTAAATGCTAAATTCTAGTGGAATATTATAGAATAGATTGATTTGCATGCCATGGAATAAACATCCTTACATCTAGTCTTGTCTCAGTGAGTCATTTTGCATTAGTGTCAAGAATTTGAGCTGTTGTTCTACTTTGCAGTTAATCACCAGAATGAGACGGATTGTCTCATGAATATGCATGATGGTATAGTTGTCCCTTCAACTTACTAGGCACCTAGTTTCTGTAATGAGATGTACAATATCTGCCATTTAAAACAGCTGAAAGGTCCCAAATGGGAACAAATGAGAAAGCATCTGGCTGTTTCGAATTCCAGCCCTGTTTTGTCAGAAAGCTCTGTAATTGCTGAGTACTTGGCTCCTACTCTGCTCTATGAAGCATTCAGCTCTCAGGAGCCTCTGAGATGCATTACACAGTCCAGCAACACAGCTGTAGAACTCTCAAAATTCTTCCACTAGATGTAACAGCTTTCCAAAATATCTTGAGACTTGTATGCCCTTAACCAGGACCAAAGTTTGGGCTCCTAGAGCATGCTCTCATCCTTAGTTTTGATGATCAGCCTCCACTGTACCATTTGTCCCTGCAACCTAGACTTCACACATACTATTCGCTGTGTGATGGTGGGACTAGAATGGATAAATGTGCTACCCATTGCTCTAAGAAAGCAGTCTGGCTGAATCTTAAATCGCTACGCGGGATGGAGGTTAACGGTCAGATGGACATTCCTCTAAGAGGTTTCCTACCTGCTCTGTTAATTTCTAAAATTTCTTCTTGGGCCAGTGGGCAAGTGTCGCTCTGAGTACTGTGGTGTGGAGAGTTTACGACAGATTTACAATAATTGGGGGATCCCAGCTGGGGTGGCCTCGGGATATGCTTCTTTTTTTTCTTTGGTAGCTTCTGCTTAGCCATAGCTAAGGAGTAATACATTCCGAAATTGTTCACAATGACAGGGACAGGCATGGCAATGGTCAGCACACCGGCGAGAGCGCAGAGGGCCCCCACCAGCATGCCTGACCAAGTCTGAGGATACATGTCTCCGTAGCCCAGGGTCGTCATGGTGACAACAGCCCACCAAAAGCCGATGGGGATATTTTTAAAGTGTGTGTGTTCACTGGCACTAGGGTCATTTGGTTTAGCACCTATTCTCTCGGCATAATAGATCATCGTGGCAAAGATTAAGACGCCCAATGCCAAAAATATGATGAGCAGCAAGAATTCGTTTGTGCTGGCACGGAGGGTGTGTCCCAAGACCCGCAACCCGACGAAGTGGCGGGTCAGCTTGAAAATTCGCAGGATTCGCACGAAACGGACTACGCGGAGGAAGCCCAGGACATCCTTAGCAGCTTTGGAAGACAGGCCACTGAGTCCAACCTCTAGATAGAAAGGCAGTATGGCCACAAAGTCAATGATGTTCAAAGAGTTTTTGATAAATTCCACCTTGTTTGGGCAGAAAGTGACTCTCATCAAGAACTCAAATGTAAACCAGACCACACAGACACCTTCGATGTAGGTGAGAAAGGCTTCTGTCTCTGCTTCCCTGTAGTGCCGCACCTGGGTGTCATTCCCGATGAATTCAGTTTCTGTCTTGTTCACAATGGGGTTAAATCTCTCGTGGGTCTCGAGGCAGAAAGTGGTAATGGAGACCAGAATGAAGAACAGGGAGGCAAATGCCACATACTGTGGAAAGAAAGATATGAGAGAAATGTTAAACAGTAGGTTAAGTACGGGGGCTTTGATTCTGAAACATTAGGGAGAGGCAAGAGCTGTAGTAAATGTAAATATAATGCCAAGCCTTCTTCCTGTGGGCTTGAGATGCCAAGTCTCACCTGCAAAGACAGCCTAACATTCGGCCTGGGAGGGAAAGCAGTATATAAGTACATGTTCAAATCCATTCTTATGCAGACAGCACCTTAGTGTGAGTCTAAATTTAAGCAAGCTCTTAAATCTCAGGACTTTCAGTGGGATTTAAGGTTAAGGACATATTGAAATTGTACCTTCCCGAACTTGGTCTTCTGTTACTTCCTTGCCTTAAAGAGAGAGCTCACCTTCCAGGACAACTGCTAGGCAGTATTTTTCTCAGCATTCTGTCAGCAGTACTGTGGCTTCTCCGAGCTTAGCGAGAGCTGTGATATTTCAGATCTCAGAAAGGTGCTAGTAAATACTAGTGGCAGCCTCAGGTGGGCTCTACAGCAAGGAGCAGAGTCCTTCGCATCATCAGACTTTCCTGGCAAACCCCAGACACAGACTGAGAGGAGTCACATTTTCAAACTGAGCTCTCAAATGCCTCTGTTCTCAGTTCCCTTCTCTAGATCTTTTGGGAGTGGGGCATAGGGAGGGTAAGGAAGAGGTTTCAGGTAAGCCTATCAGCTGATCCCAAAGGACACAGATCTATTGGCTTTCACCAGACACTATTTTCTTGAAGAGTTTCTCATTACAGTATAAAACTTGTACCAGAATTAGATTAATTTTTTTATAGGATGTTGGATTACAGTTACAGTCTGGTCTTGAATGTTTCCAGGGATGGGATATCCATCCACCTCTCTGGGAAATCTGTGCTTGTGTTCCACCACCTTCATTGTAAAACAAAAAATCTCTTCTAGTATGAATCTTCCCTCATTTAGTTTAAAACCATTACCCTGGGTCCTGTCACAACAGGACTTACTAGAAAGTCAGTCTGCATCTTTCTTATGAGCTCCCTTTAAATATTGACAGGGACATCTCGTTGGCAGCAATAAGGTCTCCCTGGAGAATTCTCTTCTCCAAGCTGATCAATGCCAGCTTTCTTAGCTTTTCTCAGTCTTTCCTCAGCCTAAAGGAGATATCTTGGTTGTGTTCCATGACAACTGAGGGGCACAGTCAGTGCAGTCAGGCCAAAATTCACAAGTCTTGTAACTACAGTTGCCCTGCTCAGTCCTTCTTTAATCAATTAAGTAATTTGCATATATCTAAGTCTCTTTGTGTGTTGGAGTAGTACGGTCATGTTAATATCTCCTGCCATTACACTCCCTACATCTGTTATCTTCTTGTTTTTCTTGTGTGTCACCCTGATAAGAGATGTAATATAAGGTATTTCCCTGTGTTTATGAGCATGAGCAACTGTGATAATAAAAATATTATCAAATACTCTTTCAGTTTCCTGTTACTCACAGTGTCCCTTTTTCAACAGTGTAGTCAACACAGGGGTTAAAAGGAACTAGTTTCTTCTAACTGTGTGTTGCCAGTGAATGCAGTGCAATAATCTGAACAAAACTGCTGCCAAAGGAACAGAACCATTAAAAATAACCTATGCTTCAAACTATCAAAACTCCCCTGCAATCAAGAAGTTCCTCCTGTCTGCCTTCCTGGGTAGACCTAGTGCAGAATTACACTTGGGAAGGATATTAGCAAACAAAGTCAAAAGCATGGATTTGCCACAGTTTGAGGTGAACCATTCAATACAATACAAAGAAAATGGAAGAGAATAAAATCACAAAATCATTTAGGTTGGAAGGGCCCTCTGGAGGTTATTTGGTACAACTTCAAAGCTGGACCAGGTTGCTCTTGCCTAGTCCAGGTGTGAGTATCTCCAAGGCTGGGGATCCCACAGCCTCTATGGGAAGCCAGTGCTAGTGTTAGGCCAGCAAGAGCAAATAAGCTTGGAAGGATACCGAAGCAAACAGACTCCTGCTTTTCAAATTCAGCTTTGAAGCCAAAGAGATCAGAACCATTGTCACAGATTTAAACAATAAAGCAATATTTTTTCCCTAAACACTTCAGGTTCTCACAGCATTGTTATGTGAGGATCTACTACACATGCTGATATGTGCTAAAATCAATGCCTAATATATCTGGAGATAAACAGCATGAAGATTAGAAATTGAGAAGCAGGATTTGGGGTAAATTTTTTTATCAGATTCTCCTGTTAAACAGGGAAATTTCTCCATGCATCATTTCTCCCTCTGTAAAATAGGTGGTGTTCATCGTGTGCTTTTTGATCCTATATAAATGCATACAGGTTCTATATGTTTTTATCTAAATGTTATTGGCTTTAGTATATCAACAGTCTTCCTGAAAAACCAGTTGAAGACCTTTAAGTGGTCAAAGCTCTTTTGTGTATGGTATCAATAACACTCAGAGATTAATTGCCTACATATGAGTAAAATGAGAAACCAAAAGCACCTTGCATCAAGCAGTCAGGAAGATGTTCCTAGCAGCCTAAGCATGTCTGCTGTATTCCAGCCAGGGGCAGATTATTGCACAGAATCAGAGAGCCCTGAGAATTCAGGCTGCAGAAGGAAGTGCTGACACCTCCTTAAGACAGGTAGCACTCACAGATAAGAAGGAGAGAGGGGAATAAAATCATTTTGCATTTTAAGGGTATGTGAAGATGGCCCCTTTCTTTATCCTGAATCCAAATGCAATCCCCATCTTAGGGTATACAAATATATCTCGAGTGAGTTTTTCCAGCTTAGGACAACCTTCAGGCTGATCTTGCACAGCAAGTATCTTGTAACTGATGTTTTGCTGTATTAAAGAGAACAAATAACCAATTCTGACCAGGCATTAAGTTTTCTGCAGTGGTTCGGTTTGGCAGTGCTATCGGTTGAGAACATTACACCCATGATGTGTCTTGTTGTTAGCCCTTGTGTGCTCACACCTTGGCTTCAGAGAGTAATTGAGAGCTTTAGTCCTCACTTCAGCAGAGCAGGAAGCACCTCCTAAATGAGTGTGAAGTGTCTGCTTCCTCCTATCTGAATTTAACAGCATCCTTTCCCAGGGATGGGCATGTTTTTGTACGCTTTGTGGCTTTGAAAGTATGAGTCTGCTTTCAAGATTTCATAAAACTATGTCTGAGTAATGGTATTGACAGGAAGAATCCCAGTCTTTTTCTCCAATTTAACTTTTCTTCAATTTAAGTGCAGAAATGCCTCAAAGTCAGGCCTGACAATTTGTTCACTGGCACCCATCTCTGATAGATTTGTCACTTACAGCTTCTTGGAACACATGAATTTAGCAGCTTACTGCAAGTATCACTGGCATAGATTTATGTTTGTGATCCCCAATTCATATTGCATCACCCCTTCTTTCATCTAAGTATTTTTCTTTGTTAACTTTCTGAGATTTAGCAAACTGTAAGCATGATCTAATCACACAAAAATCGTTGAGTAGGCTTTTCTAGGCAGATCAGCATTAATTTTTGCCAAAGATGTCAAAAAAAAGAGTTCTCTGGCCCACCATCAGAGCCACATTGTGCCTAACATAATAACTTGTCAAATCCAGAGATGGGCAGTGCTGAAAAAATCTTGTGAAGACTATGGGACTCACACGTGTTCTACTGTCTTTGAAAATAAGTCTATCTGGTTTTATTTCACTAATAAGAGTCTGAAAACTAATCAAACCAATGGATTGCTATTGTATAATTTAGTGTTTGTTAATCTTCTTTCTCCTTACATTTTACAGCAGTTTCTCTTCTTCCTAGGATTCGAATGGGCCGAGGAAAAGGAGTTTTAAGAAGTGATGTCACATGCTGTTAAGTTACATAATGGCATCTAAAATTTTCTATAATTAAAGAATATACCTAGGTGAAGTGTTTGAAGTGATCAAAACTCTTTTATTTGCTTTGACATGTGAATGATTTCTATTTCAATAAAAATGCTGCTGCTATCACTTTTTTTTTTTCTGGCTCTAATACCAACAAAGAAAAATCTCAAATTGTCCAAAACCGCAAAAGCCATAAGAGAAGGCAGAAAGGAGATTTAACAGGGGGAGATTTGGATTAAAATGTAAGGTACATTAAAATGTTTTCATTCTGGAGAGAGAAGAAATTACACTCCTGTATAATTTCTCTTAATACCAGCTATATTTTAATATATTTACTTTGAATTAGTCTAAAAGGTGTCATGCCCCAAAGTGAAGAATTTTCTAACCTAATTTATATTGCCTCTGATTAAACCAACCTATCTATCTATCTATCTATCTATCTATCTATCTATCTATCTATCTATCTATCTATCTATCTATTTCTCCCTGTCTTATGTCTCACTTAGCCATTTTTGCCAGTGCAGTGGGAACATGAAGTACCAGTTAATTCATGACAGTAGTGTTTCACATCAACTCGCATGGCTGTAAAAGGAGCAAGTTAATGGAATCAGATGTAGCCACTCATGAATAATTAGCCAGCATCTTTCCATTCAGCATGGAAAGAAAATGAAAGTCCAACAGCCTTAAAAACCCAAATAAACCTTCTAATACAGGAGGATTTAGAGGCTAAGCTTAGATAAAAGGTCTGAGTATTGGATCAGACAGTATCAAATACACAGGTTTTGCTGTTTACTTCTGGGAGTAGTTTTCTAAAACAGCACTTTACCTTTCATGTTTTAGATAGTTCTGGTCTTGGAGATAAGAAATCTTTTTTATGATTGGGTCTACACAAATGTGGTGGGTAACCTGCTAGAATTCATTGCTATGGTGCCTAGAATTCCCAGACTTCAGTGCAGATGGGCAGTGAAGGCTGGTGATGAAAGTACCAGGACAGAAATCAGATGAGTGAGGCTCTTTTCCAGCCTCCACTACTGACACATTCAAGCATGTGGGCCTGCATCTTTTGCAGTATCCTTTGTCTAATTAAAAAAAAATAATTAATTGAGATAATAAACTCTTTGGGGCTTGGAACTGTCTGCCAACTTACATCTGCTCCCTCTCCAGACTGATGCATGTCTGGAGTGGGGACTTGGGAAGGGAGGCCTTGGTTGAGTCCTGGCAGCACTCGTAGATCAGAGACAACAAGGAAAGTGTGTGGTGGCAGTGGAAGCAGCAGGGCTTTGCAAGTCAGGTTTCAGTAATTCCAGGGTTTGTTTTCTAAGAAAAAGCGTTGTACACGACACACTATTCATAATTCATTCCAGATCACACGTTGGGAGCGAGTTAGTAGCAGCTACACGCCACAGACACGTGCTCTTCTCCTTTGATATTGCTCAGAATCATTTAACAATCCTACTCAAGCTAGATGGGAGAAAAGAAACACAGCACACTCAGAGAAGATTTGCCAGACTTTTCCTTTCCATCTGCTATCAAAAATATTTTTAAAAGTGATTTTTAATCCCTATCCTTCTATAGGGAAATTCAGGAAATTGTACCCTCCCCAGAACCTCTGGATGAAAAGCAGAGGAAGGTGGCATTTTGATTGAACTACATCTGTTAAAGCATCAGGAAATTCTCTATATAAGTGGTGCCGTCTCTTTCTACTGATCTATTTCAATGAGCTTGAATTTTGATGGCAAAAAATTTCAAATCCCTACATGATAACACTCCTGGTCCTGTTGAACCAGCAAAGAGGAACTAAGCAGTTGTCATGTCAGTCTGTATGAGCAGGGCCCTTGAGCAGCAGGAGGTTTGCTGCTTCTCTCTTAGGAGGAGCCAGGGCTTGCCAAAACTGAAATGGGAGGTGAGAACATACAACTCACTGCAGAACTTTGTCTCTGAAGGAGAAATGATATAGTCTTACTGTTTTGGAGCCTCCAGAAAAAGTGTATTGTGACTCTAGTGAGATCTATGATGTCTGAGTTAGTTTGTTTTGGGGTTTTATTTGTTTTGAGGGAGTGGGAGAGGGATAAGGTGTGTGGATGGGCAGAATAATATAAAAATCCCAAGTCTAGTGATTTTTCACTTTGTCTATCACTGCTACATACTTGCAGTAGAAAGGCTCTGAAGAGTTGGAGTTGGTTTTCTACAAAACATCAGTAATTCAAATATACTCAGAGACCTGTGCTAGACCTGCATAAAGCACTGGGGTTTCTATTTACAAGGTATCTCTTTAAGTATTTTACCAGCTTTCTTTTACAGTATTTCATTTGATCGAGGTTTGTCTCTCAAAACTACTGCATTCCATGAAAATGCTGACATTTGCCCATCTGTGACTTGAATCTCAAAGCTTTGCCTAGTTTTTGTTTTAATCTGTAAATGGGACTTTAACCACTCTTAATTTAAAATTAGTTTTGTTCTGCCCATGTGTCCCCAAATTATTTAACAAGACATCTTTTTGCTGCAGCTCAGCCAAAGTATGGGTTAAGTGACAGCTGTTTTAAAATACTTAGCTTTATAAACATTTTATTATGTCAAGACCAATTTTCCAGGCTTTCTAAGAGCTATGGACCTTGATTCAAACAATGACTCATTTTTAATGTGCCAGTAATTCTGCTGAATTTTTGAAAGTAATACTGAATCTGTATGACTGATCAGATGACTAAATGTGGGCACATGATACCAGCAACTAGATAATGCTGGGGAAGTGAGCAAAAACTGGGACTGTCAAAAAGCAACCTCTGCAACATTTCATTAAGAATCCTAATGGAAGATGTTTTGAGATCCTGTGAGCAATGATCAGGAAAAGGAAATTATTTGCATGGGAAAAAAAAACCCAGTTCTTTTTTTTATGGGTGTGGTGTAGGTATATGAGGACACAATCAGATTTCAGCACCGAGCTGTTCTCTGTGAAGGGAGAGATGACCCTCTCAGCAGTCTGCCTTTCTCAGCAGTGAGATGATAAGACAATTGATAGAGAAGCTCACATCAGCAAACATGCTGGTTCGCTCACAAGATTATTCAAATTCATGTTTTGTAGCTGTGACAAATGGAAGAAGGAGCCTTGCAGATAGACAGAGCTTGCTCTAGAGTTGGATAAAAAGTCCACTAGCAGCTTATGGATCAAATGATTACGTAATGCCAAAAAATATATGACAGCTTGCAAAAAAATCTTGGAATGCTTTGTGGCACGCAGACATGAAACAGCGTGTTAAAAAAAGTGTGCAGTCATCTGTGGAAAATATGCTTAAGTTATTCGGTGTTGACACTGCAATAAATAAATTAGAAGTTGATCTCTCGAATGTTAGTCCTAGCAGGCAGCCATGTGCTTTGACAAGGTAGTTACTGGGATAAGCAAGGCTGCATCAGAACTGGAAGTGGGGTATGGCCACATGGCCAGCCAGGGGGTCACCAGGCAAGGGCTGGAGTGGTTCTTTGTAGGTCACAGGCAGGTTCCAGTTTCATCTAGGACAGATTAAGTCCTGTGAATTAATAGGAACATTGACACAGAAGAGAAGTGAATTTATTTTGCAAAGCTTCCTTGCTGCTCCCTAGTCTGGTAGTGAGAACTAAATGGGAACAGGATGGTGGGACCAAGGAATGTTTTACATTGCTCAGCAATGGCGCAGTGGGAAATTCTCAACATATACAGATTCCTGATCCAAAAGGGCCCCAAGGCTCCTGCAGCTGAGTATGAGACACAGCAGAAGGAGCTGTAAGTGTGAAAAAAAGCCTTCCACCTCTGAGGGACTGCAGAAACGTATGCTTGGTAGGGACCATCAAAACTGTAATTTCCCTGTCCCAAAGCAGAGTCTTTGATCATTCCTGAAAGGCAGCTCCACTGACTGTTGTTAAGGATCTCTACTGGTAAATGTCACAGAAATTCTGCAGGAAATCTATCCCAGTACTTCACTTTTTTTTAATCTACATTTTTTCTTCCTAATGCCTAACTTAAATCACCTTCATATTAAGCTTTTTCACTTTTGCTCTATCCATCCACAGACAACTAAGCATTTAGAAATGTTCAGGTGTTTTCCTTGTTTTGTAAGCTAAAAATCACTAAACATTCAAACATCCCATGAGTCCTAGACATCTGTTTTCATATGCTCATGCTTTTGCTGCATAAATTCAATATAATTATTAATCTCATTTTCAGATGATGCCACACACTTTTATGCTGTCACTTCTGTCAAAAGCTTTAGGATTAAAGAAACTGAGAAAGTCATGTAATATCTCATACACGGAACATAAACTAATGCATGGCAAAGGAAACCAGAGAACTTTAACTGCCCATTAATACTAGGAATTTAAATCTATTTCTGTTAGGCAGTTGGTAACATTTTTTGGACTCTGAACTGCTATTGTTCAAAACTGAAATGGAGAGTTTTGTAGCAATGAATGGTGGTGGTGTCATGCGTTAGGATTTTCAGGATCTCACCTCACCACCTTTGTTCTGGATTTATCTCCTGAGAAAAATCACACTTCCTCTCTAACTTGCTGCTGGTCTATTTTTTTTCCCTTTTTGTTACAGCTTCTGCACTGTGACTTACCCAAAGGTGGCTTAATTCAGATGCTTCCGCTTATATGGTGTGCAGCCTCTCTCAAACCTACTTTTGAACTGCTGCTAGTGGCCCTTCATAAAGCTGAAGACATTGTTTCTGCAGCTTTGAAAGTCCACCCTCAGTAAGGTTTCATTCACCAGCCTCAGCTTCACAGCAGCCCCCAGGAATGAAATTGTTACAGGTATGAAGGAGGCAGAGGGTGCTCGCTGGTCTGCAGCTCCTTTAGAAAGAGCATGCCCTGCTCACCTCTTTTGCAAGAGGAAACCCTCCAGTGTGTGGGAGTATTGAGTGAAAAAGTCCATAAGGAAACACCTGAAACACAGGGAGGCTTTGCCCTGAATACAGAACTCTTAAACTTAGCATGCAAGGCCAACTTTTGTCCCTGTGGCTTTTAAGCCAAGGTATTTGGTGTGTGCTCCAGATTATGTTTGTGTGCAGACAATAATGCTTCTGCTTCAAGACAAATGAAAATGAGTACCTGTCTAACCTTTTGTATTTTCACATGTGGGCAGGCTGGCTACGTAAACAGCCCTGGACAGGGTGTGAGGTCTGTCTGCACACCTTCCACACACATTCACACAGGGCTGCTGGGGTGTGGCCGGCTGTAGGATGATGCTGGCAGCTTTTATGTAGGATGAAATGAAGGTTCAGAATGCATCAAGCCCCAAGGTGAGCAGTTTGTGTCTGCAGTGGGAACCTTAAACCAATTTCTCTCCCAGAGCAATACTATAGCAAAAATAAGTATGATAGAATTCCTCTACAGATCAACTTGTTTTGTATTTGACCATGGATTTTGAAACCTCAGTTTCTAACTCTGCGGGATATGTTCCAAAGAGATTTAAATTCTGGGAGCAGTTGAGTGTTTACCCTCTGATAGTTGAGTTTAGTGCCTTAGAACAGAGGCACTCAAAATAACTCCTCACCCTGGAAAACTGAAAGCCCTGGGATCACTATAGTGCCAGTAAATGTTGAGCTCAGGATTTCTTGTTTTCATGGCAGTTTATGTGGATGGATGTCACAGATGATGTATTCCCTGAAAAACCAGAGTTCTTTACAAGGTGGCTAAAAATAAGGATGTTAAACCTCAGGCATTTCAATGACTGCTTCATTTTGGATAATTTCACGTAATTCAGAGAAACCATTTCTTCATATTTTTGCCCAGATTATGACTAGCAGTGTGCTGTAGGCACTTTCTCTCCCATATTGTTTGCTTAGCTTAATCCATAGCTAGCAGTTCATGCTTTTAAAGCATTATGGCCACAGTTCTTTCCTACCTTTGGGCAGTGCATAGCACAAAAGTCCTGTTAAGCTCCTAGATGGCCTAAAAATGTTACTAAATATTGAGACCTTTTTGTGCCTTTCCTCTACAAAACCTAAATATCTAATATCAACATTACTATATAATTATATAAAAGTATATCCATATTATTTATAATGGCAACTATTACAAATTTAAAAGAAAATCCAAAAACTATTAAAAAATTAGACAGTATTTTGGAAAGCAGAGGATGTTTTCATTCCCTAGTTAGGCAGAGGCTCTTGCACAGCTTAATTTGTGCAAGGATAATGCACAGGATGGGAACATACAAAATTTCCACTGACAGCAATCTTTGTCAGTATTGGGTTTTGACTGGCTGTGAGCCATTTCAGATATCCAAATTAGTGACAACATAACTTATAAAACTGTGTTGGTAGCTCTTTTAGGCAACTTCCAAAATAGCCTTTGTCATATAAGAGAGATGGGGACGAATGTTTGAGCAGGGTCTGTTGCAATTACAGGAGAGATAATGGTTTTAAACTAAACAAGGGAATGGGGCTTAGATATAAAAAATAAGTTTTTTCATCGTGAGACTGGTGAAACACCAGAACAGGGTGCCCAGAGAGGTTGTAGATGTCCCATCCCTAGAAACATTCAAGGTCGGGTTAGACAGGGCTCTGAGCAACTTGATGTAGTTGAAGATGTCCCTGCACATTGCAGGATGTTGGACCAGACCACCTTTAAATGACCCTTCCAGCCTAAAGGATCCTGTATAGTCTGTCTTAACTCAGACAAGCAAGAGTGGAGGGGTTTTTTTCAACCTCAGTTCTCCTGTCTCTCTGAAGAAGAAAATATTTATTTCTGTGTTTCTGTGGTTCCACTCTTCAATGTATCAGCAGTAAGCAACTGCAGCCATAAGGTGGCCACTTGGTGCCAGTCTCCTGTTTGGGCAGTCACACAATTTGTTTTCCCAGAAATTTTTTTATTCTTTTTCTATATCTATATCTATATCTCATGCAAAACAGCCCATTTTGGTTTTGGTGAGATTCCACTGTTTTGTGGGCATGTATAGGGGTGATATTCACAGAAAGCATAACGCACAACCCAGACTCATGAGGGCATCTGCCACGGCATGAGCTGCCACCACGGTAAGGGACACAGGGCAGTTAGAACACATTGCCACCCCCTTGCTGACAGCACCATCCTGATTTCAAGAAGGAAGTTGTAGCATCCTTTCTTTCTATGGTACAATATTTTCTCCTACTGTACTCAATCTAACCACACTGATGGCCTACAGATATGCAAAAACTCTGTCCTTGCATGGAGGAGAGCAGTGAAAAAGCCTTGTCCTCGTTGTTATGTTTTGAAGGCTAAATTGGTGTGTCCCATCTAGCACCTGTGACACCAAACCTGCTATCAGCTGCACCTGGTGATCACCCCTCCCATGAGCCAGTTCAGTGCTGGCAGCTGTGGAGGCCTTGCAGAGGGAGCATTTCCAGGGGTCTTGCTGCAGAGCTGCTTGTTTGGCATTGTCAGAAGGGCTCCCAACAGCCCTTCGCAGGTGAGAGCCACTCTCTGGTCAGGTGCTGCACTAAGTACATCTCTCTGTTAAACCCTTTCAGCTGGAGCTACAAAAGGCTCAGGAGCAAGGCTTTGAGCCTCTCCTGGGAGGTGTATTGCATAAGCAGCAAGCAAGTTGGTTCTAAAACCAACCTCTTGTGCAAAGTCAAAAGAAAGATGGAAATATTCAGAAAGGATCACAAGATAAGTCACAGACTAAACCTACAGAAAATTTATTTTCTGCATAAGGTAAAAGGAATGTGCAATATTCTAAAAGGTTTACTAGTAATATTATGCAACTATGTCTAGCTTGTGTTCTGCAGTACATACAACATCTTGTTGGATAATGGGATCCTCTCATTGTTTACTGTCTTCTGGCCGTATCACCTGTGGTGTATTTTCATTTCTTAGGTTTGTTCAAGCGTGCATGAGGGTACAGTGCTAAGTGTGGTTGTACAGACATAAAGGAAATAGCTTTCATTTGAAATAGCTTTCTTTAAATGTTATACATCTACCTGCACTACAAAGAATCCAAAACACTCTATAGCATTTAACAGTGTGGAACTCTCCACCTTGGAAGTGCTGTTGAAATGTTAATGTAGGTATCAGTCTCTGCAACTGTTTTGTAACGCAAAACAAGTAGGTACTACTTCTGTCTCACAGATAAGATGATTATGCTTAGAGCATGTGTTTCTCAAGTATGGTGTTTTAACTTTGACCACATCACTACCACTACTGAGATCTTGAATTGGGGTAAAATTAGGTGATAGTGTTCAAAATCTGTATCTTACTATCTAAACTTCCCCAGGGGTGGATAATCTGTGAAATTTGGAGTGTTGGGCTGTTGTTAGGGTACTGTGTCGGTTGGCCAAGATGCGGTCCCTCAGAACTTGTGCTTGCAGGGTTGAAAGCCATCTGGTTGTGAAATTCCAGCTCAGTCCTTGAGCCATGTTCTTCCTTTTAACCTTGCAGTGCAGCAAGTCCAAGACACAGCAAATGTGTGTGGGGTGTAAAGAATGGGGGGGGCAGTGCTCAGATCTGTGTAAGCTCTTAGAGTTTTGTTCTTTGTGCCATCCTGTGACATCAAGGACTGTGGAAATGGCCACTCTGGGTTAAGAAAAGGGTGAAAACATTTCCACTGCCCTTTCTAGCGTCCTCAATACTTTGTCATGTGACTTTGAAGTTCTCAACATTAAGAAATCTATCAGATATTTTACTATGATCAGATTGATGGCTTATTAAAATTTAGCCTTTCAGGAGATTTTGGTTTGGAGATTCAATAACTGTGAATCACCAGAAATCACTAATCACTTCTGGAAGTCTTCCCTAGCAAGTATCGATATAATAGGCACAAAGCTGCATAAAAATTTAAGGGAAAGTGAGAGGGGATTTGGGGTGAAGTTGGAGAAGAGAGGAGAAAGGCAGGACTTGTGTTCAAGCCAGGTATTCTGTTAGTAAAATAGTATTCACACAGGAGGGCTTATTTTCACTCACTCAGTTTCTAATTCTGAAGTGGTTTGTAGCAATTGTGAGCTGCCATAAGCCAGCTTATAACACCAGCTATGTGCAACTGAATGTTGCGGGAGAGCACAAAAAACCGTTTCCTAGGGAGGGAAAGTTAAAGGTGATTTTAAAACACAGAACTAGTTGGGAATCAGAAGATGCCCAAATCAGAGTTTGTGACTATTAAAAAAATATATATTTCTCAATCAGAGCTTGAAGCGTTTTTATATTTAACTTGCAGTATAACCTCGATGAGGTGAAAGAGGCATTGTGACCTCTTCCTTGAATGCCCTGTGTCTCAGATTAAGGTGCACAATTTTCTGGGAAGACACAAAAGCCTTTTCCTGTCTTGATGCAATAGGTGCAAACAACTTCCCTAAACAGATTACTTGCAGCTTAGCAACATAAATGCCACTCTAACCTCAGGATAACTCAGAGGACCCCAATTTGAGTGCAGTAAATTATTTCCTCCATAAAGCCATCATTTCCAGACCTAGGAAGCACATCTCAGGGGCTGGGGAGGTGAAAGCACTCCCTGGTGGCACTTCATCTGCCTCAGAAACAAGAATCCAGGATTTCTGACCCTTTTTCCTATATCTCATTAAGCAATCCAGGCAGCTGCCTGTTTGTGGGGACCTTTGATACACAGAGAATTTGCAATGTGGTAGGAGTCCATTTCTGCACCACTTCTTCCAGTGAGCAGCAGAGCTGGGTTTTGATGTGAAATGTTGAGCTGAGTATGCAATGATCAAACTCTTCAGAATCCAAAATTGTGGATTCCCAGATCCAAGCTCTTCAAAACACAGTGTCTCACTGAGGTAAAGATTTGCAGCAGAAAAATTAGCTTATCTTTAACCTGGCATTGTGGTTTGACAAAATTTGCATTTTGCAGATCTTTTGTCTCAGTGCAAGTGTTGACAAAGTACTAGGATTTCTTTTTTTGTTTTTTTAAATTCCTTTTCAGAATAGTCACAAAAGTTGGGGAGGGAGGAATTGCCAACCGTATTTTAAAGGAACTGTTGCCATGGTAATTTAGGTACCTTCAGTTGCCAAGGTAACAAATGCAGCTCGACTGCCTTGCTGTAAAGCCAGACAAATCTACTAATGATCTGTTGATTTTAAGATTCTTTATAAATTGTTGAGCTATTTTAGGCACTTAAATCCATAAATCAAAATGTCTGTTAAAACGACCAATACACTGTACTATTTATGAATTATTCACCCCATTCTTATTTCACCAACTGGTGAAATATTTCTTATTTCACCAATTTTTCCCCTATCAATGCATCTAGGCTTTTCCCAGTCCTAGTTTTTCTCATTTATTGTTTAGAAAATGGATCTTTTATCAGAAACAGATGATTCATATTGCTGCTTGTAAATCTCATTTATTTGAGAAATTTTAGCCCCCTTCCGTATCTCCCCTGCTCTGTCCTGCAATCTCTAAATGGAGCTTTATGTACTTCTGCCCTGAAACAACAAAATTTGCTTTGCTAAAAATTTGCTAATGAATTACATCAATACAATTTGGAATGAGTTTCATCTCGAACAATCAATACAGGCCCAGTGATGTACAACAGGCAGGCAGGTAAATTGGGCTAAATAAATTTACAATTGATTTTACTTTTAAAACCAAATTAGGACACTTACAATCTTATGAAATAAAATCATCTGCAACTTATGCAAACAAGAGTATTCCTAGTTTTGTCTTTTTTAATACTAGTAGTGAACCTGTTACTTTAAAAACCTGTTTACTTTTTTCAGTAACTTTTACTTCTGGGGTAATATGTGCAACTTCTTGGCTTAAAAGCATGGGTTGGCTATTATTAAAACAGGTCATGTTTATTCATTTCTCATATTGTTTTTGCTAGTAACTTTTGGTAGCCTCTGCTTGTTAATGAGCACTAAAAGGATTGCATACTTCAGTGCAAGTTGTGTAATAGGTTTGCACTCCTGGTATGGATGTGCATGAGGGCCAGGACCTGCTTCTGAAGGCATTGCTGGGTTGGGTGGGCACACCAGCACTGTGCACCTTTGTCTCCCTCTTCCCCACTTTGCCACCGGTTTGTGTGCCCAAGGAAGAGAAGACCCTTGGGGGAGAATGCTTTTTGTCCATGTGGGGCATTAGACTGAGTCTACGCTGCTTGATGCTGGCGGGAGGATGTCCAGAGCCATGCAGTCCAAGGTCATGAGAGCTGCATGGGCACAGAGGGCTTGGATCTGGAAGGAGTATAGCTGTGACAGTCTGCCAAAATCTGCAGGATCTGCCGCTCCTAATCTGCTAATTTGGAGGTATTTCCCCTGCACCGATGACTCATTCAGAGACATTCGGCAGGCAAATCACTGGGAGGGGAGCGAAATGTAGCTCTTCAGAAATATGCAGTGCCTGCTGCATTCATTTCTTGTGTCTCTAGCCATGATTTTTCAACAGTTACGCAAAGCTTCCAGTCTGAAACCAAGTAAAAAGTCTGAAAAGCTGAGTTGTAGAAAGTTCTCTCAGGTCTGCTAATTTTAAGTAGTGGTGTCAGCAATGCTTTAAGATTGACAAGGTTAAGAAGCTGCCTTTAAAACCCCATAGATATTTAGGCAGATGTCATGGGGTTTAACACAGCCATTGGGTTTTAAAGGTGCTTATTTTCCCTGAATAACACGTGCTTGCTCCAAGAGCATGATGACCATTAGCAGTTGTTCTCCTTGCTCGGAAAATCCTATTAATTCTTCACATGCATACACAACTCATATTAGTATTAAAGATACACAAATCAGAGTTATTAGGTGGTGCTTTACCCCTAGGTTTTTGGCATATTAGATGTGACATCATTCTTACAAATCTTGGAAGTGAGAAATGCCAAAAGATATATTTGTACATCCTGCTGCAACTGTGAGGATCTTCCAGGGTTATTCAGAGTATTATAAGGGATTATTTTCTCTTCCTTTAAGGGAGAATTCCAGAGTGAAATAATTGAATTCAATTTTTTTTTAGCCTTATCACGCTTTCATTCCATTATTCCTATTTACCAGCTGCTTAGTTTCACTTGACCTTTTCCTCTTTGGTCAAAGTGCCCTTCAGACTGTTGCAAACTACTTTTTTTGCCTTTCTAGTCTGTTGCTTAGCAGGAATGGGAATATTGAGTTGGTTCAATCTGTCTCCTTCGTTTCAACTATTCCATCTTGCAGAGGTGTCTTTTCATTTTAGTGGTGATTGCCTAAAAAATAAGGATTGGGAATGCTGGGATCTCTTCAAAGCTCAGCTTAGACTGTAATGTTTTTATTTTCAATATTAACCCTTAAATGTTATTGTTCTTAATAATGGAGATAATGAGGTATCTTGCACAGACTTGTTTAAATTAATAGAGTGTTATAAGGGTTTTACTTCTCAATACCTCGGTTAAAAAAATTTAATAAGCCTGCCACTTTGTCTGCCTTTCTAACCTACTCAACAAGCACTCAAGTACAAGATGTTCTTGTCTGCTGCAAGTGACAGATTCACTGCACTCATCCAGCCCTCCCCTCCCTGCCAGACAGGGAACTGTATCGAGATAGTTGAGCTGCCTGAACATAAAGAATATCTAGAGTGGCTCTGTGGCTCATGGATACAAGAAACACAGTGCACCGCATTTATTACAGTGCTGTGCTCTTCTAGGTGGACTTGGATCTCTGACTGGCTCTCTGGGATTAAATATTTTCAACAGTGACTGGAGTGTTTCTCTTCCCAGCTCTCATTTAGGTCTCATGGTAGCCATGTGGCTGAACGTTCCTTGGGAGATGTTAGGAAAATGGCCTGGTTTCATTGATCTCATGGATATGCCATGGTCATTAATGCTAGAGCTAAAATAGAAGGTATTGGGTCAGAATGGGGAAGCAGAGAGGTGTTATTTTGTAACTCTTGCCTTTATATTTTTCAAAAAACCCTTGTGCAGTGGAAGGTGATATGTCAGCAATTTTGAAAAAGAGAAACTAACTCCTGATCTCCTGCAGAAAGGCAACACTTGGAATTTGCTTTCATGCCAGACACGATGAATTTCATAACTGTTGATTTTTCTCAGTTATTAATGGCTGTTGGGCTGACTTTAGGCCACGGTCTGGCAAGCAGAAATTCTGTCAGAGCCTCTGGTTTATCACAAACATCTAGCACTTAGCAAAAGTGCTGAGGGTGGAAAGAAGGTAGAGAATTCAAGTGTTTTAGCTAATGGTGATGAATGGTGGCTCTGAGAACTGTAAAACTTGCCTCCCTTTTGTGCTGTAAGTAGATGATCTCAGTCTCCAGTGCAGTCAGGCTCTGCTTGGCATTGCCCTTTCTGCCTTGTTTTGACCAGCTTACCCCCTTACCTTTATTAAATTTGTATGTGCAGTCAGTTTCTGCATTCTGGGATCCCTTTCTCATCTGTGCCTGTGTGTGAGAGGGTTGCAGTGTTTGTTTTTAGGACCTTCTGCTATTTCAAATACAGAGATAGACTGGAGTCTTCTGAAAAGGGAATAAATTCTTCTCATGCTACTAGGGATATGTATCGCTGGGTTAAAAGAAGAGTGCTAATGCAAAGCGAATCTGTAGCTTGGAAGACAAAATCTTTTTGCTCTCCACACTTTGAAAAAGATTACTATTGTTTGGAAGGAAAGAAATACAAAATTGGCAGAAGGTGGTTAAGCATAAATGGATTATAGTGGATAGCTTTAGAATAAGGCATCTTGGCAAATGAATTGACAGAAGCTGTTGTGTTTTTCTGACAGCCTTTTTTTTTTTTGCTATGTGCACTGCAGCACAAATGCTAAATTCTCTAAACTGCCCTCAACAGGAGCTTCACCAGTAGTGCAGTGAGTGTATCCCCGGTGGGAATACCTGCTGCATTTCAGCTGGCTGCTTTGGGGGTAGGTGAGCAGCACAGCCCTGCCGGATGCTTGGCTGGAGATGTTAATGTGTTCCATGACCAAAGCTTACAGGGCAATTTGCACTAATAAGAGCAAGTGCTCCAGGGGAGGGAGTGTTTCCATAGGCTGAGTGAAAAACTGCTTTCAATTCTCTTGTTTCTTGCAGCCAATTTACCTTTATTTTGGGAATGTTGAGGAGCAGTGTGCATGTAAGTGGGAAGGAGCAAGAGAAGAAAACAAGGAAACATGACATTGTGCTAATTAGCTTTCTGCTGCTTGGCAACGACTAAATACTTCCTGGGAGCAACAGGAGTAAGACTGAAAGGAAAAGCAGGTAGCTGAATTTATGAATTTAGCATGTGAGACTTATTTCCTTTTTTTTCTTTTCTTCCTTTAAATTTTTTTATCCTCTGCTCCTTACTCTTTCTTCAAATCATAAATGGAAAAATAAGGGTCTGAGTGAGATTTTCCCTTGTCCTTGCACGTTTTCTTTGGGAACATGTAACTGCCAAATATGCTCACAGTGTACCAAGTCTTGGGCATTGAACACAAAATGAAGGTATCATGAGATGTGGCTTTCTTTTCCAGACTGATGGAAATGTCTAGATATGTATTACTTCCTTAGCATGATATTTTTGCTTGGTTTTGGATACCTTATTTGTTTGGTTGGTTTATTTTCATTTATCCAGTAAAACAAGTTGGGAAAACCTATATTTTTATATACCTTGCCCAGAGAGAGCTCTTTGTAAAGCATTCAGATAAGTCTAAATATATCCGTTATATTTTTTCTCCCTGAAATCAGCAAGGTCAGGCCAGAAACGACCGGGTGCTCTGTGGCACTTGGAAAAGAATGGGAAAAATAATATCGGTATTTTAGATATAACTTGCTTGAAATGAGAGATTGTCAAAGTAGAAAGCATATTAAAATAAAATCTTCATCACCATTTTACATAATCAAGTAGAACATGCCACTGAGACTTTGAGAGGATTACAGGGACTCCCTGCAGTCAGGTTTGTGCCCAATGGCATCTGCTTCGAAGGTCTGGAGCTGATGCTCAGCCTACCTCCTCTGTGATGCCTCAGTGAGGGGTGTCTGGCTCTTCTGTCACACACCTGCCCTCGGCTGATCCAGCTGTTCCTTGCACCATGGAATTAGATTAGTCAGTTTTATGCCTTTACCATTTGTAAGTGACACATTAATTTTCAGTCTGATCCCTGCTGCAGAGGCATACTTCTGGCAGGCTTTGATATTAATGCTTTGTAGAATCTCAGATGTGTGAGGCTGCCTACCAGATGTCAGAAACGAGTGGCTTTTTTCATCCATTATGATGGGCTTCGTTGCTTTAAAGAAAAGAAAAAGTGGCCAGGTCAAGGGCACATTCGTGTGAAAAGAACATCAAATGCAACCAACCTACGATGAAATTAAAGAACAATTCTTAGGGGTTGGAAAACATTAGTGAGCAAAGTGAAGCATTCCTGGAAAATTTGTAGACTAGCGTTCTATTTTGGTATTCGGTGCTCTTCCCTAGAAATCAGTGTTTCGGTTGTGAGGGGACTTTGGCAGCAGATGTAACAGGAGCAGCTCTGCTGGGTTTGATCCTTCCAAACCCTCATCCTGACGGCACTGAAGGTCACACCCTGGCTGTTGGGTTGTGTGCTTGGAGCAAGGTGTGATGAGGCAGTGGAACTCCTGAGTGAAAGCCCAACTCAAGAAACTGTGTCTGAAAGTTCCACAGGGACGAGCAGTATATCCAGTAAGTGGAGTCCTGTTACTTTGCCTCTCGTCTCACACACTGTTAGGGAAGTTCTGATATGCTCACACAAACCCCTATTTCTGCAGCGCTGAGTCCAACTGCAGAACTGGCCTTTCAGTTTCAACTAATAACTTTTTGCACTTAATTCCTTGTAGGTTTTTGAAGTTGGGGAATGGTGGGTAGTTGGAGAAGGGAGAAGAAAAAGATGGTGTACTGCTCACTTTTCCCTAGAAATCAGTGGCATAGCTTAATCTTGTGTTAAACAGCTTTTCCACAAGCATATCTCAAAATAATTTACAAAAGAGATAGGCTAGCATTAATTCCTCATTCGTGGTTGAGGAGGACCAAGCTGCAAAGAAGAAAATGTATCTGCTCACTAGTGAAGTATATGTACTTCTAGGAAATAAATAAACACAATCCAGAATGTAGTGTGGAATGCAGATATGGCAAAAATGTCCCTTGAGAGCAGGTATTGCTTTTAAGCTACAATGTCAGTGAGCGTTCAGGCATGACTAAACATGATTCATTAAGTCTGTTTCTTTGAAAATTCTGTTTAGATAGAACAAGAAATGGGGCAGGAGCCAGGCAACTTCCAAATATTAGAGCACTGTGGCTTATGATGCCTCTATTCATTTGCTGCATTAATGGTACAGCTTAATGGAACTGTTGAAGTAAAGGCAAACATCAGTCTTTAGTAGCTTTAGCCTGTTAGACATGTATTGAGTGTAGGGTCATTCAGAAAATCAAGTTCTGTAGTCCAGTTGCTACTGGTTTAAAATTGGAACAAGAGCACTCTTCTGCACCTCCAAGGATATCATGATTCTGAAAAAGAATAGAGCCTGCTGCCTTATTTTTCCCTGACTCATTATTTAAAGAACTGGTGAGACTGGTAAAAGATACAGGCTTCACATCACAATTTCATGTGTAGACTTGTGACTTATTTAAAAGGAACAATGAAGTGGGTCAAGACAGCTTTGGTTTTTATTCTCATTAGGATTCTAAACCTAGCAGATTTCAGGAAGGAACTTCATATTTAAGACTGCATTCAGTGTGCAGCCCTCAGCTGAGGCTTTAAAATCAGTATGTTCACCTCAGAACAAATTAAGGTGAAAAAAGACATTGGCAAGATAATAGGAATATCACAACAGAAGATAATGTAGCCCCTTAAGAAACTAATTCCCAAGTAGCTAATAATGAATGGCAAGACTGGTGGGAGAGCAAGGACAAACTCTATGCTGTATTCCTGAATCTGCTCACTGGCTCTATTCTGGAAAAAATCACGTTTTGCTGGTGTGCTGAATAGGCCCTGTTGGAAATGGGTAGAGACTTTGCAAACTGGATGATACAATTTTCTTGTCAGGCTGTCCTTTTAACTTGGGCATCAAGATATTTATAATAGACTTCTTTGTCATAGAGGGTTATATTTACAAAGCAGTATGCACACATTTTTTTATCTTTTGACCTGGAGACAAAAGTAAGGTGCTCCTTCTAAAGTGGCTGAACAAAAAAGCAATGTGGAGTATGTCTGCTTATTGCACAGGAGTATGTGTTTAGAAGCATTCAAACACAACTGAAGGACTGCTTTTCTTTTGTGGTCAATTTATTGCTATTCACATAGAATAATAAGAAACCCATGTATATAATGACTTTTGCAATTTATATGTCTTTTTTTAGTCACATTCCAGGGGAGATGAATTTACTCTGAAGTGATTTGCCTGACTAAAATAAGAAGCTCCTTGAGGAGTCAGGAGCTACATGCAAGTCCTTTCAGTTCAGTGCTTTAGCTGCAAGACTATTATTCTTGTAATATTTTCATTCTTTCAGAAAAAATATCCTGGTAGGCCACAGTCATGCTGGTTTTGAAATTGGTGGATAATTTGTGGCTTGTTTCAGTGGTTAGAAAATTCAACTTCTGGTGTCCGTGGAGCAGTGATGTGTGTGTTCTGTTCAAAGCTGTTTTCAGTCATTACAACAGTTGTGAACCTTTCATTATTGAGCCAGACACACTCATAAAAACTCATTCCATAGCTTTTCCCTTTCTCAGTTTCTTGTTAAGTGTTTGATGTGGAGTTTACAGTGCATGGAAAATTTTTCCTTTCTACCTGTAAACAATTAACTACATTTTGAAGCAGCTGTTGAAGTGATCCCAAAAATGTGAGTTACTGCAGAGATGGAGAGAGATATTTGTGTCATGGGGGCATGTTGGTGATGGCTGAAAACACCAGGCAACTCATCTGGGAGCAAACTGTACTCAGTAATAGAGACAAAGCTCCAGCTTGGTTAATTCACTTGCTTCAGAAGAATGTTTGTTAAATATTTTGTTTTACCAGCCTGAGGACTAGAATATCAAGTAAGTAAGTCCTGGTTTCATCCCCTTTCCACTGTTCTACTTTGCCAGGGAATATGCAGTCAAATGTGCATAGCCAGAAATACTGTTTCTTCGTGGTCAGGGAATACCTAACCTTTTAAAATAGATTCCTGACTCTCATGCTGTGGGTTTCTTGAGGGCAGAACATGATGTCCCATATGTATGAGGGACTGCTGAGAAATACCGTCAGCGAGATAGGCAGTGAAATTCATGGGCACAGTCAGGACTGGATAATGCCAGTGATGGAGAAAAGCAGCCATTTCCTGGTGGGAGAGAGAGGTGGGGAGTTGGCAGGTCTTTTTTTTTTTTTTTTTTTTTTTTTTTCCAAGGAGAAAGAGAGGCACAGTTAAAACAAAGATACATATGCAATTCTTGCTAGCCAATTCCCACTTCACAATTAATCTAGCACTTTGGGATTATTGACTTAATCTCTTAATCTTCAAAATACTGGCTTTTATGTGTTTTTAGGTCTGTGGAACAAAGGTATCTCTATCTTCTTCTATTGTCCACCAGTTTATGCTGAACATTGAGAGAACAAATGCCACAACAGCAGGCTTATAGTGCCATTTGGGTTTTGGTTGTGCATGTAAAGTCGAACGTCTTTTTCTTTATTAGGGTTCAGCTGGCATTAGTTTTACACCAGCCAAACTAGGCCATTTGACAGCAGGTACCAGAAGGCAAAAACCTCACAGCTAATGCTTCGCCTGTTGTACTGATCATCTTGGTAAACTGGGAGAGATATGTAAGCTTAATGGTGCTTCATGATCTCATGTATCCCTTTTCTTTAATGAACTCCAGAACCATCTGCACTGATCTTCCACTGAGTCTGAGGTAAGGCATCCCTCCTAGCTGTCACCTGGAGAAGTCCTGTGTTTTCCCAGTGTGCTGTGCCCTTGGCAATCCCTGTTAAATTGGAATTGGTGATGGTGTGGAGAGGAGGAGGGCTCACTGAAACAGGGCCAAAACTGCTGAAATTGTATACACAAAAATTAATATCAGACAGTAGATGCAGCAATCCCTCAGAAGTCTTCAGACTTCCTGAACCTCATCTCTCAACAGAGAGATTCAACCAGTTATCCCTGATCCACAAGTTCTCATTTCAAATGCCTTCTGCCTGACAGCATCCACCACCTCCCAGCATCCTGCATATTTGCAGATTTTGTCACAGAAAATTGATGTCACGCAATGATGTGAGAAATCCTGCATTCGATAAATTGTTGTGTGACTCCATTTAACAAAAATGTTCTTTCGTTAATGTTCCTTGAAGCCACAGCAGAATTTCCAGCAGTGTGGAGTTTGCCATGAGGGTCACTAAGAGCCAGAGCGGCTCAGTGTGGAATTCAAATGGGGATTTTTGTGCATTGTGTGGTGGGGGAGCAGCAGAGAAGGGTGGGCTATCTGTGACTATAATCTGGAGCAGTGGCATGCACCAGGGAATTGGAGTGTAAGTAAGTGGTGGGACACATTCCATTTGCTTGTTTGTGTTCAGCGTGGCTAGAAAAGGTGCATTATCTTTTCATGCAAGCCTCATGTTTGTTGTGGGTTCAGCTTCCTGACAGGAGAACAAACTGTGGCTGGGCTGTGTTTTGCTCAGGGCTGTGTAATCCTGTGCAGTGACACACATGTTCAGGCACTGTGGTATGTAGACCTGATGGCAAGTGGAGCATGCTCCTGTTATTCCTTGGAAAGCTGCTCAGTGCTGCTGAGCTCGAGCGTGTGCAGAGATACCAAAACACCAACCATTGCCACATGTAATAAAGCAGGGAACAGGCCGGTTAAAAAGGGAAGGAAGCTCACTAAACAGTGGGGTAATAAAAGATAATCCAGCTTTCCAGAGGAATCCACGGTTAGATCATTGCCACCTGGTAACTCTGGAGAGAGATCTTCTCAGTATGTACTGATTTTTCCTTTCTCCTCGCTTTCCTGTGTTTGATTATAATGGGGAGTACCCACAGCAGACCATTTATACACGGTGGAGTGGTTGGTGATATTTCAAGATGTTTAGGGATAGATTCTTTATTTTCCCAAGAGATTTCATGTGTTAGGTGACAACCATCCTTATGCAGCTCATTAAAAAGCCCCAAACAAAAGAGCTTTGATCTTGTCTGCATCTTTATAGGTTGGCAAGACAATATAGGGGTCAATTTGGGTACCACAGCAGTGTTGCTGTTCAGCATTTTATTGCTACCTATGCTCAAAGCAATTTATGTGGATTTAAGTGAGTGTTAACAAGCTGATCCTTAAAATTTACTTCTGAGATTGCTGGATAACTGCTGTTACCTCATGTGACAAACCAGGAAAAGGAGACAGGTGAGAGGCAACACTGAACCCTGGATTAAGGGAAAACCAGAAGATTCCAGCTCATCTTCTGTTGCTTCAGATAGTGTTTCATTTCAGTTCCTGGTTTTAAACACCACAGAGCTGCACTTAGAGTCAAAGTACAGGCAATGAGATAACTTAATAGCAAAGCTATTTGGACTGACTAAAATCACAGCAAAATTGCAAAATGATCTCTTGGAAAAAGTAAACATCCCAGAAATCAGTAATCAGAAAAAATCATGGGAGGTGCTGAATTTGCATTTGACAGGGTCTGCAATAAAAGCCACTGTGAGCTTTGTGTTAAAGTCATGCCCTGCAGAACCAGAAGCTCTGAAGGAGCCACAAGGGTTGTTTGGTGGCCTGGCCTGCAGAAGTTGCATTGTCTCTGCAATTACAGTATAGTTCCCTCAAGATTGGGCACTTTGAGCATGTATTAAATGTGCTGCCAAAGTGCAAACTGTGATCTGTTTGTAATTCTCACTTGCTAAAAGGAGCCATCTTAGCAGGAGCTTGTAAATGTGGCTTATCCTATTGAGATTCCATTTCCTGGACCCTTACAGTCAAAATTGCTTTTACAAACCAGCCGTTTCCCTCAGCTGGCACAGCTGCATTATTAATACACTTGCCTTGCTCCAGGAAGATACTTTTCCAGTGTAAGATGAAGTTTAGGTGACAGGCTTTTATGACTGCTCTCCCCTACCCCCTCATAAGCTGCTGCTACTAGCTGGAATTTAAAGCTTTTATATTTGATCATTAAATTTGCATCATCTGCTATAACTTAAGCCTTGATGGATGGCTACTGCAAGTCCTGTATTGGCCCGGCTGCTCAAGGATGTTATCATCTGCATACATATTGCTGGGTGCTGCACTCCACATGTGTCTCCCTGGATTTAAATTAAACTTGCCTTCCAGTTGTTATTTCAGAAAAAGCCAGAAAGACAAAGTATATTAAGACTGCTGTTATGATTAAGAATGAATTTCCTTTGGTATTGATGAAATAATTACTACTACTTAGTAAATGCACACAGTAATACACCCTGACAGGAAAAAACATCTCTAGAGAGATGACTTGGAAGAGAAGGCCAGAAAAGTGAAAAGATTTGCTGAGCTCTCTCAGCAGGAGGTTAATGGCAGAACCTGCTGGTCTCCTGACCTGGCAGGGCAAGAAACAGGTGTCTGGAATGGATTCAGTTAGCAGAAATTGCACTTTTTTTTTTTTTTTTTTTTTTTTTTTTTTTTTTTTTTTTTTTTTTTTTATTTAAAGATTTGGCGGTTTACTGCTGGGATTAAGAGGAAGGATTNTTTTTTTTTTTTTTTTTTTTTTTTTACTTTTCTGCCATTAAAGGATTTAATGTGAGGTAATGTGGCTTTGTGCACAGGAAGGAGGGAGATTTAACCTTGCCTTGCATTGTACAGCACCTTCTCTCTGTGGATATTGAAGCACTTGACAGATTAATTAAGATGCACAACTCTCACAGGAAATCCATAAAGCATCAAAAACTGTTGAGTTACCCAAATCCTAATGACTTCTGCCTGTCATCTGAGCAGCTCTAGGTGCCTGGGAGCACCCTTAAGCCATTGCCAATGCAAAGAAACGTTCATTGGTGTAAACCCACATGAGCTTATGTAAATCATAAGGGTGGTTCTTAATTCCTCTACTTGGAAGTGGTGACACTCCAAGCTGTGGGTACATGATGGTTTGGAGGCTGCAACACTGCAACAGTTGCCCTTTTCCAGAGGGAAACAATGGATGCCAAGTGACAAAAGGCCATGTTCTAAAATGAGCTCGTCTCTGGTTTCACTCTGGCCAGACTTTCAGGTTGCACCCAGAACACTAGGGGGTACTCTTAGCTTTTCTCCTGAAATGGGAGCTGAGTTTTTGCTGTTCCCTGTTTATAGGGATGAGTCATTCAGAAAATTCTGTTTTTTTTCCAATTTGCAGGTGATGACAATCCCTAGAAATAGATTAAAAGACTTGAAGGTGTTAGCTGGGATTTTTTTTTAAGTGAACCTAAGTGGATTAGGAACCCAGCACTCTTCACAGGTAAGTGGGATGGGGCATATGACTTCTGAAGATACCTGGTAAAATCTGACTCTGCCTAATTATGCAAAATGAAGAAAGATACACTCAGGTGTTGTGAAATAATGGAAATCTGGAATCTAATGTGAGAATCCAGTCATGAATTTTATTCCTCTATATCTACTCTTGTGTTCTGTGGCAGACTATGAACAGCTACTTCTTGGATGTCATTTTCTAAAGGTTCTGTGAGAAAACTGGGCCAGAAATAGCACCAGCAGACAGAAACATCAGACATCCTCTCCAGCATGTAGTGAAAGACTGAGTGACTTAGCAACATGGGATTCCAACTCTCATGAAAGGATACCTGCTGTGGACTTAAAAAAAAAAAAAAAAAAAAAAGAGGGTGTGGGGGAGGCTTGATTTGCCTGGGTAGCTGATGATCAGCATTACTGTGAAGTGGTGCGTGCATTAGGGAGAGATCGTGTCCTGAGGTCTCCAGAGCTGTCACGAAGGAAGTGTCAGGGTGCCCAGGCAAGCAGAACACACACTGGGCGATCTGCAGGGTTGCCTCTTTGGCAGCACGGATGACTGGAGTTGTCACTTTGGGGTAATGTGATGAATGCATTAAAAGGGGGAAAAAAATAGCCACAACAAAAAACCTCCCTAAAACCCCTGTCAGCAGCAAACATTAGTCTTTAAGCCTTGTACACAGTATGTGACACAACTATTTATTTTTAATGCCAGTGTGCTCACCCCCTTTCCTCCCTGCTGATGCCTCCTCTTTTCCTGTCTTCTTGGCCGTGTCTGTGGAGAACAGCACTCCCAACAGGCTTGCATCTGTCAGATTCTCCTGTCCTGGACTGCCCCTTCTCTTTCTGCCATTTGTTTGAGTTTTGATCCAGGGCAGTTGGAAGCCTTGCCCTTCACATGTTGTTTCAAAGTGCCAGGGACAGAAGATATGCTGCAGGCTTAGGGTATGATCCAAAGCCATTTGGCCTTTTGGATCAAATCTTTTTCTGTTTTAAAAACTGGCAGCAAAGCTTGGGACTCTGCTGAGCAAGTGTGCTTCAGGTCACTGATTTATTTGTATTTATGAAGCACTGGTCCATGTAGTTGTGATGGCACTAATCTCTCAGGCCTGTTGGCTTTCTCAAGGAGAATGCAGGCAGGAGGCTCTTTAAAGAAAACATTTTCTCCCTTTTCTTATTTCTTAATAAATTGAATGTTTAGAAAAAAAAATAGCATCCAAATTACAGCCAGGTCAAAGTGGCTGCTTTAAAAAAATGAAGACAATAAGGAACAAGAGTGAGGAGTTTTGGGCTCTGAGACTTTCAAGACCTAACTCTAACCTTGCTTTTCCCTTGACTTCTTCTAGGTCATTCCTTATCACAGTCCTCTCCTCTCAATTCCTTATATTTTTATTTGTTAGAAAATGGTTCTTGTTTCTATTTTTTTCAAAATATGGCTGGTGAAGGCTTTGTCAGGTTTGTCTAGGTGCTTCCCAAAGAAGAAGGGTCTTGTTGCTGTATTATGGGAAGCCAAATCCAGCTCCCAGGTTAGCAGCACCTGGGGCAGCCTGTGTGTCCTTGTCACTGTGAACTGGGACTGGGCACACCGAATTTCTTTCTCCTCCGCAGTCCTGCTGGGATGGCCAGGCAGATCTCACCAATACTCTTAGGGAATAGGGTTTACATTAGCAGGGCTCCTGGGGATTTCAAGCCTCCCCTACATGCTTTAGCAGAGCTGTAGCAGTGTGCTGTGGGTCAGCCTGAGGTTGGCTGTGGTTTTAAAATGTCTTTGAGAGCATCGTCCTGGTGTAAAGGAGCTGTCTGTGGTGCCATTCACCCTGATGCCCCCCACACCCGAGCCCTGTTTATGTTGCATCTTCAGGACAGAAGGAAGAGCCTCTTTCTTCTTCATTACATTTAATCAATGAAAGAAGAACCAAAGTAGGCAGGATATCTGCTGGACTGGTTCAGGAATTCTGCAGGAAGGCTCTCTGCTGCAGTTCTCCTGCCTATTTCTACAAATCTATTTCAATTACGATATGCAGCATTTTCCCCTTCCCCTCTGATTTTTTACAGACTGCCCATGGTAGGAGATTTTACAGTACTTCAGAAAAACATCTTTCCTCCCTTTTCCTTCATTCTCATCCCTGTTTTATTTTATTATTTCAACAACTAACTTAACAAAGACCTCCAAATTCAGGGAGTTATCCTGAGGGATAACTGAAGGAAGAAAGTTATATATTTTCCAAGTAGTGAAGTTGTTTAGCTGTCTTTGTTTTTTCCATTAGCTGAAGCCCCAAAATAGACCACATAATTTAAAGGAAATAAATCTGAAATCAAATCATAGGAGTATCAGGGATAGATATTTGGCATAGGCTCTCCACATCAAACCAAGATAACAAATCAGAACAAAGAGGAGAAAGTAATTGCTTTCCTTTGTCTGCGTTATTCATATGAATGTCACAGATTAATACATTTTACAGGATTTGGAAGGCTTTCAAAAGCCAGCATTGCAGTGGGATCATCCCTATAGCAATATTTCAAAACAGCTGTTACTGGAAGAATAACGTGAAGCATGATTTCTAATTAGCTCCAAGTTTATCTCTGTTCAACCTAATCTCTGATATTCCATCTCAGTATTAAATGTTTGCTTAGATTGATAAAGGGCAGAAGAACTGAGCAATTGCTTATCTACCAAACACATTTTGGACTTCCACTCTTCTTCCTTCCAATATTTATAGTAACTCTTCTCACAAAATTAGTAGATCTGTTTCATTTTAGAAGCAGATTTTCATATTCAGTTGCCTAAAACTCTTGCAGAGTAACATGAACATTCAGCTGCTTTTCCAAAACTGATGTTTGCTCAGGCAGTGCAAGGACTTAAATGTTCAGCTATTGTTTTCCATTCTCAGCTCCCAAGCAAGCACAGACACTATTTTTACATGGAAAAATGAGTCTGGTGTATTAAAAAAATAAAGACATACTAAGTCTAAGGGCCCAAACCTAATTTTTTTCTCTATAAAAGACATTGTTGCAAACCATAGAGGCTTCACTGGAAATTGGGCAGTGGTATTGTGCACAGCCCTTTCCAATTCCAACAGAATGATCATTAAGTAGAAACCCATTTATTAAAGTGCTGTGGTACAAGACCAAGACCTGTGGACTGGATTTTACACGCAGCAAGACAAGGCGCCCAATTGACAGGAGGGATGTGTACAGCACTTCCAAAAATTTTGGGTTCACCTTGCTTCGTATTGTCATGCTGGGCAGACATAACTAATAAGGAATTTTGCAGCTTTTGGCCAAAATGTTTCTGCTGTTAATAAATCAGAAACACTGTACTTTGTCAGTATGCAGATTAGAGACCAATGCAAGTAATTTTAGATATAATTACATTTAGTGACAGTTTAAATTCACAATTCATATTGTGAACCCATCCTTCCTAGCAATGGGGTGTCTACCTTTGTGATATTAATAAATGCACAGATATATTCTTGAGTATTAAACCAAGAATAGGTTGGTTCTCTTAGAAAAGCAGATTCCATTTTGAAATAGCAAAGCTCTTTTTTAACTTCAGAAAATTTTTTTAAGCGTTTTAAAAATTGAAACATATATTGAAAGTTTTACTGAAAGTCATGTTACTTACAGAGAAAATCAGATTTTTTTTTGTTATGAAACCAAATACATGAAAGTCAGCACTTACTCATGTAGGTTTTCTTTTTCTGTTCAAGCCATTCTTAATACTATATTTTCCTAATTTTTAAGCTGTATTGAATAGCAATTTTAATATTGACAGAGTGCATAGGGCTTCCCCAAGTGACACCAGTGCACCTTCATAATGAAATTGCTTAGAAAGCAAAGATTTTGGAATGGATTTGAGGAGTTCATAATCTAAGCTGGGGGCAGGATGTGAAGGGAGTTAATTATTTGTGGTGGTTCGGGGGTTTTGTGCATGTGAGTGAAACTCTATTGTGTTGACTTATACTGGCTGACGATCTGACTCGATACAATGAAAACCTGGTAAAATCTCATCCTTGGTTGAGCTCTCCTATTTTTGCAGTCTCCAGTGAGAAGGGTAGAAATTATTCCCCGCCCTCCCACTGCCTCTTTTTACTCTACAATTTTGGGCTTTTGATAAAGATGCAGTGGTCAGCCTATCTCGTCCTGTATTTGTTATCCTCACTCTTTCCCTTTGCTTTCTCGGGTTCCCTTTGGTGTCTTGTGCCAGTCCCCTGGCTCAGCTAATCGTAGCGTTGCCTTCCCTCTCTGCTCGCAGCCAGACTTCCCTGCCTTCCACCTGCTTTGACAAAGTGCTTTGAGAAAGTGCTGCTGCTTAACAAGAGCTTCAGTGGTGCTGTGGATTCACCTGGCTTTCAGCACCTAGTTAGCACTCTGCTAAACCTTTCCGAACATGGAATGCAAGGACTGGCGCTGGCCTGCTGAAATGCCTTTCTAATTACCAGCCGGGTGCCACACCAGGTGGTTAAGGTGATAAGGGAGAATGAAGGTAAACATGTAGCTTTCAAATTTTAGGTGATGTCTTGTGTTTTAGAGGAATATTAAGAAGTCAGGCTAGGATTGATAACTTTCATCTTAGCTGGCAGGTTAAACTCTTATAATTCAGAATGTATTTTTAAGTCCTTGCATGGATGTCACTGCTGATATACTTACAGGTAAATGGTGTTTTAACAAGTTATTTATGTCAAGCCATTTGGCCAGGCCGAGGACACAAGTAAATTACTTGTTTTGTCTCCGGAATGACTGCAATGACCTTGGTCATGAACCTCCTTAGAATGATGGAAATGAGTTCTTTAAACAAGGAAACAAACTTGAAGTCATGCCTTGACTTCTTCCCATTAATGACTTGGCTCAAGGAAGAAACCAAGGCACAAGGAAAGTACCATTTCCAGCAGCTGTCTAAAGACAGTTGTAAGTAAATAAACTGAAATAGTTAAGTGGAACTAAAGACAGGTTTTTTGATTCTTGGCCTTGTAATTTAATGCCAAGATCTGTCTTCCTTATAGTAGGTAGAGATGTACATCTGCTTCTATATACCTTGGAAAGAAAGATAACTTTCAACTGCAACCATATCTAAATGTGAGTCTGTGCTACTGCCTTGGCATTGGCCTGAGTCTGTAAAATGTCTGACAGACCCACATCTCTGTGGTTTTTAAAAAAATCGATATCTCTATTGCTTCCTATACATGAAATATGTATTTTACAAAGAATACAATCCAGTCTTTACTGTGCTGTCCTGTTCAAAGGAACTCTTAGGGCTGTGATTGCCTGCTCTGTACCTTTGAGTCTCCTTGAGTACTGCAATATCTTCTTGCTACTTTGTGTTGCTTAAAATAAGCCCCAAACAAATGAAAAAAAAATCCTGAAAAACTCTGATTAGGTAATGCTGTTATAAATTACCTTAGCTCACGGCCCAAGAAGCAATGCATAATGTCCTCTTCCATGCTAACCTCCTCCTCACTTCAAGATCCTCCCACCCACAAAATCCTCTAATGAAGTAAGTACACAGTCACTCAAAGTGCTGGGCCAAGACTCAGATGATGGAAAGGCTTTTTCATAGCTCTGCAACAAACTTCCTTCTGGCAGTGCCTGGTCTATTTTCGATACTTACTGGTAAAATGTGATTCATACTACTTCTGTTTTTCTTACCTTTTGACAGGCCTATGCAGACTTCAAACTCTAGATACAGTTCATATCTCACTATGTCTTGCTATGCTTATAACTGCATTGATCATCTGTCTGGGGAAGACGCTGTCAGTAATAAATGCAGCAGCTAATTGCAATAAAATGTCTCATTCATGTTGGCACAGGCAAAGGTTCATGTCATAATCAGGGGTGATGGCAAAGGAGGAAGAAACAGGCAAGGAGCTTGGGAAAGGACCTGTAATGGAAGTGATTTACATACTGAGAAGTGTTTTACATCTGAAGCTTTTTGCTATGCTTTCATGATGCATTATCAACACCCTCAAAATCACAGTCCAGACCTTTCTAGCTTGTAGTGGTTTGAGCTTTCGGTACAGATGCTCTTGCAAATTAAAACCAGTTGACGGGAAAGCTTAGGTCTGTTCTTGGCAACAGGATTTCATAAAAAACACTCTTTCTAGCAAAAAGGGAACTATAGCCAAGAATTATAACTGCTGTCATCAGTTTTTGTATGCAGTTTCTATCATACTCCTTATTCCCATTCACCATAGGGGAGAATCAATAATAATCAATAAATGTTAGTGTTTGCAAGCATTTTAAGGTTTGTATTTCTTTTTTTTTTTTGCATACTGAATGACTAGAAAATAAGGTTATTATAACAGAATAACAAACAACCCTATAAAACTGCCTCTTTCTTGCACTGCTTCTAGTAGCTCTGTATTTCAAAAACAACAACAACAAAAAAATAGGACAGTATGGTGTGATAGTGACCTGACACTTTTTCATAAGTATACCAGTTTAAAGAAATTATGTGTCCATGACAAGTAGATCCAACAGATAAATCACAAACGTGGTGGTGTTTCCTCAACGATCAACTACACTGGTCTTCAGCATAGGCTTTGAACTCTCCTGCCTCCTTCCTGTCCTTTCCTTTTCCACAGTGCTTGTGACCTCAGTATGAAACCATGCCTGCCATGGCTCTGTATCCTATGGTTTTGAATAGAATTGTTTTTTCCAAAAGGTGAGATAAACAGCTACATGTTTTGTTGAGTATCTGCAGACTGCAGAAAGGACAGAAGACCAGCTTCCTGCAGGATGCAAATCAGCCTACTTTCCACTTCCTTCAGCAATTGTGATTATTTAAACAAGAGCAAGTGGCTTTTTCTCCTTAACTTTCTGTTATGAAAGCTAATGAGCAATCCAGATACATTTTCCCCTCCTTGGAACTATTAGATTTACTTCAAGAACCAAATACAATCCCATCCTAAAGACAAGGCTCTATATCTTGTATATTGTAATGTCTTGGTCTTCCTTTTTCAGCCATGACTACAAAAAGATGATTTTTAATTAAATAAAGAATTCAAGGAAACTGTTGATACCATAAATTATCAATTTCATTAAAGAAAGTATGTAAAGACAAATTTTTGGAAACAGTAGTAACTGCTGGGTCCCAGCACACTGTGAAACAAAGTTTAGAGTTCAGGTTTTTTTGGGAACTGTGTGTTCATGGAAACTTATCTCAGCTTGGGAAATGCCCTGTGAGTGGAAGGCAGCAGGAAATTGTGCTTTCTTAGAGTATTTTGCCTCTGAAATCATTCAGCATCAAAGCTGTAATTGTAGTATTAATGTTTTACTACAATAGTAATAATATATTTTGCATCTTATGTTAAGATGAGCTACTGCAGATGGACTTAAGGTCTATTCAAGTGTTCAGATGCAGAGGATTCTCCCTGCTGGAGTGTGAAGCATCTTTTGGAGATGTCTGGGCTGAGCTTTCACTGGGAAGTAGCTCCTTCCAAAGGGACTGTGGCATTGCTAAATTCAACACACTCCAGCTTTATGTTGAAAAGCTAAGACAGGATTCCTGAGAGAATTTTAAAGATTTGAAAAAGAAAAAGGGGAGTGCTTCTTGAACAAGGAAAGACAAGCTGTTCTAGTTAAAAAAAGAGAGAAGTAAGGCAGAGGTAGAAGGAAAGACCTATGAGATGTCAGGAGCAAAGTTGAGGAGCTTAGGAGAAACTGAGGAGAGGCAAAGAAAGGCCACAGGCGGGGAAGGGAAGAATCTGCAGAGTGTGAACAGACTCAAAATAAGAGACTTGAGAAAGAAAAGTAAGCTTGAATTCAGTGCTGCTACTTCCTAGTGGAAAACAAAGGCCCCTTAAAGAGCAGGGTAGGAGTGAGGGGACTGAGTGGAAGAATGCAATGAAAATGACAGGAAGACACAGGAGTAGAATTCATGGGAGACTGAACAGGTGAAGGGTAGGAGATTATATTAATGTTGAGACAGATTCCAAGTAATAGCACTGGAGGGGTGTTTGGAATAGAATGGAAGCAGAGAAGTTGCCCAGCACATGTCTTGGGCATGGTTGAAGATAAATGGGGAAAGCTAGTGTGCAGATCTGGGGGAAAAATCCAAATGAATACATTAGGAAGCAAACCTGTTTCCCTCGCTTTTCATGAGGTTTGTGATGCTTAAGATTGTTGAAGAATGTTCATGTAATATAGTGATCACTTGCGTAAAGGTATAGATGTCCATTAAGAGGAGAAGAATATAGTGTGAAGGGAAAGACCACAAGTACATCTCTCAAAAATTTAATAGAACAGTGAGAGAGTGGAAGGTGAAGATACAGAAGAATGAAAATGAAAATACATAACCTAACACTGTACTGAAACAGAGGTAGAAACCTTTGAAGTTGCACATCTTTTCCGGGGGTAATCATCTTCATATAAATGTGAGCTGGCAAGGTAGAAAATTATTGTCAATGATTCTAAAATGTTATTATCTTGTCAGACTGATTATATTTGATTGTGTTGATTATGGCTATTAAAATAATTTTGCTCTGATGAAAAACGTATCCTTACAGCTTAATTGCAAGTATCCAAAACATAGATTTAATGAATTGTATATGCCCTCTGCTTAAAAGTTCCCTTTTAAATACGGGTAGGTGAGGGAGAAAAATCAAACATGCAAAATGTGATTATTTGTTTTTAAGTACTCTTTTCTGGAGAACTTGTGTTCTTCCTTGCTCATCCCTGAAGTAGTGTAGGCTATGTATCATTCAGAGGAAATAATCTGCTGTGATGTTGAATTAAAGGCTATGCTTAAGTAGTTCAGGTGAGCATTTTTAGTAGTTTTACCAGAAAAAAAAAAAAAAAAAGAAGAAATTTGTTGTGGAATGTCTCAGTTTGAAAAGTGCTAGGGGAAATAGCTAATCTCTTATGTGAGTAAAGGCAGAGAGAACTGGGAGTGTTTAGCCTGGGGAAGAGAGGACTCGAGTGGGATGCTGTTAATGGATATGGATACCTGAAGAAAGCATACAAAGATGATGGAGCCAGGCTTTTGTCAGTGGTGCACAGTGACAGGACAAGAGGTAACAAGCACACACTGAAACACAAGAGGGCTTCCTTTTAAACATCAGGAAACACTTGCCTGGGCACTGGATGAGGTTGCTGATAGAGGTTGTGGAATATCCCACCTTGGAGATATGCAAAAGCTGCCTGCATGCATTCCCATGGATCTGGCTCCAGGTGACCCTGCTTGAGCAGGGGTGTTAGACCAGATCAACATCCTGTACCAGTATAAAAACACTGCACTTATGTGGTTTTTTTTAATGCAAAAACATATAGCACTCTAATTGGAGATATATAAAAAAAAATCCCTAAATCAATTCCAACTATAGGGTACAGCAGTTATTTCTCCCAGAAAAAAAATAGACATTAGAGCTTATTTGTCATTCACAGAAGAAAATTCCACACAAATCATGCCAACTTTCCTGTGTGAACCAAGAACTTGATTTTTATGAAGGTAATCCTTGGTGCAAGCTACTACCTTCTAACTTTTTTTTCACAGACTTAGTATTTTCTAACACTGAATGTGCATTTTTTTTAAACAGCTTCTCTCTCTCTCTCTTTTTTTTTAAATGGCTTTGTGATTGTATCTTAGATTAAAGAAGCATATGAGATTTGGCATGGGACAGGGATTTGTGTTGCATATTATCTTGAGTTCTTTGACTGAAAGCAAATGTATTTTTTTCAGAGAGTTTGAAAGCCAGTGCTATTTTGCAGAGGTATCCAAACATTCATTCAGACTGAGCTCTGCAGATCTGTCATTTTGAAAGGCTGGTTGCCTTCCAAACTCCACTTCTAAAAAATAAAGATTCTTGCACTATATGTAGGTGTGCCTTTGTGCTGGAAATTGTGTTGGCATTTCATTTGGTGGCACTTTCTTCTAAAATTTTCATCTGGTATATTGCCTCAGTGGCTTCCTCTGGAAGGGTAGTTGGAAATTAAGATCTCACTCAAATTTCACAGTCGGTGCAATGTTGGGACAGGGAAAGAGAAAAGTCACAACTGTCTAAAATCTAGTACCAGGCATCATGGAGCTGGTAACAGTCCCAGTTGTGTTGCCCAATCTGACCAGACATTGAAATTGCATTTGTGCCTGGCAGCTGTGTAAGTCACCCAAGTTATCCATGGCCTGACTGTGTCTTTGGCTTTTGAAATAACTTTTCTTTTCATGGGTGGAGCTAAAAAGAAAAAAAAAATAGGAAAATAAAGGAAAGTGAGAAAGAAGAGGCAGAGAAAATGATGACCTAAAAGAAATGGAAGTTGGGACAAAAAGTAATTGACCTGTGGACTAAAGAATGAAAATGTAGAATATTTTTTGTAGATCAGATACTACATCACAATGTTGGCAGGAGGTGGGAGAGAGAAGACAGAATTCCTGAGTGTTTCTATAATTCGTCTTCATTTGTGAATGGTTTTGCCCTGTGATTTTGAAAGTCTACAGTATCTTGTGTGTGTGTTTATCTTGTTTAAAAATGTTGAATGTGCCCAAATGACTCAGAAGTCGGAGAGCAATTTAAAGAAGCCTAGGCTATATTTCTCTGTGGAGAGAACATCTGTGTAACTAGAGGTGTGTCACTTTGTAGTAATTGGATTTTGACTCTTTTGTTGTTTCGGTGCCTTTAGAATATGTTCTAAATCTTTACAGAACTCTTTAAATTAGTGAAATATTAGCTTGTGTAGTGTCAGCTTACTAAGGACAAATTAATATAATAGTCTTGGTGTTTTTTATAATTAAGGTGCTCTCAGTGAGAGTTGCAAGCTATAAGGGAAATTGAGCTTCTAAACAATTAGGATTTCCATGGGCAGCTAACTCTCTCCCATAAATTCAACAGGCCTAAGGATGAATACTAATTAGAAGAAAGTATGTGCCAGACACTCAGCCGGTGGAAGAGGAAATCATTCCCTTCCCTGCAGTGCTGCCAGGTTTACTTACATCAGAAGAGTCTGACCAAATATCCCAGAAGACAGTGCAAGGCATGTAAAAGATCAGCCTAGGAAAGCCTAAAACTTGGGATCACAAGTAAATACGAAAAGTGGTAGGAAGGCTGCCTTCAGAATTTCATCAGGAATGACTTTACCACTGCCACCCTATACCTGAACCATCCAGGACACAGCACTGTATGTAACAAATACCTATATTGAGTTGTTGTAAGCAAGGGAAGAAGTAATTAATGATGAATAGATGGTATATAGCACTTTGTTTTCTCCTCTACCCACTGGCTGCAGTAAATATTGTATGTGCACCTTCCAAGATCAAATTGCCTGAACAAATAGGTAACAT
Source organism: Bombycilla garrulus (assembly GCA_013400315.1). Classification (NCBI taxonomy): domain Eukaryota; kingdom Metazoa; phylum Chordata; class Aves; order Passeriformes; family Bombycillidae; genus Bombycilla; species Bombycilla garrulus. The sequence goes on from VXBU01005773.1 coordinate 641,211, forward strand.
TTTCCTGATGAGCATTAAAAAGCAGACTGTTGTTCTAAGGCAGCCAGACCTGAGACTGTCAAATGTTTGCTAATAAAAAAGTTTATTTTGGAATGAAGCGTAGGTGTTCGTAACATCTGTGCATTCCCCTGAGTAATGCCTTGCTGTCACCTGCTCCTCCATAGACTTTGCCAATACTGTTTGTGCCCTAAAGAGCTGCCTGAGCAGATACACCCCAGGAGAAAATAGAACTTGGCTGCCTGTTTTGCAACTTCTTTCCTAGTGCTGAAGTGTCTTCAGGAGGAAATCACTCTCTGTGTCCTCTTTGTTTTCATACTGGAATTCTGTGCCATCAAGACGGAAGGAGGCTGTTGCTTCACTCGGGCAGATCTCAGTCCTGTTGCAATTTTACCTGAGAGGAATTCTCTTTGACTCAAAGATTCAGTCCTGAAACACTGTGACTTACTGAACCAATTTAAGTTCCACAAAGTGCCCCTTGGCAGTGTAGAGATGGTTAAGCTTTGTGGATTTTTACCAGGCATGGGCAGCTTTGTTCCTTAAGATCACGCTGGTCCCCCTTCTGTGGGCTTCGGTTCAAAAGTCCATTTGGAAATAGCTGACATACAATATGAAAGACAATTACAGGCAGCTTCACTTGAAGTCTAGATCATTATTGTTTCACTGGGTTTCTGGTGATAAAGTGATTATTTCTGTACCTTTCAGTAGATATTTTATGTGGAAGATGGAATGAAAGAGGGTCAGCTCTGTGCTGGGACTCTAATCCATTTGTTTTTCCAGTTAGACAGCATTGTCATTTAACTTTAGCACCTTGTTTTGACAAATTTTAGAGGACAAATTAGTGCTGCATAATCTCTGTAAGCACCAGTCTACTTACAATGCCTTTCCTCGGGGCTTTGTGTGTGTGACTTGGACATCCCCAAGACCCCTTGTCTTCTGCAGCACCTCCTGCTAATCCTGGGGACAGAAGTGGTATGGGCTGTACTTTAGTGGAATGGCATTAGGAAATGTTTTTGAATCAAGGAGTTAAAGCTTCCTTCTTATTCCTTTCCTTTTCAAGCCTCTCCTCCAGTGATCTCAGATACCTGGAGGTGCCTGCCTGCCGCAGCCCCTGCTGTGGTCTGCTAAGGAGTGCTCACTTCTACACCAGTTTTAGGGGGGGATGAGGCACTCACCTCTCTGTGAGACTGCAGGAGAGCTCTCCTCTGCTCTGAGGAACAGGAGGCAATAGTGGGGAGCTATTTACTGCTTGTCTGCCTGCAGAAATGGCAGCCACTGCTGAATTATGAGTTGAATGGTTCCCAGGGAAGAAACTTTTAGTCCCAGCTGGGACCTTGATTCTAATGGTGTAACTTGGCATCTGTCTTGACTATTAAGTTTGTTAATAGCCAGCTTTCCAATAAATCACTGCTTTACACTGCCTGAAGGCTCTAGTACTGGAAGTATCATACTCCTGAGCAGAACTGTAATTGCAAGGTAATTGTGCTGTTTAGCCAGTGTATGTGTTTTGGTACATCACCTGCCCTAGAATGTGTGGTTTTGTCCTAGCTTTCCAGGATCACTGAATGACTGGTTTTATAAACTGATTTGTAGAGATAATGATCATATATTTCTTTTAGTGCTGTTTTAAGGGAAAACTCTGTTGACTAAGTTAAAAAAAAACAAAACAAAACAAAAAAAAAAAAAAGGAAAAAAAAACCGAACAAAAAAGCCTCCTAGTTTTTTTATAGGTCCTCTGGGTATTTTTGCACATTTTTATTAACAATATATCTAATACAAATTTGGGCTTGACAAGTTTACTCAAAGACTCTGCACAAGTACGCATTGGCCAGGATTAGAAGGAAAGCCTCTTTGAGGGGTGGCAAGCTTTGAGTCACATGCTTTCCATGGAAAAAAAAGCCAAGTGATTATATTCCTTGTGGTACTTTGAAAATCTTGCTGGAAATTTAGAGACAGACAAGCTTTCAGACAGTAGAGAGCCTGAACTATAGAACAGTCTGGAATGCAGTTTGCCAGGGCACAGTGACAATCCATGGTCAATAGAGAATTTGGAAACAGGTGATAAGACTTCAAAGATGGGGTTCATTGCAGAAAAATCAGTTGTGTTCACTTGCTTGTGTTACAGTTGTTGAAAGCACTTCATACACACACTCTCAAAAAAACAGAGAAAGGACATAAACATATTTGGGGACTAAATCTGATCTGCTAGAAGTTGCTGCTGGTGCAGGAGGGGTGACCTTGAGGTCTATTTAATTCCTCACTCATCTCATCTGATGTGTCTCTGTTCTGCTTTACTTCTTGCCTTTTGTCTGTCCATTGACAAATGTAATGACTGCTGGTAATGACCACCTCTAGCTGGTATTTGTGCAGAGCCTGCCATAAAGGGTTCTCAATGCTGCTTTTGGGGCCTGTAGACATTTCTATGGTGGAAATAATAGTCTTGATATGTTTCTTGTTCTGGGTAGTTGTATTTCTGCATTGAGGAAAGTAAGACTTCAGTTTTTTTTTTTTAATTTAATGATTTTGCTTCATGACTGCTGGTAATGGTACCCTGTGTGTATGAGTGTTTTATATTAGGAAGAGTGCACTAACCTGCAAATCTTATATCTGCAGAAAGGTGCCTAATTTAGTGTGTGCTTTTAAGAAGTGGCTTTAATGTGCAACTCATTTATCAGGAAGATCTATGAGATTTGTAGATCCCAATTCTACTGGGAAGGGCATGCAAAGAGGACTGTATTTACATATTTTTGGTGGGGTTCAATCAAAATCTTAAATTATGAATTACACTAGAACTTTGAAATGGTCACGATGAAATAAAACCAAGAATTCAGTGACAATATATATTTTTCTTTTCCCAATTTCCAGAACTTCCAAAGGCAGTACTACTAAAAAATGTTTGCACTTGCGAATATTGTGTAGCATGAAGGCAGGGATTTTCATGCTGTAGTGCCATTAGAGGAAATAATATAGCAGTAATTAATAAATTATCCATGTGTTTTGATAAGAATTGGCTACACCATAGGTTTATACAATGTCTTCTCCAAATAGGTTTATACCATCTTGTGGTCTTCAGAGGATATAAGAAAGTTTCTGAATGAGAGGGAGACTGATACCAGTGCCCTTTTAAGACACCAGTAAAGTGACCTCAAAACTTTAGTATCTGCTGGGGAAAGGGCATTTTCAAGGAAATGCAGGCCCCCTCAGTTTACTAAATTGTTAGAACTCTTTTTTCCTCAACTAAGATACCAGGAATTTTCCTTTTTCATAATGTGAGCATTCCCAAATGTAGTTTACTCCTGACTTTGAAATGGTTTTGTTTATATAGCTTTGCTTTTGCTGTAGGGATTATTTTATTCAGATTTCAAACTTTGCATGCCAGCAAAGTGGCTCTGTGTTTACTCTGTGTTATATATCCTTATTTAAGTCGTAGTGAAAGAGACTGAAAGCTTTTTAAAATCCACATGCTTAGTAGTTCTAGCACTACACTAGTTAAAGCAAAATCAGACATTGCTGCAGAGTGATGAATTCTGAAAATACAAGTCTTAGTTTTGTAAGCACAAAGTTAAGAAATAGAATGAAACTTTGATTTCTTTCTCCCCACCCAAAGCTCTTGAATCCAGCAGTTCCTGCAGAAGCCACTTAAAAATGTTTCCACTCATTCACTGGGTGCTGAACACTTCAGAAAATCAGGTCAGTTCCTTATGTTTCCAAATACAGATTTAGGATCCTAAATATAAGCATGTTAGTCAAAGAAAAATTGGCTTCTCTTTATATAGCTTGTGAAGCTACAATCAAATTCACTTGACTTATGCTATTTCCAGCTCTTATGGAGGTCAACAACAATTGTATTTCCTGCTTCAGCATGCAATTTTCCTTCCTTGCAGGTGAGTGGGTGTGATTTTCTAAGTCTCTCTGGTTACCTGCCTTTCCTTATTAATATAACAGGCTATTTCTTTTCAGTCCCAGCCATCTAGGAAGAGTACTTGAATTTCTTCAGCTCTGCCTATGTGCAGAGAGTTGTACCTTCCTTCCTTCCAGATCAAACCCTACCCATGTCCTTTCTTCAGGTTTATTCTTTGTGGGATGCCCTAAGTAACTCTGGTTACTCTTGGGTGAAGTTCCCAGGGAAGGCTTTGTCCTAAATGAACAAAGTGACTGTCAGTAGCACAGTAGGTGCTGAAAGAACACACAGAGAGTTTGTAGTTAATAATATACTTAGTCTCTAGCCCCTACTATTAAAGCAGATTTTTCCCCTGAATTTCTTCCACATCACTTTCTTTTGCATGTGAGGGCTAAACCAGAGACTAATAAGAATGCCTCTCTTCTATAGGATATTTTAGCCTAGAGCCTCTATCTCCAAGAATGCTTTTGCCATAAATCAGAGCACCTCTAAACTTACTCTAGTTGATTTCAACTGAGAATCCTACCCTAATAAATGTAAAAGCCATATACAACATATGCATGTATAAAATACACACACTAGTGAATTTTCTCACCTCTGGAATCAAATGTGGCATATGGTTAGCCAGTGTAATTAAAGACTGAAAATTGTTACGTTTGCTCCACTTGTGAACAAACCCGCTGGAAGAGCTGAAGTGAACATGGTATGGCTGCAGTTACCCCACAGGGATCTGGCAACCGTGCAGACTCTGATCCCCGAGGCCTTTGAAAGTATGCAAGTCAAATAGCTGGGTGCTAATGGCCATCTGGGAGTTCAGCTGGCAAAGAGGAGCCGTGTGCTGGCACAGAGCTGTTGGAGCTGTTTCCTGCACTTACTGTCCCACTGCTCTTCCATGTAGAGGAGAGCAAGGGTGCCTGGGATGCGAACCCTCTGTCAGGACACCCTGCTGCACATCTCACCTCATCCTGCAGGAGCTTCTCCCAGAGCCCCCAAAGTCAGAGGCACACACAAAGTCTCCCCTGTGGCTGCAGGAGGGCTGAGCCAGCTGCCCTGGGAAAGCTCCCAGCAGGTCTCTATCCATGGGAAATGACTGCTCCCTCTCTCAGCAGTTGCAAAACAGAGCACCATGCATGATCTGGAGCTAAAGGCTGGGTGTGAAGTTTAGTCTCTGTGAGACAGAGTGCACTGTCAAAGCAAAGCAGTGAAATTGATCATGGTACCAAACTTGCGATAATTAAAATTTCTTCGTGATGTACCACTGATTCCATCTCTTAATCTTCCAAATAGGAAGTGTCTGAGAAAAAAAAAACAACTCTCATTTCTGTGTGTTATGTAAGTGGTTCTGTAAGATTTAAACCAAAATCATTTTCAAAATGTTGAACCCACTAAGTGTAAGTCAGCAGCTTCCCCTTAACTGTTTTATAGAGACATATGTCTCTTGGGATCACTTAGCAAGGAAGTACATTTTTTCTTTTGTAAGTTTGCTCGAGGCCAGTTTATCCCAAGCATTGAATTTATCCAGCTGTAACTGCAAAAAGAGTTCATTTCCTGACTGCCAACTTGCAGTACTTCAGCCAATGCACGTAGAGAAGGAGGGATTGTTATTTACCAGAAACCAGGGGTCCATTTCTTCAATTATGCTTGCATGCCCATCTTTGTTTTCATAAGACAACTACTGCATTTCCATTAGTAAGAAGAAAAGAAGAACCTGAATCAATGATTCAGATCCTTAATCATTATAAATTGCAATAGCTTTCTAGTTTTTCAATTTTCAGCTGGCTGTGCTCTATTGACCTCAGCTCTAGATACCTTAACTGTCTGGTGCTGAAGTGATTTGTGAATTTTCAAGCTTGTATCTCAATCCCTATTTGCTTCACTCCAGCAGTGGCAAGGAAGGCTTGGTTTCCAAGGGTAATGTTGATGTTTCATCTTAGTTAACTTAAAAACAAAGCTGTTTTTGATGAAATGGGGCAATCTGTAACATAAAGGTGAAATTACATTTGTCATGCCTTTCTTAAAAACAAAATGTGTTTGACTTATGCTAGTCCACTAATGGAGGAGTAAAAATAGTATTTTTGATAGGGAGAATATGGATTAGCAGTTTTAGAAGTAATTTTTGCTGTTTAGGAGTAAAATTTGCTGTTTCTTAGGACTGTCAGCTGAGAGCTGATTGTTCTCACTTCCCGCTCCACAGTCCTATTCTGATGTGTGGTGTAGGAGAGGGGAGGAAAGAGCTGGCTGCCTACCTCTGAGCCCTGGAGGCAGCCCTGGGAAGTGGAAGGCAGAATTAGACAGGGACCCTTGCTTCCCGCACCACTGCGCACAATATCTAGTTGGCAGGAGCTCGATAGTGGCAGCAGTGGAGGGTTTGTGTCTATCCTTCCAGGCTAGCTAGCAACACTCATGTATTTTCTGTTGAAATAGATTTCAGTTAATGAAATCTGCATATTCTGGAAAATCTGATTTTTATTCCCCCTTGTATTGCTCCTAAAAATTTCAACCCTGTTGAAATACTTAAATTTTCTCTCAAAGAAACAACAATTGAATCTGACCTGTTCAAAATTATTTAGGCTTTATATGGTAGTTCAGTTCTTGGTGGGAATTCTACTGGTGCTTCCTTTGACTCTTGCTTGTGCAGTCTACTTGGGTTTTTTGCCATGTTACACAGCAACCTCTCTTAAACCAAGCTGTTCCATGAGTTCACGTAATCCATATTAGTGCCCTCTCTCTCAGTTTGGGGCAGAGAAAAATTGCTGTATTCCAGCTTTGGTAAAGCTGCTCTTCTTTGGATTCTGAGAGAGTAGGACATGCCTCAAGCCCTCCCCACGTTTCTCGGGATGTACCTTCATTTAGACCTGAACCATCAGACTAATGAATCCATCTACTCACCTTCCTCTCTCAGGGCAAGAACAGAAATGACCCAAGAATGCCTTTTTGGCAGTGGTTTCCCTTATGTTGCACTGTGTTCATTTTTCCCACCATTTGCCACAGCACCCCTGGAGAGCAGATGGAGAACTGAGCGCTGATGAAAGGGAGGAAGCAAGGAGGAGAACTGAAAGCAGGAATGGTTTGCTGCCAGAGGTATTTTCTTGCTCCAGCTCTTTGTTCAGCGCAGGATAATGATGTCCTTTGTGCTGGCACGGGCGGCAGTGGCAGATGGACCGGCCATGGCAGCACACAGCCCACAGCTGCTGGTACGTGGGGAGCGGGTTAGCTGCCATGCCTCGTGCCACGGCCAACAACCAGCCTCAAAGAGGTGCAGAGGGAGATTCTGCACAGCTGTTCTGAAGAAAAGATACCATTGAAAACTTCAGAGAAGTGGGTAATTAGTGAGCAAGTTTTATTAAAAAGACCTGTACAATTATTTCTATAGCATTTTAATGTTGCTTTCTATTTGCAGGTATCCATTATTTTCACACTGTTTTCCCGCTTTTCTCTTTGCTGTGTTTGGCTGTTTATGTTCCCAGCTTGAGCCTCAAAGTGAGGATTGCGCAAGGCATTGAGAATGAATTTGACTCACTCGGCTGGCATCAAGGAAATTCAGTTAAAACCCAGTGTTAAACTTAACAGCATGCAGTATATTCCAGAGCTTCACAATAAAGGTGCCTCCTAAAAGCCTCAGAAACAGCTGTGTTTTATTGGGTTAGAAGTTCCATTAATGTCACCCAAGTCTAGCAGTTTCAGCATTCTTATGGAGCTAACAACACAGGTGCTGAGCTGTGAAAGTGTTGCTGTAAATTTAGCATTTAAGCCATTTTACAGGAATAGAGAATCTATCTATCTCCCCTATAAATTCCTGGGTTTTTCCCTTGGATAAGTTTATAACTACTTCGCATCCTACTGTTCTTTTCCACCTCAAGGCTTTTGCCCCGTCCTTGCTTGTCTGCATGGAGAAATTTTCCAGCTGGTGTGAATCAAGATGGGCCCCCACCCACAGACTGCCAAAGCTGCTTCTGCTGATTGTAACCACAGGATTAGTCAAAGGCAAATCTTGGCAGCATGTGGACTGTTTGAGGGGTGGTGGTATCAAGATGTTGCAGACATGGTAAGTTCCACTCCAGAATGAAAAGAGTTCTTTTGAACTTTTAGGCCAACTATTTGTAACTCCTATGAGAGATCTCTCATTACTGGAGAAAATGAGACTTGGGGATATTTTTCCCCAGACCCTAAAGGTAAAAATTGCAGCATGACTTAGAAATTATCTGATCGGGAGAGCAGAATGAGAATAGCTCTTGGACATTTCTCCTATCCCTAAGGAAGATTAAAGCCAAATGTTAACAAACCAGTGATTTTTACCAGCTCCCCTGTTTCAAAAAGAGGTTGTTCCTCTAATCTCAACTCTATCATTGAATTTCAACCAAATTGTATATTCACTTTAATAAAATTAGTGCCATATCTCTTATTAGTTTCACAGGCTCGAATAATTTTTGTGTTTGAAAACAGTTTTGGATTTTCAGCTGAATAATTTTACATATACTTGAGTTTTATTAAAGATTGTGTTCATACAAGCAATACTTCCCATTCCCTCTCCTTTACAGCAAGAGCATGAAAAGAATCACTTAAGGATGGCTCAGGTAAAGAAATTAATAAAGAAACCTCATGAGTTGTGTGGCCTGATCTTTCTTCCCTTCAGTTAGTTTATGTTTCTAACCCAAGTTAACCTCTTCTCTGTCAAATCCATCTACATCTGTTTGAAAGCTACATTATGTTCTTCTTCTTTGTAGTGTTTGATCTATGGATTCCTTTTGCATGTTAAAACTGCTTCTAATTTCAGCTGCAAGTTTATGATGATATTAATGGCAAGTGCTCTGTGCAAGGTACATTTGTAAGGGTTGTCTTTCAAAGATTCTTTTCACTTGTATCAGAAACTGTCTTTGACATCTGAATTTTATTTTTTTAAAAAGTATTGTTTCCAGCTGGAGGATGGCTATGAATGTTAGATGAAAGGAGAACAACGAAACAAACCAGTTTTTCCTTCACCTTAGTTAAAGGTCAGTTATCAAAAGCTCTTCCGCATTACAAATCCATGTCATAGGAAAGTGAATTAGGATAGTAATAGTAATTGTATTAGATTCTTTATAGTGATGATATTCCATTGCAACTTCACAACCAGACAAGTTGCAGTAGCATTGATCTCTCAGAAATCACTCTTTCTAATTCAACAGGGACCTCCACTCAGAGAGGAGCAGCACAAAGCACACTCAACTTTCTTATGCTGATCTTTTCTCAGCACTGGGCACTGAAGAAGCAATTGTCTTTTTAAGATCAATGACATTTGTGGAGGAGAAGTAGCTCTTGATCACTTGATCACATTAATTTGAAGTTCATTTATTACCATACAAGTGTGGGGGAGAATGCTCTCTATGTGAAAATACTGTTCTTTGCACATAGCCCAGAGACAGCTGCATTTTCCTGAGCAGAGCTGACAAAGAAAGAAACAACCTTAGAGGCTCATGTTTCCCTTAAAGTCACACTCTGCCCATGTTCCCCCACTGAGACCTAATTGTCTAAATGAAAAACAAAACAAAAACCCCCTAAAACCCAGCCCCAAACTCCCAGATACTCAAAAGACTGAAGCTGTGTCCTGTGGTAAGATGGGGTGCCTCTGAAATAGCAAGCTGTCAAGCCAAACTGCCTTTTAACTACATACACCTGCAAAAGAGCTACCTGCTGCTTTCTTTGACCATCAGTTTCAAATCTCTATGCCAACCTCTTTGTACTGTGCCACTCATAATGTTTGTATGTGGGGTGAAACCGGCGCTCGTCCTTGCCCTCGCACATGAATGTCAAGATGATGAAAGCAGGGAGGAACTTTTTTATTGCTCATATGTCTCTGCCAAGATATTGGATTGGTTCACGGTTTTCTGATTTTAATGAGACTGGAACTCAGCCCAGACTTGGCCATTGCAATGAATTCAGATGATTTTCCTTTCCTGCACATATTCTATTTTCTGTAACCCAGGAAAGTAGTTTAGATTGCATCCAGTCATGTGACAAAATAATTTTATGCACGTGAAAACTTTTCTGGTTCAAGATGGGTGTGGAGATGCCAAGTCTGATTTTTCGTTCTTTTCATTTAGGTCCTTTAGAAATCAGATTTGGATATTGTGACCCATGCCTGCTTTTCATATGGGTTCTAAGTTAAACCTTCATAGCTGAACACTACTGAATTTCAGCAGTTAGAAAATGCAACTCTTCTTTGGCAACACTCTCCTGAATAATTATAGCAGCTCTTCAGCTACTGCTAAGAGCAATGGATAGGATATTGTCTTAGCATAAAGTAAAATGGTTTCCACAAGTTTTAGGATCCTTAAAGAATAAGCAGTCCAGAATGCTTTTTCCTCTTCAAGAGTCAATGCAAACTTCACTTATATCCCAGGCTCCTGCTGTTTTCCATTTAGATTGCATCCCATGGGCAGTATTTGAACACACAGAAAAAACAAGTAATGACCTGACAGCAAATAGAAATACTACATAAACCAAGAGCCTTGGATTAGCCCATGCCATGTTGAACTCACAGAGTTAATCCAGTGGAGGAGAGTGAAGGGGGAAAGCAATTTTTTCCCTAATTAAAAAGAAATGTATTGCAAACAATGAAAGCAAAAGGCTGGATCAATACACTACAAAGTAATTCTCGAATAGTATTTTTGTTTGATTACAGTGGCAGGATTCTGAATTAGTCACTGTGTTTTTCTCTAGCTTTATCAAGGTATTCTTATCTTTACTGGAGTTTGTAGTGAGCAGTTTTTATATAATACTGGGCTCCTGCTGAGACCCTTCTCCCTGACTGATGACCGACTATTTCTTTTCTTGAAACGTGAAAACTAGAGGTTGAAGATTCTAGCTGGGAAGGAGAGGGTTAGAGGCCTGTATTTCTTTGGGGAGCATTTAGCTGGGATTTTTTTGCTAGGTTTTTTCCTTGTTTGCTGGGTTTTGGGGGTTTTAAACATTTGCTGTCTATGTTTTCTTCCAAGAGATTGTTTTCAGATACCTTCAGCAAACTAATGTGCAAAGTTCTTCCAGAAAATACCAGTCATGATTGCACATGCCTGACAGCACTGTAACAATGCTTTGTTTAAGGACTGCCCTTGATTTCAGTAAGCTTCATATTTGTTCCTGAGGGCAGACCAACTACTCTGTGAAATCACACACTTGGTAAACCTGCTTCTGCTTTCCCTTTTTTTTTTTATTTTATTTTTTTTTCTCCTTTCTCGAAACCACACTGCCTTGGCATGGGAGGGGGAGGCAGAGTACATCATGGAAGTGTTGCTTGTAACGCTGTGAGTCCCATCCTTGGCTAAGGATGCCTCAGAACTGCCATGGTAAAATCCCAAGGTTCGGGTTAGTTTCAGCCCTGTTTCAATGTATCTTGCCACTGCTTAACAACATAGAAATTGTCTAATATTTAAAGTGCTGAAAAGCCTTACATTCTTGTTAATGGGGAAGTTACAGCAATTAGTTATCCTTGTTTTGTAGCATGGAAATCAAAGGACAGAAACGAAAACGTCACATATTTCTGACTTGGATCGCTTCTAAGCAATCTGCCGACAGGAACTGAAGGCAGTCACAGTCAGGATTACAGCTTCTACCTACCTGCCAACAGTTCACGCAAAACTATATTGGCTAGAAGTTGTGGGGTTTGAATTGTGGTTTGTTTATTTATTTATTTTTAGCCAGCCATTCTTTCGTAAAAGCATATAAGACTATTTAAGCTTTGGACTTGGAATGCAATCCGTGAATTCTTGGCTGAGCAGGACATCATATGCTTCTCCCACTCATTCTGTCCAAATTTGAAGAAATACTCTATACATTCTTTGTTTGACAAGTAGCTGCCAGTAAGATTAAAGGAAGCATCAGTCTCATTCAACTGATGGCTATAAAATTACTTTACATTTTAATTTGTCCAAGCTTTTTTCAAATCTCACATCTTCAGCAATACTTACTGGTGTTGCTTGGTCTGCTGTTACCCTATTTTCTGCCAGCTAACTTATTTTACTCATGGTAGCAACACAGACTATGGTAATTTGCTGATTTCATGTTGTATATGTACTGAGATGTGAGAAATATGAATTATTGCCTACTTTATTCAGTTTTCAAGTTAGATATTTTAATATATTTTTTAAA
>VXBU01005773.1:653250-688796 GCA_013400315.1 Bombycilla garrulus
TTTTTTTCCTTTTTTTTCCTGCTGGGTTCTAAGCACTCAGGTTCTGGCCATCTCTTTTGCCTAACTTCTTACAACAATCAATAGAACTGTTTAATCTGGAAGGATGTTTTAAGCAATTAAGTTAAGCATGTGTTTAAAGGCGTTTCTGGTTTAAGATGAAAATGGTCAGCAGCTGTTGGAAACAAGTCCTTAAGCCTTTATTAGAATGCATAATTAGTCTTTTGACTTGATGAGAAGGGAAATATTAATTGGGTAATTTTCTGCCAGGTCTTAAGTGGCTTCATTTTGTCTAAATCAAAGTAATTAAAAGAGACTAAAAATGTAAAGTTTATGCAGTAGAGAACTACATCTAGGCAATTCTGGTCTGGCAAGTAAATGGATTTCAGGCAGGAAGAGTGTTCTCTTTGAAAGCCAAGAAAACATTACTGATAAGATATTCCTCCTAATCTTTTTGCAATTTACTGGGGTTTTTCTTACCTTTTGAATAGCAGGGTTTTCAAGTTTCCTACCAGATGCTCTTGTTGATTTTTGTAGTCCTGACTGGGTTCAAAGTAGGTCTTGATACTCATGCTAAATCAGGCTGGAAGGACTCTTTGTGATTTGAATTCGATAGAAATTAAAATCCTGCCAGCTGTGTTTTGTGTGTTCAAGCTCTGCATAAATAAGCATAAATCTCTTGGATTCCTTGATAAAAGTAGGTGTGCTTCCTTGCAGCTCTAAATGTGGAATCTAGAAGCAAAATTCTATTTTAAGCTAAATGTCAAGCTTTAAAAGTTAAATGATTTGGACTTGAGGTTCTCCTCCTTTTCTTTCTTTTTATCATTAAAGTGATGTAGTAAAAATACCTCAAAAGGACAAAATGATTGCATGGGCCAATCCAGTTAATACACAGTAATTTAACATTAGAATTAATGTAACACTGTGGATTTCAAGTGGTTTAATTGACTTGCAGACCCCACTGCTTGCCTCATCCTTCCTCTGGGGCTATCTAGAAAATCTTGTGCTATTCTTAAGGCAGATCCTCTTTGTAACAGCCTTGTCTCAAAGTCCTTAATGCTAAGGGAAAAAGATTACTTTGGTTGTGCTTGGGAAGTAATTGACTGAAGATATGAAGTAATGATATTGTATTAAAACATGTATCATGTTTAAATAGCACTTGTATGACTCCAAAGGGGAGGAATAGAGATGTGGAGTCATTCAGGGCCTATCTAGGGTTTATGATATCCTGTACACTATTTAAAAAGGTTTACATCTATTGGTTTGGCAAGGTAGGAGCATTTTGCAAATAACACTTTGTGGAGTGAGGATCGGCTTTCTCCCAAAACCCTTGGAGGGAAGCGAAGCTTACATTTTATAGAGTTGGTTAGAAGCAATAAATGTGCAACAATGTTATTGCATTTCAGTGATTTTTACAGTGCTGTAATACATTAAAATAATTGGTTCCTAAGAACACCAATATTCCTGTGCTTAAGAATAAGCAGATAAATGGTGTTGGCCATATTCCTGTGCTAGAGATGAGAACAAAGTGTGCATTCTCTATGAAGTATTTATCAGGGTAGACCTAGAGTTTCAGGCGTATCATTAGCCTTGAATTTTCACATTCCTATAAAGGAGCCATACCATCATGCAGTCCTTACACATTCCTTACACTAGTTTAGGAGTTACTAGAAGAAGAGGTGATTTGACATGCTGACCTGGCCTCAAATCATTGAGTGCCATCATTGATTGCAGTGAAACCTGCCTTTCACTGCAGGTCTTCTGAAAGGGAAAAAATAGTCAATAAAATGAACTTAGTGGGAAAAATCCTGCCTTAATTGCCAAATGAGAAAGAGATACAGTGAACTACAGGATGCTGAATACCTTCCTTTAATGTTAAGAGTGCAGAGTAGGATGCCACTTTAGGAAAGGAATGTTTCCTTTATTTGGATTTTAGGGCTCTTAGGAATGCAAGCTGGTATCTGGCTAAAAATGGACCAGCTTTTCAAAACTGTTGAATAACTTCCCTTCTTACTGGGATCAGAAAATGTTTTTAAATGCTATCACTGTCTCTTTAATGAGGTGAACGGACCCATCCCAGGCCTTTGACCTTTAACTCATGTAATAGTGCCCAAGAACAGCCATATCTTTCAGAAGCTCTAGAAAATGTTAGTTGTAAGAATTACAGGAAAATGGTTGGATTCCTTGAGGAAGGAGAAAGCTGGGGTGTGCAGGTGTCCCTTGTTAGGTGATGAGCCCACCTGCCAGGAGTGACTTAGAAGACTTGAAATTTTTTTTTGACTGTCTGTGAGGGACAGGCAGCATCCATCAGTGTCAGCTCTTGGGTCCCCTTTGGAAGGAGGCAGATGCCAAGAGTCTGCAATGCTATGCTCAGCACCTGGGCCAGCTATGCCAGCAAGTACCAGGCACAATGTCTTGTACTATGGGGCTAAGAGTGGGAAAACTGAGAACTGCAGAAAGAAAGCTGTTTTCAAAGAGCTGAGGATTAATCCTTACTTGGATCACCAAAATATAATTAAAGCAGTTTTCCAGATGAAAAGGAGAGATATGTTGTCTCCTATTTCTGGGCCTTAGTCCAGCTAAGCAAGAACTACATGTTTAATTCTGAAGAGTGAATAACTTTGATGCCCAGTTCAAATGGGTTTAAGTTATTTCAGCCCTTAGCTAGATTGGGGTCATATTTTTTTGTTCCCCTCTCTCTAATTAGTGCAACTGCTTAGCAAAGATATTTCCCAGGACTTAGTGGTATGTCACCACTTTATAGTTTTCTTCTAACATTTCTGAACTGATTTCATTTTGAAGATCACTACCAATTAGCACTAATCTTCCTATGGACATTGGTGGACTTTCAATGCTTTGTGAAGTTTATGGACCACATTGAACTGAAGTTAGTTTTAGAAATGCAAAATAAGGGACACAGGGCTGAGGTTGGGTTTTTTGTAACATCACAGTTACGAGTCTTTAATAATGATTCTCTGGTACTGAAGACATTTCACAGGGTCAGAGCACTTCCGTTTATTTCATTAGAATGAAATAGAGAGTACAGCTAAGTCATTAAGTGGCCTGTAAATCCCTACTCTTACGTGCAGACTTCTTTCAAGCATGATTTATACTAAGCTTAGAATAATCTCTTTGGAACTTTAAATACAGTAAACAAGACCAAATTTCACATTGCACTAGAGCTTTCAGATAGAACTTAGTAGATTGTGGAAGGGCTAAATCTGACTAGCTCTTATGGATTGTCTGGCAGTAAGATATAAGAAGGAAAGGATAAGGGAGATTAGTAGTTTGGTTTTTGATCTTTCGGGACTCACTGTAAATCAGTAAGGCAATAATCTAAAATTAATGCAATGACCATGGCAATACTGGTGTGAGAACACACTTGGATCCGTTAACTCTTAATTGCAGTTGCTATGGAAGAGCTGGGACCACAGTGTTTGCTCAAAACACTGTGAAATGCGTTTTCAGTTGTGGTTCACACCCAGCTGGTCCAGCCATCCACCATTAGTGTCTGCCTACCTGTCATAGCTGCCTAGCTGCTCTAAGAATTCACTGGATCTGTGCAATACTGGGGAGGTTTTCATTCCCAGAACATCACTTCCTGTTAGATTCAAAGGAAAAGAAATCTCACTCCTAATTGATTTCTTCTCCTTTTGTATAAAAAAACTATCCCTAAAGTATTTTCAGGATCTTGTCCCTTCACAAAGCAAGTTCTGGAAAAAAATTGTTCCATGATCTCTGTGGAAGTCAACCCTGAGCCAAGTTAGCACACCTCCCAATTTAAATCTTCTCTGCAACACATGCAGAGGGACTAGGAAATGTTTTATTGCTGCTATGTTTTGTTAGATGATCCTAGTGAGAATTAATCTGACCTCTGCATCCTTTTTATCCTTGTGGCTAGAAAATACAGCATCATGTTATTTCCGTCCTATCCTAACAATACAGTTTTTCTGGGGAGACAGACATGTTAAAGTGTCAAAGATGGTATGAAAGCTGGATTTGAAAGATGGAGAAGGGAAGACTTTCTTTTGTTATAGTTAAAGATTGTTATAGTTAATATTGTTATAGTTAATAATAGCTGTGCTCCCTTGCAGAGGCCTCCTTATGCCTGCTACTGGAGCATGGTAGTCCATTGCTGAGCCATAGCTCTGGCTTTTGAACCTTTCTGTCCTGCAGTCCCACATGGCTGGTAGACTTATCCTTTGTGTTTATATCCATCTGCCCTTCTGGATGGCTGCCAGACTCATGATCCACAGCCCCTCAGCGACCTGTAAGAGGAGACTAGATGGCTTTCTGTTATATGTCAGTTTCTGATATCTGAGGGATGCTTTAGGAGACAAAAAGCTTCCCTACCCTAATGAGTGTGGTACTTCCCTCATTCCTCAGCCAGGAGGAATCAGGAGTGTGATTTCCATTTTGCAGCAATGTGCTTTTCACTTTGTGTCTTGGGGGAGTATCAGTAGAGTTTGGAGCATCTCCAGTTCTCTCTGATTTAGCATTTGTGCAACATTTGTGTGTCCGTCCCCTTCGTTTGGCTCGTGCTGAATGCTCAGTGCCTCCAATCCACATCAGGCAGTCCCTGAGCTGCCAGGGTCTCTTTACATCTGCAAGAGCAGCTGTGATATCCCTACATGCAGTGGGATTTTCCTCTCTCCTCCTCTCCCTGTCCCCACAGCGAGTTGCAGGGGCTGTCTGAAGTGAAGCTGATACATACACAATCTTCCTGGAGAGTCTTTGCCTCTGGAGGCATTAATGATTTTGAGGCCTGAGGGCCAGGCCTGAGGCGGGAGGACTTTGTGGCTATGTTCCAGATTAGCATCCCTCTGAAAGCACTTCATCCAGGAAGGCATATCCTGACAGGGGAAAGACTACAAGACTCTTCCTCTTATGTTATTCAAAGGAGATTTGTGTAAATGAGTTGCTTCTTGGAAGCAGCATGGTTGTGCTGTCTCTCTCTGATTTTTGTTGTTTTATTTTTTTTTCTGAAGGACATAGAATAATTGCTAAACAAAACAACCTTGTTACATCAGAATGATATTAAACCAGCCTGGTTCATTCTGACTACTTTATATTTATTAACTGTTTTTGCATTTTGATTGTGTGCAGTGTGCTTTTGCTAGTGTTATTTTTGTTCAGTGATAGGGTAAACAGGAAGGAAAATGAAATCTCACTGCAAATATTTGGAAAGAAGGAGACCAGGCTGTATGATAGGGGGAAGTATTTGAGCTATGTGATTTTAAATGTTGTTGTACTATCTGGCTGTGTTTTACCTTACATACCACAACACAAGAGAGACCTGTTAGGATTCTCCTCAGTAGTAAATAAAAAGTTTCCTGCTTCCCTACAGGCTACCTCATTTTCTCCCAGCAGTTCATAAAGCTGTGGCATGTCAAAAAAACCCTCTTGATGTATTGACTTGATTTTTCCATTAAAAATTAATTGCTTCCTATTTGATGAATGGTGATAAATAATGACCTTTCAAGTGTGCTGCGGTCTCAAGTATACTTAAAGCTCTTAGTTGAAGGGATTTTGAGCTATCTGCAAGTTATGGCTTCACAGAGGGGACACAGGGAAGAAAGGTTTTTGTGGTAAGGCACCACACAAATTAACAGTTGAGTTGCCAACCGTTACCCATAAGTGTGAATGACTTTAGTTAACATGTTTTATATATGAAAGCATCATTGTCTTACTTGAGTTAGTGCCACATCAAGATTTGGCATCTCTTTTATTTCCTTCCATCCTAGAAAATCTTAATTCAGTGTAGTTGAAAAGAAACAAACCCAACCCCAAAGAATCATGCAAAACTCACACACTTAGTCAGGATGTTATTCTGTGGGAAAATTAAGACCCTGGCCAACCAATTTAATTCAGTTAACTGAGGGAAGCACGTATACGGGACTTGAACACGCAACACAAAAAACTGCATGTAACATTTGGACAGGTCCTCCTGTGCCCACCCTGCTTAAAAGAAAAAGCTTATGGCTTCCTTTTACTGTCAACTGCAGCAAAATTACAAACAGATTCAGTTATGTTCTTTTCTTGCGTCTGGCAGGCTGCAGGTTCTCATGGTCTTACTTCAACCTGTCCAGCAAAGTTCATGTTCTGCCTGTTCTGCCTCCACTAAAACATACTTAAATCTCAGCTGTTCCACACCATTCCTTGCTATTGGCTCCTGCAGCTCCTGTCACTTGTATCTTCCTCTGCTTTTCTGGTTTTTGATTTCAGATCAAATTTGAACTAATATTTCAACTGAATTGATATCTCTTTGTGTTCCTTCCCAATCTCCTTGTTTCTTATTATTATTTTTCAAACATTGCGTAGCATTTTAGAAAACATTGAGTGCATGCAAAATATATTTTTTAAAATTTTCTTAATTGGGCAATGTGCTCAAAAGGCAAAAAACTCTTTGTTAACAGTTTTCTCCTTCTCAGTTCTGTTCCCCTGTCTGGCTCTTTTTCTGGTGTCTCTGTGAGCTCTGCATGCAGATGAAGCAGAGAATGCGAATGGGGAGTGCAGAGTATCCCTAAGGAGTCTTTAAGCATCATAGTGGTAAAGTATTTATTTTTTTCCTGAATTTCTTGTGTCTCTGGATGACATTCAAAAAAGTCAAACCTTTTCTGTCTGAAGGCAAAGCAACATCTTTTAGGTAGAGAAACTGCATGGTGGATCCCTATGCGATTTGCAGTGAGACTGCTGGGTTGTGTGTGAGGGTGGAGGGTAGACAGGAAAATCTGCGTGTAGCACATCAAATTATTATTAAACAGTTCTGGCAGAATCTGTCAAGGAAAGTAAGATAAATCAGGGTGAAGGCAAAAAAAATTGTGTAAGGTAGTTTATACAAAGCAGTTGCCATTATAAATAATAAAGCAAAAAGGCATTCTTTGGAAACTTTCCAATTCATTTTTACCAGTTCTGCCTTAAATAACTGACAGTTTTTGTAGTACTTTGTGTTCTCACTCATCCCTCTTCCTTTGCGATGGGAATCTCCACAAATACTCTTGGCTTCTTGGTTTGGATCATAAATCTGCATCTTTGTTTCTTGCTCTTGTTTGTTTGTTTGTGTTTTGTATGCCACATCCTAGGACCTAATCACTAAGGCCATGTTCTTTATATAGATCTCTTGGCATCCAAGGCTTGTTTCTAGCCAGAACCCTCCCAGATAAACAGAAACATGAAACCTTGGCCATTAATGCACTGCTCCACTGAATCCTTTGTTCTCAGAAAGAAATCCCAAAAACCTGGGAAGGACATCTGTTCTAAGGAAAAGCTAGACTACTACAGGATTCTGACAAGACCATAATTAAGTATTGGCACCAATTTATCTTCCAGTTTACAAGCAAGAAAATTATTAATACAGGTTTTTAAATCCGGGGAAAATTGATAAAACAATTAATTCTTCCTGTCAGGAGCAGTTACAAAAACGCTGTCTCTGATGGCCCAAATTCACTTGGCCAGAGACAACGTTGCCAACTGCTGTATTTAGCATCAGTACAGCATAAAAGTCCTGCTGTCTCAGACATCTGTCAACACCAGATGAATTGTTTGGTAAAGTATGGAGGACAGAATACAGGTGAGGTTCTCTTCCCATTACAGTCAATAATGAAGTGCTTGCTGATGTTCAAGGGCAGTATAGTTAATATATGGGAAAATGTTGAAACATCTTGAAATATTAACTACTGTCATGAAATGTCTGATTGTTTTGCACATACCTTTCGCTTGCCTTGGGCTAGTAGTCTTATTATTTAAGTCTGAGGAATAGAATAAATGTTATCACTGTTTTAATTCTAGGTTAAATACTTAGCCAATCATAATTTAAAAATATTTCTCTCCTAAAGTAAATGGTAGTGGATGGTTTGTGTACTCAAGCAATGAGATATATTTCCTTTATAACTGGATAAAAACAGTGGTGTTTCTCTTGGTATAGTGAAATGCTGGCTAAATAATTAGAAAATGTGTAGTTAACCTGCAAATTACATTAATTTTTTTTTTAAAAGCTGTTAATTTCAGTAGAATCAGAGAGGGCCATTTGTAAAATAATGGCTATTCCCATCTCTGTTTAGAAAGCATCAACTTAAGTTGTTGTGCAATTAAAAAAAATAACTAGAGGATCCTTTCCCAAAAGGACAAATCTCTAATGGGATTTGTTAACTTAGGTACTAATTCCTCTTGAAATAATTATTACATAATTTTGGGAATCAAAAAGTATCCTTCAATGCCCATCAGGTGCCTTAAGCATTGCCTTTCAACATCTGCTGGATAATAACATTTCATGGAAATGGGTGCCCGAATTGAGTATGGAATTCTTCCTTCAGAATCAGGCCTCTGGATCAGCTGACCATCGTTTTCCAAGGACATGGATTGGATCCTAGTTTCCTTCAAACACAGGGTTATCCAAAAATCCTGAGTAGGAATAGGCCCAAACTGAAAGTGGACTGGGTCCAGATTTGACCATCTCAACTATGGAGAGAGGAAGGAGGGGCTACAGCAAGGAGAAATGAAAGCTGTTGACATGTGGCAGATGTGTCATTTGGATTGATTAGAACAAAGCTAATCCATGGGGGACATCTTTAGTGTTGCCTTTGGGATTTAGCTTTTTTCCTCCTTGCTTACATGACTGTGCTGGGCAGCCTCTGGAGCCTCTGGTGTGAGAGCAGCTGTGGGTGACCTGAAGCTGCCCCTGTCAGAGCAGCTGTTGAGCCAGGAGGGGAGGCTGCTCCTGCCTTTCCAGGGCCATCCCCCTCACTGTGAAGCCATGCTGACTCAAAGTGCTTGCAGCTCTGTAGCTGTCCTGGTGTGACAGCTTGATATGATGTTGGAGAGCAACGACAAACAGCCAGGAGGTGACGGGAATAGCTCTTGCCTGTTGTGAAAGGAAATGCTAAAAGCCAAAGAGCTTCCCAGTAGAACTCCCCTGTGAAAAGCAACTCAAGGTCCATCTCCACTCAGAAACTGAAGTAATGTAATAGTAAAGAATGTGCTGTAACAGCTGGAAATGCAGCTGTAGCACTGCTGTGTCTGAGTGCCGCAGGACGAGCTGGACACCTCCATTACCCTGGCTCCTAGGTGCCACAGGCAAGTGAAGCAAGTTTTGCCATGGCCAGACCTACCACTGCAACAAGTGGGGTTTTTCACCCCAATATATGTTTCTGGAGCTGTTTATTTTCAGCCATGTAACCAGCACATCAAGCACCTTCCAGAAATAGCTCCATCTTGCTTCTGCCAGTATAAATCTATTGTTGACTGCAGCGGGATTTGGGCTGCCAAGTGATTGGTGTATGC
Source organism: Bombycilla garrulus (assembly GCA_013400315.1). Classification (NCBI taxonomy): domain Eukaryota; kingdom Metazoa; phylum Chordata; class Aves; order Passeriformes; family Bombycillidae; genus Bombycilla; species Bombycilla garrulus. The sequence continues at coordinate 662,527 of VXBU01005773.1, forward strand.
CAATAAATTTCTATGGAATATTTGGTATCACTTCTACCTTTCAGGTAAGAAAGTAATTTAGTTGAGAATGCTGTGGTTATGGTAGACTGAAACTTCTGTGTTAAGGAGTATTCTTCACAGCTGGACTGAGAGCAATGAATGACTGTGCCGTTTTTTTTAAGGAGCTAGTCCTGTATCTTAGTCAACACAAACACGTTTCATAAAGCATATGTGGATGGCGAGAAGCTGGTAGAAAACTAGTTCAGGAGTTTCCATTCTTGCAACTTGTCTTCCATTCTTCTGTTCCTTTCATGACTAAACAAATTTGTCTGGATGCCTTAGTTTCTACTCAATGAAACTTCAGTACTCTGTGGGAATTCAGTAAACCAGAAACACAACTAGGTGCTTGAGAAGCTGCTTCCATTTTGAGAATGTGTTTCTAGAGAAGTAGGGTGTGAGTAGATGTGGGTAGTGAAAGAAATGGCACCAATCATTGCAGTCTTGATTTCTGAAGGCATTTCCTGAGTTATTTTAAAGGTTTTACGTAGGGTTACTGAAACCTTAATTCTGAATATGAACTGTTTTTCTAAAATGAAAACTATTAAGCCTGGACTTCTTTGTTGCCTCATTGCAGTCACTTGAAATGCTTTACTCCCTGAGATTCGCACACAACAATTTCTTCCACATAAACAGGATGAAAAAAATTTTATCTGCTCTTTCACATCATGCCATATTCTATTTGCTAGTATATATGTGTATATATTTTATACTTTGTACTTTCATGTTTTCTGTTTTGTCATTTTCATTGAGAGAGTTCACATCTGATTTTCTAAAGAACTAATTTCTCTACGTGGACAAAAATCAGATGGGTTCTATCCTAAATTAGAAGTTGTACTTCTGTATTTGCAAAGTATGGCATGTAAAGCATGTCAGATAGGACATTTGCTGAATGGCTTCCAAATTAAAATAATAAATACTGTAGGCATTAACAATTACCTTGCAGAAATGGATCATGAAATGAGTTAGAAGAGGTATACATGTAAACCAGACTTGAAGGTGGCTGTTGTTTACATGGCAGCAAATTACACTGACTTCTTTCTCTGTGCAATCAGTTGTTACCACAGAAACTGCAACAACACATGGCGCTGGCACCGGGAGAGACAAAGCTCTTTCATTAAGAAAGGCAGTCACTAGCCATAAAATTCTCTTCATCTTATCCCTGCTGTTCAAAGGGTGTAAAATGCTGGTATGTCACAGTCTCATTGCAAACAATGTAAATTCAGCTTTTTGTAGGGAAATGCTCTTGGTTGTGGCTATTGGAACACCTTGGACAGTGCAGGTTTTACCGGAAGCTCATCTTTGTGCTGCTCTTGGGTTAGAAATGGTCTCACAATGTAGACCTTGAATGAAGCATGGAAGAATTTGGACAGAGTTAGCCACTACCTCTAGTATTCTTTAATGAATTATGGAGAAGGTGTTTTGATTCTTTTCCACAGGAGCCAGATTAAAATGCATTCAGATGCTCTTGAGCAGGTCTGAACAGTGAGTTTGAGACTATCTGGACTCAGTTTCCATGAAAGTGCTGAAGGAAGTGAGAAAACCCTCATTTCCCCTTATCTTTTTCCTTAAGGCAGAACAATAGGTTGGCTACCAACTTAAAAACCCATTGGATTTGAGGGAATTTGTGGCTGCAGAAGTTGTAGTCAGGTTGTGTGTCCATACAATAAAAGGATGGACAGGGACTCTTCTGCCATTGCTTTCCCTAGAAGCAGCTTTGCTTAAGGGCTGGAGAAAAGTAGGCAACCTGATGTGCTTAAGGCCCTTAAGAAGAAAAAGAAGCAGACATTTCTTCTCCATAAACTCAGAACAGCCACTTTTACGGTTACATGAGCCTGCCTTTAGGCTTTAACTGCTGACTCATCAAGAGTGGACTTTTTAGAGATTCCCTGTGGGATCCCGTCTGCTCTCTGGACTCTCCAAGCAGGAGTTGTATGAAGAAATAGAGAGGCAAAGGCTTTCCTATGCTTTGTAATAATGTGTTTTAATATGCAGGAATCACTCTCTATGTGCAGGAGCATCACCATATTTTCATCTGTGCTCCTGGTGCTTGCTGGACCTCTCATCCATTTGTAACATATGTTGGACACCAAATTTGCCTCAAAGGGTCAGATTCCCACTGCAGGATATGCAGGACAGAGTCATGACTCCAAGCACGGGCAGTGCTGTCCTTGTCAGACAGCACCATCTCTGCTGCTGGGTCACTTGAGGTCACAGTTGAAATACAGGTAGCTTCAAGGAGCCAGCGTTCCTTCTGCTCACTGTAAGGCAGTGAAAAAGACTCAGACTGCCAGGAGGGAGAAATGATGAAGCTCACTGTAATCTCACTGTTGAGTATCCTGTGAGATGCTGACTCTCTGCTTTAATGGGCTTGAGGTAGCTTACGTTCTTTCTAGGAAAATGATTTAGTAGATGGCATAAGCCACACTCTAACATGATAAACTTGCACGGATACCAACAAATTTAGGCAGAACTCTTGAGGTGCTCTAGCCCTCTGTCTGGTGGTGCTATATAGCTTTAAATGAAGATATTGCCATCAATCAGCTTGTCACCTACCTCACTACCCACTTGTATTAAATGATTTCACTATCAGCTAAGATGGAGCACACCACTGAGTGTCAGATTATAAGTGTCTGGAGAGATTAGATACTGAAATTAGATGGATAACATCCAGGCTGCTGTGCTGGATCTCCCAGTATTGCTGTTGCCAATGTGTCCTGCTCCAGTCAGATAAAACCTTACTGTGCTGTGCTCCCTCACTCACGTGCCTGAACAGAGGATGCGTGAGTGAGGGCTGTGTAAAGTCAGTCTCCTGAGAAAGTCCCAGTGTCTGTGGGCATTACATGAGCAATGGGGCATCTAAACCTCCTGTACAAATAGTCTGGTATGTGCCTCAGTTCATCAGATGCCTTAGCAAGCTCTAACCTTGTCTTCTTCAGTTTTTTAGATCGGTAGCTTCTCAATCTGGTTTTCCTTGGGCTGTGCTTTGACCAAAGATGACCTTGAAAAGTGAAAATTACATTATTGGTTAAAAAAAAAAAAAAAAAAGTCAGCTAAGAGATCTGAAAATTGATGAGGCTCAAGATGATAGCCATCCTTGGGGAAACTCTCCTTCTCCCTGGGAAAACCGATTTTAATGTGTTGGAGTAGCATGGGATTTAAAACTGGATGCATGGGTGTTAACACAATGCCTCAGTTTCTGTCTTCTTATGATAGGAAAATATTCTGCTGAGAAAAAGTTAAAGATACTGAGAGACAGCATTTAAATTCCTGTTTCCACTGGTGTTATCCTTTTCTCATGGAGAGGCACAACCTTAGGAACATGTAAAGGGACAACTGGGTTGACTGGTAGCCTCTGATACAGGAGGTCAAAGGCCTTGTTGCAGATGTCACTGGGTTATGCTAGAAACTTTTATGAATGCTTTGGAAATATTCACGAATGTGTAGGGATTATTTAATTATTCATAACTGTAGAAACAAGTAGACTGCTTTGAGTTTGTAGTTTGAGGAATCAAGAAGAGTACGAGAACTCATTAAACAATCACAATAACTTTTCTAAATTAAAAAACATTATGACTTAGGGTCCCAGAGATCAATACTTGGAGAGGATCTCCTCTATTTTCTGTGGAAAGATTGTTTTTCCCCTACTTTCCAACTAGACTCCACATTTGTAGAGAAGAAGGAAATAGTTCTCAGAGTTTAAATATGTATGTACCTATATAAATTAAGGTTATTTTGCTCATACTAATTATCATTGAAAATTATCTCAGTTTCCCTACTCAAGTGAGCTATCATAGCATGGCTTTGTTCTGTAATGGAGCCCTCTGAGTGTTCCTCCAAGAAAATAATAAATGATACTCAGGACAACAAAGTAATGAAATCTGTAGTATGCTTTCAAAATATTTTTGGGGATTTTTTGTGGGAATTTTTCATGGTAGAAATGTTATTTTTGGACATCTCTATATCTATTTCTGAGCTGCACCATTTGGCAGTCTTGAAACAGAATTTAGTTTTATGCCAATGGTGCCCTTAATTTTTGTGTTACCTTAAAATCATCCTCTGCAATTTGTGTTACAAAAGATTGGGAAAACATTGATTGAGAATTCATTTTTGTTACAAAAGAGTGGGAATTAATTTTTTTTTATATTCACTTTTTTGTTTGTCTGTTTTTGGGGTTTTTTTGGTGGAAAGTTAATATAGTTGGAAGTTGAAAATTTCAACCCTGACAAGATCATAGATAAGAATTCCAGCTGAGCTGTACCAGCAAGTACCAGGGTCAACTGTCAACCAAAATACAAAACTACTCAAGAGCTCCAAGAGAAGAGCTGAGTAGTGCTTTATTTAAGAGAGCTGCTTCAGGAGTTTAAGGTAGTCAGAAAGTTCAGGCTTGTTGCCTAGATTTCTGTTTAGCAAGGATCCTGAACTTCAATGCTCCCAGGATGATGGCTGAGCTCAACTAATTAACTGAAGTATTACTACAAGCAAACATGGGAGTGTGAAGGAATCCTGCACGTGTGGGATTTAAAACTGGACCATTGGGCAATCCCAAGCACAGGCTGCTGAAGGAAGGTGAAGGAGATCTGGAATGTTTTAGTAGTGTTTGTTATGGGGTATGAGATGTCCGACTATGATGGAAGTTCTGCTCACTGCCTCTGTGGTACAGAACAGAAATAAGAATTTCAGTTTTCTGGCAGTATCTTTAAACTGAGCACCTTGCAAGCCAGTATGGTCCAGCCACTAAGGGGAGCATCTGCAGGGGCTGGTGAGGAGGCAGGTGGGAAGGGCAGCTGATTGCTGCTGTTGAGGAAAGACGTGTTTCTGCACTCCCCTTCCCTCTTGTGGGATTCCTCTCTCACATGTGCCCTCGGGCACGAATGGCTCTGTTGACTAACGTGGCACAGCTTTTCTTTTCATTGCAAATCTCTCCCCCGTCTCCTCTCAAGAGGTGACTCTGGCTCACCTTGCCTGGTGTCCTTCTCTTGGAGGATGCACTGGCCAGCAGCTCTTGGCCTTCTCCCTTGTGTGGTCAGAAGGGGACAGAGACAAGTCCATGTCCCTGCCTGCACCTCAGTGGCACTTGGCGAGTCTAAGATATTTGCACATTTGCTAGAGAACAAAGATGGGTATGCATGGAAAAAGACCAAGATGATGTAACAGATGTCCATCTGCCCGGAAAATACTGAGCCTTTGCTGCCATTCTCAGGGACAATGACAGGTTTTAGAGCAGCATTCATTGGTACTAAATATGAAAGAGATACTCCTGGAGTTAGTCTTATTGCTTTTGACCTGTTTAGATCTACTGACAATGGTGAGTCTGGTGAAAATATTTTTAAGTGGGGGAGCCATCACTTTTTTCTCATTTTTGTTATTGTTTCGTATTTGTAATTATTTCTTCTGATAAATTTAAGAAATAAGTGGGATCTTTTTGTGCCGTGGATCACACACCTTGTGAGAAAATTGAAAGAATATTTGCGTATCTCCCTAAGGATACTGAAAGAATTAAGTAATTTTTGTAAAATATTTTGAATTTATGAAAATTGTTATGGACCAGGACAATATTATTCTCTTTGCATAAATATGAAATGTTGAAGTAGAGCAGGGATACCTATGATAATCTAAAACTCATCTCATACATTTATAAATCCTCCTCTTTTTTGGCTATTCTTATAGGTCCTATTTCTGAAGATGCTCACTGTCAGCAGTTTGTAGGCAAATCACTGGAATTTAGGGATGCTCAGCCCCAGTGCTGATTATTTTTCTTCATCACAATTCACAATGCTTTTTTTAAGCTCAGTGTTGAAGACCAGGTTCTCAGCTGGAGTAAATGCAGGTGGTTGTCTTCAGCTGAACATCTCTATGGCTTATTTGTGCTAGATAAAGGTCATGCCTGTATCCTGATGTACAGATGTCTCAGTTTGCACTGTGGAAACTATTACTTTTTGTTTTCCCAGTAGTAAAGATACTGCAGAAGAAATAGGTTTCAAAATCCTGCTGGTCATCTGTAAGGTGGTTTAGAGTTCATCCTATAGTGCAGGGCCTGGTGAGGGAGTAAACTGGAACAACCTCATAGTTGCCAACTTCAGCAGAGACAACTGGATGCTACTGCAGGGTTTAGCTGGTATTATTTCAGAATAAAATCCTTTCTTTAGGGCTTTAACTCCTGCTGACTGTCTGAAATGCAGCTGCTGTGCTGCAGAGCCTCCCAAAAAATTGTATCATAGGGATAATTTCAGACTGTCAGCAGTACCAACAGTAGCAGGCAAGGAGACTACAAAGAATGGGTTAAATCACAGACTTCTTGCCTCTTCGGTATTCCTGGATAATAATCCACCTACAGTGACTCCACTCTGTGGGTAGAAAATGCCTACCTCTTTTTAAACATAATTTATGCACTCCTTTGCCTTTTGAAAAGGATAGACACCAGCCAGGTAGAAGACTGCTCTGCTGCATTAGGTTCAGAATTAACCATCAAATGTGTGCCTGATGTGCGAGTCAATCTGCCAAGTCATAAATGTTACAAGCAGACATCTGACTACAGCGTGTATTTTTAAAGTGCATTTTTTTGGCTATGTAGCCTTAGCAAATACTGTTCCTTCCAACCTGTGCTAAAAGGACAGGGATACACATGCTGTTCACCTGACACGGTATGAAATCTGCCATAAACTGATTTCCCCAGAGGATTTCTCCCTGCAAGGGCTGTGTGCTACGAGGCAGTGTCTCCCAGATGATTCCAAGTGCCCTTGACTGGATCTGCAGTAAGCAGGAAGGTGCGTGATGGTTTCTTGTGTGATGCAGTGGTGGCATCTGAGGGGGCTGAGGGTGTGAAGGAAGCTCATTCCTCCCAACCCCACCCCCACGACAAAAAGGTTCCTGGGCTTGGACCTGAAGGGGTTGGTTGGTGAGAAGTTTCTGCTTCTCAAGTAAAAGTCAGACCTAGAAAATTCTATGGTGGTTGCATAAGTACTGAAATTGCCACACAGCTAAAGCCTGAAAAGCAAGCAATTGACTGGGGAACATATTTCTAATGTAATTGCTTTTTGATATTTTTTGGTCTTGCTTTGAGTTTTTTTATTAACTTCATGTTAATTATAATCAGTGAACACTGAGGAAGAAAGGGATGGTTTTGTTGGTTTGGGTTTTCAGTTTTGGTTGTTTTTTTTTGTTGAAATTCCAGCAGCTTTATGTTGTTTTTCTATTTGGAAAAGGAGTAATTCGTGGTCCTTTTAGGAATTACTAGAGAAAAAAAAATGAACAGAGAAGTTAAAATTTGACACTTTCGATTCCTTGAGTTAGGTAATGATATAAGCGATTTCAGGCTATCCCTGTGTGCTATAAAGAATAAATCCATGGTAAATATGAGGTAGAATTAATCCTTCAAAAGCAGTACATATTTTTGAGGAACTCAATGTCCCCTGAGCAATGCCCAAGGCATCCACCCATTTTCTGCTCACCTCTAGCAAGAATTACCAGATTATTACAGTGGAGTGTCTTGTGCTGCTCACATATCTGCAATACACCCTCTGGTCTGCATCCCAATCAAAGGGCATTTTCAGAGACATTGGCACCTGCAGCGCAGATGGGCAACTCTTTTATCATCTGCCTTGCTCCCTGAGTCTCCAGGGCAATAATTGAGCTACTCCTTGTCCCAGTACTGCCAGAACAGGTCCCAGTGTCATTCTGAAACGCCTCTCCTGACTCCTCTGCCTCCCCCCTGATCTGTACCAGTACCTCTGCCACTTCTGACTGAATGTTTCCCTGGGAAGTGATTAGCTCATCTTCAGTATGTGCCAGATGCCTTTGTGTCAGAGGTCGTGTAATATAACGATGATCCTGGAGACAGAGCCAGCCCAGCTGAGAAGAAGGTGAGTGCTCCCACTCTGCTTTGTGCCTTCCTGGGATTGCTCAGGGCGCCCCAGCGTATGTGAACCTTCAGCACACACAGCATCTGCTCTGGCATCTTACTCCATAGGGCGCTGGTCTCTTGGAAGAGACCCACTTCACTAGACACAGCTCTCAGCTCATACTCTGTCTGTCTGCCTGCCCTGGGAAGGTGATGTGTTTTCTGACAACACCTGAGATAAAAATCAAAGGTTCATTCTTTTGCACTTCAGGGCTGATGTATAACTTGCTCCTTCGATTCAGAACCTTTAGTCAGAATACACAGATTAGGGAGACAGGGGGGTTAATTCACTTAAACTATTTTCTGACTTTATGGGATTGCCACAAACCAGGGCCAGTTAAAATGTGGGGTTTGGTAAAACATGTTAGTGTTTAACTTTTTAAGGTTTTTGTTTTAAAACGCCAATATGAGGAGATATATGTTTAAATTTTGTCATTATGTAAATAAAAGTTATTTATTAGATCTATCTACAATCTGTTAGGCACAATCTTCTGGCTGCAACTTGCATTAATTATTCATCTGAAACAGCAGAAATAATTTTGTGGATTTTCAACAGTTGTTTTGCAGATGCAGTGTTAAATGTTACTAGATTTTACCTCCTTCATCCGCTAAAGCTTTGTTTTCTCATTTCCTGTCAATCTTATTGAGGAATGCTGAATAATCAGAATGAAGCAAGGATAAAATTGCCTTCTGATCTCTCTGATTTATTTTGAGAAAACTTTGGTTCCTTCTGTGTTGAGATGTCCTCGTTTCACCTGCTTAGAGAAAACATGATAGTGGAAATTCATCTAGGGTCTCCAATTTATCTCCAAATTACTGTGCAACTGTAAGTCTCCATAATACCCAGAAGAGGTAGATGAATAATGTTCTATTATCCTGATTATAGAGGTAAATCGTTACCAAGAAGTTGTGGCTTGCCAGAACTCTCATTTGAAGCCGTATCAAGAGCTGGTGCATTTCTGGGCTCCCCAAATAAGATTGTAACACTTTTATTTGTTACTTTATCTCCTTGCTGCTTCAGCTCCATCACTGTATCTGCCACTGAATCTCGCATGTATTTTCATATTGGAGTCCTCCATGAACAGAACGCATTAAAAAGCCACAGGTTTTCATTAGAATGCAAATATTCTCAATTAAAGATTGGGCATTTATTCTAGACCCTTTTTCTTGAATTAATGTGATCAAAGAAGGGCAAAGGGGTGCATGAGAATCACCCCCAGAATAATTCCTGTATGAGGACCACTGCTGGAACCAGCACAGCATCTTTCAGTCTGATAGAGCAAGTGTCTGTATTGTGCTCTCACTTCCACAAGTGCCCTATATATTTAAGCCAATTGTTTTCTCCTGAAATCCCATTTAGTCTTGCATCACAGCTGAAAAGAGTCTGTGTGTGTGGTGAAGGACATAATTCTTGTGCAGGACTCTTGAGTGGAGAAGAGAGTTTGGCTAGGTTGGCATGCTGAAATATCCACTCCAATGCTCTTAAGGAAATGAAGTTGGCCTCTTTCTCTCTCTTTTTTTGTCCTGCCCAGCTCTTGTGCCAGCCATCAAGGTGTCTGACCTTCACAGAAGAAAATGAGTGCATCAGAACACACTGTCCAAAATCCTCACGTGTGCTTACAGCAAAGGCTTCTCCAGAATTAGCACTGGTCACGATACATGAAGCTTTTCACGTGCAGCCTAACCTTTTTTTATCCTTCGGCAAACTTGCAACAGCAAAATCTGCTCTTTTGACCACAAAATCTCTTACTGCAAACCCCATTCCTCCTGGGCTCTCATGAGGGCTCTTTTGTTGCTTGCAGCACATGCAGAAGGTACTGCATATTGCTAACTCGAATTATTCTGTCTAGGTTGTTCTCACCTTGCTGAAAAAGGAACTGCTGTAACTGGCCACAGTCTGAAATTGCAAATTCTTGACTGTCTTTCTCTACTAGCAAGCTGCTGATTTGCTATCCTGTGTTCCCGTTCCAGGGTCCTAACTCTATTTGTCCCTCAGTGTCCAGTGAACATTGAGGGGTGAGACTTCCCTCGCCCTAGAGTGATTTCTCATTCTGAAAACTCCTTCCGTCTCCTATTTCTAGGAGATATATCCCCCTCCAGGCATTTTCCTTCTCTCTGCTTACATTGCAACCACTATTTTCTGCAGTTCCACTTCAGGAGTGTCCTTCTCACGTCTGATGGTGACTGCAGTTCCTCCACTGCATAGCATCCCATGCTCTGTGAGCAGGAGAGCAGCCATTCAGCAGTGATTAAAATGCTGTCTAAAACCCAGAACTGCTGCCACAGACTCTGGGTGAAAGAGGAACCATCAGAAGGACAAGAACATGTTGATGCTTCTAAAAGAGAGTATTTTTGTGTCCAGAAAAGGCTAAAAAAACACAGTGCCAAGTTGAGAATAATTTGAAATTTTTTTCCTGACCTAAATGGAAAGCTGTTTATATTCCCAACTAATTTAAAATTAACCACACAGAAAACCCTCACCTCAATCAAGATAAAGGACTGCAAGAAGATGGATGTGTATTTGTAAGTAACTCAATAGAAATTATAAAGGCAATTTGGAGAAAAAGGAGATCCTTTTTTCCTTGAAAAAATTCAACAAGATTTGCCATATTTGTCCTTCAGACTTCAAACAAGTAATTATTTTTTTCTTACCTACAGTTTTTAGCAAAATATTGTGCAGAAACCTATTTCCTTTCTATCTCCTGGTATTCCCCCTTAAATTTTGCTGCTTTCTTCTTTTTTTTTCTGACTACCATTTTTGTTTTCACTTTTTTATTAAGTCAATGTGAGGGGAGAAAAATAAATTAATATTGGGGAGAGAAGAAAAATTTTGCAATTTTCTTCATGGAGAAAAGGGTAAAGCTTTGAATAAATGTTATTTGAGAGAAGGGGGAGAAATAGGAGGGAAAAAAAATTATTGCCAAAATGTATCTATATTTATTTGTTCAGCCCTAGATCTGAAACTGGGGTAAGTACAATATTCTTTCCTAGCCAAAATGTCTGTATTGTGAGAGGGCTTCCTAAACATCATCTGCAAAACTTCCAAAATGTAAACAACCAAAAAGATCAAGTAATGGATGGTTTCCCTTCCTTGCAGCTCTCACAAGTAGCTGAATTGGAGAGACAAATAACCTTGTCCAATAAGCGTTAGAGGGGCTGGTGACAAGCATGGTGACTTTACTTCAGCCTCACGTCTTTCTGTGTGTTTAAAAAAAAAAAAAGTCTCTGCCTCAGCATAAAGGAAGTTAGAAAACCATGAGTGACCACTAAGCATTTTGATGAAGGCAGATGTATTTTAAAAAATGAATATATTCTACCCTCAGCTGTGAGCCTGTGGTGAATTTTGTTAACTAGAATTTGTAATTTAGGCTACTGACTTGGCTTAAAAGCATTTTTGTGGCCTGTGGGCATTTTAATAGCATGACTCCACTGAGTGTTATTGGGAATTATGCAGCTTGAGAGCTTCATGCCATCCTGAAATTTTTCTTGATTACAGCTAGTAGCCTATGCAGTGTAGGTAGTAAACGAAAACAATTTTTTTTAAATTTGAATCCAAGTCCTTACTGATATTCCTGTCAAAATACACTTTCTGGTCTCTCAATAAACACAGAGCAAGGCTTGTGAATGTAGTTTTCACACATAATTTCTAGATGTATTTGTGAGACTTTTTCAATCTCTATACATTACAGATCTTTAGAATAAACTACTGTGCGATTTGTACAAGCCGTTGGACAGTTGTACAAGCTCATAGCAGAAATCTCTTTTCTTTTTATTTTTTCATTTTCTGCAGTCGCTAAAGCGAGGAGCAAGGTATGTCACAGAAAAGTATTTCTACTCTAAGTTTTGCAGTTACTAAAATTAATGATGTGCCCACAGTTATCATAAGTGGAAATTGCATCTGTTAGACTGATATTGCTAAATAAAACCTGGTTGACTACTGGGATGAACAATATCCTCAGATATCCTTGTGGCAATAAAAAAAGGCAGTTATTCTTAACATTCACATCTATGACCTCTGCTTAAATTTACAGCAATTCTTGTGCCTGTAAACACATACATCTCATTCCTAAAATAGATTTAGGACAATTAGAACAAAAATATAAGATGCAATTTCTCAGTGGTCTGAATTAGATCTTTCGATTGAAGTCAAGAGCAGGAAAAGCTTTTATTTGTAAGAAATGCCTTCAAATCAAAGAGAGCAGCTCTGTGTGTTTTTCTCAGCAGACATACTGCTGCACTGAACTCCTACCTGGATGAAGAAAAGTACAAAAAACACTTCACCTTGGTGCTTATAAAAATGATACCTGAATGGCCCAAGCAAAAGCCAATGGATACATACTTCCCCTGTGCAGTATTCCACAGCCACACAGACCCAGTGAAGAGAGCAGCTGCCTGCTTTTCCCAGTTTTATTTCCTGTTGGATAGAAGTGATATAATGTGTCTGTATAATGGAAGAAATGGCTCCAATTGCTTCAAAGGAGAGTTCTCCGCCTGCTAGCAGAAGGAAAGTAAGTATGACCTCCCCAGATTCCTACATGTGAAAAATAGCACTCCCCTGTTTGCAAGAACCCAGCAGAAGCCTAGTGGATGTGCCCTGTTCCTTTGAATTTTCTTACAGGGTGACTTGCATCCTAACTGTCTTGAGTATTTTGCCCTTCAATATCGAATACTTGCTTCAAATTCTAGTCTTATTTCCGTCATTGTTGTCCTTTTTGTAGCAGCTTTTTAAAGTATTTTCGTGAATGGTTGAGTCTTGCAGAACCTTGTTGATGCAGGGCAACATTAGTACCAGCAGTCTCCTTATCAGATGATGATAAATACAAAGCTACCACAATGACATTTTAAGTTTTTAATGCTTAGAGCCTTTGGAGATCAACTTAGGGACCATCTATAGTTGTCACTGACTTCTAAGACAGCTACAAAAACTGGGATCCAGTGCTGAAATTTCTGTTGTGGCTGTGGTGAGTGCAACATTTATATCTAGAGGGGACTTTGATTAATGTAGGATGCCAAAGGCTTCACAAGACCATGGAGAAAAGATTCAGCCCGATGCCTGAAACTGGATTGTGATTAGCTTCAGATGTGGTAGCAAGTCTTCTGCATGCCAGAGAGTTTTGAAAATACCATTCCTCCTATTTCAACAGCATAGTTAGTTAAAAAAAGTGCATCATTGCAAAATAGGCTGGAATTGTTTTCATACAGAACATACAGAAAGCAAGTGGCTTAGGAGAGCAGCTTTAAATTTCCTGGCTTTTGCTCATATTCCTGCCACGGTTCCCAGTAAGACTTCTCTCTCATCTACATTTGCCGTAGTTCGTTCTTTCTTACTTTCTAATAATTTAAGAGACAGGGTGACAGAACAGATTAAAAAATATCTATAAATAATACCGTACGTAAAGAGGCATTTACCCACTGAGTCTTAAAACTCATTCCCTGATTTGGATCTATTTTTATAAGCTTGACACTGACAATGATTCACATAAATATTAAGTGTTCATTTTTAGTCCACTGCACATAAGTGAAGCTAAACTGTAGTGTTCTTTGGAGTTTTTACCCCAAAGTCCTTACTTAGGATGGAAAGAGGGTTAGGAGGATGCAGTTCTTAAGCACTCTACAATCATCACATATTAGCTAGTGTAGATGGACCATTTTTAAATTTTTCAATGACATTCACATTTCAAATAGGTTTTTTTATGTTGACTTTTTTTCTGTAGGATATAAAAATAGGGTATGTTATCCTGAATTAAAGCCTAAACCTGAAGGCTGTGGAATAACGTGGTTCCTTATTAATACCTCTCTGTTGTGTTGTGGTTATGTTCAACTCTATTACTGTTTTGCTCTATCTTGTTTTTTAATTAAAGCCATCCTGAGATATTTTATTCATTGTCCAAACATTCTGTTCTTTGGACTATGCAGCAAAGCTATTTAAACAATGAGATATTTTTTTTCCAATGTTTATCACTTCCAAATTCTAATACAATTGTGTTTCTGCTATAGCAGGAGTATATTTGATAACAGATGGTAAAGCTGCAAAACTGTCTCCGCTTCATTAGCGCCCCTGGCAAGTCTGCCTATATAAGGTAAGTTACAGCAGAGAGGGATATTTAACAATATACCTTTCACAGTTTCCACTAGGATTTTGGACTAGTTTTAATTGTATCATGAAAGCAGTGAATGTAATAGCTAGAATGTCCATTGATCACGTCTGTGTTGGTTGTTAAAACCAGAACTAAACATACGTGCTGCAAAAGGCTCTGATATAGCAAAGATTAGTTCTAGTGCTTTTCCAAGTTAAATTTATCCTGGCAATAGTTTCACTGAGATCACTTTCCTTTAATGGTGATAATGGGCTTTTTATTAAAAAGTAATAAAATGTAAGTGATCAATCTCCATTTAAATTAAAAGAATGTTTATGTTAAAATATTGATGAAAAGGCAGCCTTCAGAGATTTTAAGAATGCTTGTATTTCCATGGCACGACTGAAAGGTGACAGATTGATAGCCCTGGGAAACGTAGGTCTTTTCAAAACAAATTATGTGATGTGTCCTCACACTGACTTTGGAGCTCGCCTTGCTGCATGGCATAACTGCTCAGGCTCTGGGGTGAGAAAGTCCTCTCTAATTCTGCATATCATCTACCCTGCATATCATCTCCTACTTTTCCGTTCCTTTTGCACATTCCCTCTCCACAGGGGCTGCACAGAGATCCCTAAATCACTGTGCATGGCTCACCCTGGAGTCCGAGGCATGAGGACAACATATGGTTATTTCCTGCCAGGAACCGGCTTCCAACAAGTGAGTGAAAATAAAAGGACCAGTCTTGTCATATGCCAACATTAGGCTGTCTCTGACAATGCCACTATGTATATTTGATTTCTGCTATTGATCTTGCTGAATTCAGTACCCCAGAATTACCATAGCAAAACAGCCCCTTTCACATTATTATATACTGGGAAATGCTGCTTTGCCATCTTCCCAGTATAATGGTTTGTGAACTCCTCATGCTGTGCAAATTGGATTAACTTCACTAACTGCCTGGATTATGCAGCTTTGTGAAGTGAGGAGGACTCCCAGGCAGAGGCAGATGAAAATTTGAAATCGTGCAGTGGGAGGAAAATATTACATTTGAAATTTCACATTCTAAGCAAAAAAAAGGTAGCCACTAGATTACTGCGTCCAGGGAACTGCTTCATACTACAAATATCTCATATTTTTATTTGAGCATGTTTTCTAAAACAGCTTATATGCTGTATGTATTTGGCAAGTACATTTAAAGGACTTTTCCTATTAGGGAAGGAAAATTATGGGCATCAACAAGGCTTTGATATAAGGTAGTTGCCAACAGTACTACGGCAGTTTTGGACACATGCAGAAACAACCCTCTAGGCACTGGGAAATTTTAATATGCATTTTAAAAAATTCCAAATGCAGGGTTAGTGTTCTAGGAATTCTAAGTCTGAGCTCACATGGTGACACCCTTTCATGAGTCGTCCCTCAGAAGTGAAGATGTACGAAGTGAGTGCTAGATTTCCTGGATGCAGGAGCGATGGAGAAGGTGATGATGGAGAAGCCCTGCTGTCTGTGCTCTGGCCACCACAGCTCAGGCACATACTGCACCTTTGGAAGGATGGCAGCCTCGGGTGATCTGTTGCTGCGGTCCAGATTGGTTTGGAAAACACTACTTCTGAGTGTAGCGTAAAGCCTTCCCTAAGATGCTGTCAACTTGCTGTTTTTATAGTACAAGCATTCAGAGGTGTCACAGAAATTATAACTCTATTGTGCTAGCTACTGAAATAAACATATAGTAAGGGAGAGAGAAAAAAGTGCAAAGCAAGTAACCTGAGAAATTGAGTTTTTCTATTTTGAAAATGATATACTAAGATTAAACATCTTGTATGATTTCACACACAGTAAAATTCATAAAAAATGTAAGGGGCTGAAGCATACCCAAATGATGTGCCATACTGAGCTAATAAAATGTGGAATTTGCATGCTTGTGCCCACTGCAGATGTTCAATTCCTGAGCTAAATGTGTGTGACCTGCCCTTGCAATATTGGCATGCTGCATATGCTCCTCCGTAGAGGATCCTTCAGAGCTAACATAGGCAAGCATGTAGGGCTTTGGTCAGATCTTCTAACAAATGCTCACTCTATAAACTGCATTAATTGGGTTGCATGCAATCATTTGTCCAAATCTCAGGTTTAGAGGCTATTTTAGGGCTTTTAGTTTTATTTTTTTTTCTAATTTTTTTTTCTGCTTTCTAGTAAATTTTCACTGTGTAGGTCTGTGTACTCTGAGGACATGTGGGGATGTTCTGAATGAATGTTAAAAATCACCTAGTAAGAACAAAGACTTATCCTGCTGTCCTAAACAAGATATCCTTTGAGAACAGTAAATGCACAGTCTTAGGCATTCTTATAGCTGATGATAGTATGAACATGAAGATAAAGCTGGGGTTTGAAGTTGAAGATGCTACAGAATTTCTACTGAATTTCAAACTTAATTGCCTGTCCATGCCACTGACACAGTGAAAACTGAGCTTCTTTGCTTAGTAAAGCAGGTTCTCCAAAAGATGCTTTCTTTAGAGCAGTGAATGCACTTTTGCACTATTGATTTCCTACTGTTTAGACATAACTAACATTTTAAGTAATCTATACAGTTTTGAAATTTACATTAGGTCTTTTAATAAAATCCCTAGCACCTCAGGGACTTTTTGGCAGGACAGACAGTGAACTCCTATCAACCGAACACTAAACAATAGAACACTGAATTTCAATATCACTTAAGCAAAATTCCAACCAAAGCTGATCTGCTACTGCCCCAAAACCAGAAAACCAAACACCACCCCACAGCAGTTGCCTCAGTCTGGGTATTGGTTGAGCTCTCACAGCACAGTCAGGTTGTTCTTGGTTTCTCCTTACAAGTGCTTTACTGAAAAACCCTGAGCTAAAATCAGTTCTGCATTATGCGGGACACATTCCTGAGAAGTGCTAAGACGTACTGTCACTAGATTTCTTGCAGAACTCCACACTAGAAGCGAAGGGGAGATCCATGCTAAAAAGGGAAACGGGAATAGCACAATGTGGCTGAGATCATGTTGTGGTGTTTTTAGAGTAGAGATCAAAGGCTGCTGTGAAGGCAAGCCCTTTTGGATTGCGTGTTGTGGCAATTACACAATTGTCCTTGTCCTGAAAAATTTTACCTGAAATAGGTCTGCGTGGATCTCTGGTTGGATCCCACTAAAATCAGTGATAGTTGGGACCACGGCCCTATAAAGTGGGCTGGGATTGCAGTGATGGTCTGTTCGCTTCCTGCCTGTGTCCTTTTCTGCTCTAGTCCATGACCTCCTTTCTCCTGGAGGTTGTAGGTGCTCAGCATTTTAGAGATTTCTTGTTCATTTTATTTAAAAATCTGTTATCAAGTCTGAAGCATTCTGACTTTTGAAGGTCTTAATTTAATTAGTAACTGGATAAATCACAGAACTGTCCTCCACCATCTATACCTGTCAATTGAACTGGTGTAATGATGACTGCAAGAAGCCCAAAATGAAAAATAGAACAGGGGTATTGGAATGAATTTTCAAGGGAAATGTTCAGATAAATTTCTTAGGTATGCTAAATGATAAGCAACCAAAGATGACCTGACATTTCTGTATTAAAGAATATGTTTTTTGAGGGCAAAGGTGGGCAGCAGGAGAAACTCTGCTGCAGTTGAAACAAGTAGTTATTAAGTCACTGTTGATATACCTCTGCGTACATTGAATTTTTTTTGTGAATGCGTAGATGATCAAGTAAATTCAGAATAGATTGATTTGGTTGTGCAGATGAAAGTGTGTTTTAACCTGTATTTGCCTCTGAAAATTATAAGAGTTGATAGCAATAGGTTTTGCCTTTTCTATTTAGAACCAAATAATCCATTTTATTGCTCCTTAAAAGGGACATTCTCTCCCAGTTTTTCAAATGAAAAGCTAGTATGATATTTTAAGCTATTTCTTGTAGTTACAACACCTCAGTGGTCCTGACCCAAGATTTTCAAAGTAAATCTAGCAGTGATGAGATTACTGCTGCTCCTGAAGTATCAACATAATTACGTAAGTGTGTGCCAGCAGCGTGTGCCGGTGTTGGTAGCTCATGTGCAGCACACACATCGCTGCCTGTCTGCAGTGCACTGAAACCTGAGATTTATTGCATTTACAAAAGGCCATTACAATGCAATTTTAACTTACTGTCATTAAAGGGTCTTACATCATAAGCAATCACTGCAAAAAGCCTTGGCCTGTGATTTATTCATAATTCTTATCGCATGATTTATTAGCGCCTCTGTTACATTTTATAAATCTTATCAGAAAGAAATTAAAATCAATTACAGCCTGGTCCTTTCACCTTTATCCACGTTGGGTGGTACCTTGTTCTCAGCCTGACGGAAACGGGGATATTCCTGGAGTAAGCTATCACTACAGGAGTAGGAGTGAAGATAGCAAAATCTGGTTACTTAGTGAGCACAGGAGAGAGATGTAAAAATTATTCTAGAAATGACAGCATTTGGTTTATATTCCAGGGGAAGGAGGTGGTTCTCCATGGATTCATAGATTTCTCTGATTTCATCCAATCCTACTGCTTCTGTGTACCATTTGGAGTGAATCACATATTTATGTAATTCAATATTCAGCAGGGAAAGCCAAGTCAGCCTTCTAAACTGTTCTTTCCTCAGATCAAATTCAGCATATAGTAACTGAGAAGCTAATTGTAAGAAAATTGCAAAGATCTCAAATTGGCTTTTCCATCAGTCTTATACCCCAAGAATGCACTGAAATTTCACAAAATCAAGCTTATACAAAATGGAAACTCAGTTTTGCTATCTGTATTTGCATGAGAAAGAATTATGCACTTGATTATCAATGAGGGCCCAATTTTTCAATCTGAATACCCCTGCTTGCCCTTTTTATTACGAAACACAGTGCTTGGATATGATTTAGTTGAACATTAATTGAAGTCATGTAGTTTAAAGGGGGACATATTCTACAGTCCTTTGCAGTAAAAAATGCCAATAAAATCATGATGAGCTTTGTCAGTATTAGAGCTCTGTGTTTTGATGCAGTGTGCTGAAGATGCTCATGTCTTTAAAAGATTATGAAAACATGTATTTCAATATGTATGTTCCTAGTAAATTGCTAAGATCTATTGCACTTTAGTGCTTTGGAATTGAATATTGCACCGTGTCTATTGAAGAAGGCAGTACACAGCAATTAATTTGTTATCCTGAACCATACTGCAGGAAAATTCATTTCTATCCTTGAAGTTGGTGGTAATTTTGGCTGCGTTTCAATAACAGTAAGGCTGGGCCCTCTGTTGCTGATTTGCTAACATCTCTCCTTATGTTAAGAGAAAGGCAGTATGTATAGACTCTACTAAAGTACTACCATGAATATACACACATTTTTACAAATAAGAAAGACAAATGCTGTTAAACACTAGATTGCACAGCAAGGGAAGACCAAGATGGAAAAACATTTTTTCTAGGTATAGTCTAATATACTACATTTCTGCAAGCAGTTCTAAAATAGAAATATTATAATTGATCCACAGATCTTTTTATCCTTTGTCTCATGATAGAGCAACAGAGAATTACCAGTATTTTGTTGCCTTTTTTTCCCTAACCAAAACCAAAATAGCAAATGTCAGGAGAAGGGCAAAGAAAACAATTGAAGGTATATAGGGATGGACTAAAAAGAGAAAGGACCAAATATCTTTCTGAACTCAGCCACAAAATTCACATTGATTTCAGTGGCACCACGGTTACTTCTGCAGAAATATTTTGAGGTGGTTTAATTTTGAAGTCCTTCCTCATATGGAAATCCCACTCAGCATCGTAGGAGGTGGCAGCAATAGGAAGGCATATATATGTGTATGCATATGATGGTATGATCCATACAATCATAGCCTTGGCTAAATGAAGTAAATTTTGTAACCTAGAAACATTAAAATTAAGTGAGATAAAAAAAATTAAATTAAAATGGCAACAGATGCTGTTCTTTTTTAAGGTTTCAGAATAATAGAAATAAAATTGGAAATGGGAAAATAGATTTAAAAAAAAAATCCTTGAATCCAAACTGCTAAGTCTGTACTAGGCAGCCATGGAATTGTCAGGTGGGTAATATCATCTCTCTCATCTCCCTCTGAGATCGTGACTTCAAAGAGATTGTAGGATTTTCTGGGCAGACATCATATCTTCCTGTGTGTTTCTGAACAGCTCAAATGGTGAAGTCATGATTCTGCATGGCTGTTGTGATATTTTCAATGTTTTCTGTGTGTGTGTTAGTTTAAAAACTCATTACTTCTGAATTCGGACAGACAATTGCCAGGAGTTACTCGTGTACCTGCTCCCACCATGACCAATTTGATAGGGACTGGATGTAAGACTTGGAGCAGTTGAACGCTTTTTAACTGGCATTGCAAAGGCTACTTTGGTCAGGATGCAGAGAAGGCTATCATGCTCACTAACTAGGGGGTTATATAAGGATTTGCAGTAATGTGTTCCTTGATGGGAGAAAATAGGAATAAAGTGGAATTTTAGGAACTATATTAATAATGAATGATGGAATGGTAGTTAACAGATGTCTGTAATCCCTTTATACTACAAGTGCAAGGGAAACCTCATTTGATGTGGCAAGATTCTCATTTTTCCAGAGCTGTAATGCAGCGTGCAGTTAAAATTAGGCTGTCTCATTAATTGTCGAAGTGTATGGTGAGAATTCCTGCAGCCAGCTTCAGTGTAGGATTAGATATGCCTCTGCAGGAGACACCTTCCAGAAAGGCTGAAGGTGGGAGAGCAGCTCCACCAGTGCCCCTTTGAAGCTGTCCCAGAGGAGGGTAGAAGAAAGTGAGTGGAGCAGCTCTCATTCCCCCTGTCCCTGTCTGCTCATGCTTGCTGGGAGTCTCCAGACCCCTGACTGTGGAGCACTCCTGTGCCATTGTGTCTGCATCATACATCTGTGAAATAAGCTCCCCTTGTGAAGGGTGAGAAGTATCTGCTCCCACTCCCTGATATCTGCCTCAATTCCTGAGCTAAGATGTGCTGGCCAGGGGTAAGGAATGAGCAGAATCACCCCAGCCTCTAACCCTCAACACAGCGTGGTTATTCAGGGACTGGGATCCCATAAACCTTTTTATACCTATGAGTTGTACTTTATATAGAGAAAAATCAGTTTAAATGAACACAGAAAAGTTGAAGTGCTCTTGAATGTACAAAAGAAAGGTGGAAGAATATTCCCTGGGGAATACCTTTTTCTCATCTCTTTACCGCTATCCTTTTTCCTGTCTCCTTCTCAGTGTCAGAAACTCGTCCTTCAAAAGTCACCCACTGAGGAAAGCAGATTCTTCTGCAGGATGTAAAGGGGAAACATGAGGTAAGGGTGAGTGAGTGTTTTGCTTTTCCTCTTACAGATCAAAGCGGTACAGCATATGCCAGGATTGCAAGTCAAGCTGTTGAGGACTTTCCATAGGACCCTAACCAGCTTTTATTTAAATACAGTAAAAATGTTTATTTGGAAGGACTACAAAAGCTTTCCTGAGAGTTCATTAACAAAGCTTAACTGCCCGATTTGAATGTGAGCAGTAGTGCACAATCTCAGCTGAAAGCTCCTCGTTCCCAAACACTGAGTAACCCAAGGAATGTGAATTACAACAAGCACAACCTTATCCTGCTGTGGAGGAGGAGGAGGAATGGGAATAAATATGTTAGATACCTGCAGGCCAAACTCCCCAGGAAGTCAGTGGGAGCTTCACTAGTGGAAGAACAGCATGACCAGACATAAATATAAAGGAGAGAGGATGCCAAGAAAATATTTTTCACACATTTGTGTACTGAGGGACCTATGAAGTCTAGTAAGTACAGAGGGCAGGAACTCTACTACAGTATAACTCTGCTCTTTAGCATAGCTTTCTGGCTGACTCTATTTCCCCCTTTGTACCTACTTAGAAAAAAAAATGTACAAAGTTGTTTGATGATGCAAAAAAGACAGTTCTAATGAGCTGCAAAGAAACATAGGGTTTTTTTTCAGATGTGTGCAGTGATATTTAGCTATCTGGAATGATTCTTTTGACAATCCTCCTGTATCCCTGGATCTTTCCCATCACCTTTTGTTACTCTGTTCAGATCTCCAGGCACCAGACTTTGCCTCTGATATCCAAACATGGATTCCTTAGGGTAAGAAGTGTAATACCTGTTTATCTTACTAAGATAGTGTCTAAGGCAGTCTATCATTTGAAACAAACTATCTTTTCTTATTACAGATATAGAAGATAATGCAATTTTTGAAGTGTTTCCTCTTTTTAGAAGGAATTGTATTATTAAGAAATTAGCGTGGAGAAAACTTGAAATAAATCAAGACCAGCCACTATTGTTTTAACTAGCAACTGTGGACTATGTTACACCTAAAGACAAATGATTAGTGACTAGGAGCTTTGCTTAATCAAAGTAAGTTAAGAAATAAACAGTATTTGCAGAGTTAGCTGATTTTGCCTGACATACACAAATGCACTTCCAGTCTTCCCTGGCTGTCTACAATGAGATCAGAAGTAATTTAGTATGAGTCAGGTGGAGGTGAAGCAAAACAGTCAAATGTACTTTGCAAGCAGTGTCCATCAAAATCCTCCAAGAATGGCTGGATTTGAGTAAATGCTGAGCTTTTCATAGACAGTTCCTAAACATTTACTGATCTAGCATACCAGATACAGTCCGGAGAATCTTGCTTTATACAGATATGCAGATTTTCATTTAATCTTAATATTCAGGGACTGTATTCCTTTTATTTGCCCAAGTGTAACACTAGAATGGTTATGTAAACTGATGCTTACATTGAGATGTTATTTTGACATGCATTTTGGAACCACCCTTAGTACAGGTCCCAGTTCCATTTAGGAAGAGGAAATTTTGTGATTTTTTTTTTTGACAAAAAGGCAATGTGAATTTAGATTTTTGCACAACTGAATGGCAGTTTGTAAATGAAAGTAGTGCACTCCATTAGAAGAAGGGTAACATTGGATTTGTTGCCTTAATATGCCATTCACTTGTTAATGATGTTATCAATTATTTTACTATAAATTAGCTATTGTGAGCTTCAGGTCTTTTTGCAATGTCTGTTAGGTTACAGGAACATAAATCAAACTCCCATCTCTTTTTACATCCATAACCATAACGTATGGCTTTTACTAGGAAATGTTAAGTGTCTTATAATGTCGTCTTAATGGACAGTGTGTGCATGTGTTGATGAGGAAAGCCATTTTCCTTCATGCAAAATATTAATGCATGTGGCCTACGTCTCCATAGATACAAGTTAAAGAATCATATTTAACCCACAAAATATTCAGTGTACTCATATTTATCTAGTTTTAACAATCCTTTAAGGAAAGAACAAGTTATAGGTAAATCAAGAGTTGAATTCTAACAGGTATGCACAAGTGATTTTGAATAAATGGTACATCATCCACTCAAAACCTCCCCCCCAACAAACCCAAATAATTTTATGAAACATCTGCTGCTAAATGGAAATACCCTTAGAGAATTTATATCCTTCCAGAATTCCAGCCTGTGCATCACAAAGACTCATAATATTGGTTTAAAATTTTTGTCCTTCTCCTAAAATATCATAATGCCTCCAAGAAAAGGGGTGTTTTAACCTCTGTATCCTTTTATTGGGACAACATTATCCATTTGGCTTTTGAACCACTTCCCAAAATCTTGAACAAGCACATTACTTTTACTTGAAATATGTTTTACCTACAGATTCCTGGGTACCAGAGAGATCTGCTGTTCAGATCACCTGCTAACACTGGGCTTGATTAATGGACACCAAGCATTTTGAAGACTACCCTCCAGCCTTGCCTTTCCCTTTCTATGTTCCCCTGGCAGAAATCAGGGATTTGAAAGCTGCAACACAACAGTATCATCTTTCTATCTTGTGGTAAATATTCTATTATTCCTTTATCCTCCCTGCTGTTTAAAGGAATTAATTTAAAACATGAACTTCTTCATCCAGGGGGTAAGTCTCCAAATGGTATGCATACAAGAATCTTTAGAAATGCAGCAAGATTTAACTCCAGGCTCTGCTCCAGCTTTCCCCATTCATTCAGTTTGCAGACCTGGTGTCTCCCTGCTGGGTATCTCTGCTCAGACCAAGTCTCCGGCAGCTGCTATTCCACCACCCATTCATACATGGCCAGCTCCCCTCTCCCTGCTCCTTGCATTTCCACTTCTTTTTCCTCCAGCCATCCCATTTGCTCCCTAATCTGATCTCACTTCTTTGATCGTTCTCAGGAGCACTGATCAGCCTCCTCCACCAAAGCACCACTCATCCCTACCAAGGGCTGGCAGCAGCTAAGCTGTAACAAAGGAACATCTAAGAGTAAAGCCTATGCCAACCAATTTCTTTATGAAGGCACTATCCTCCATCTGTTTCCCTTGTTATCAAATTGACTATCTTGGTTAATCCTGGTGCTGTTCCTGAAGCAAATGTTTTCAGTACTTTTGATTTTAGGAGCAGAATCAGGCCCTAATTAATGTAATTATCCTCACAGCATGAGGAGATGCCTACTCAAAGGAGTCGGATGGATTGTTACAGACCATTTTTATCCACACCTATGCTGTGAACTGCACCAGTGTGCATTCCCTTTCCAAAACAACCGCAGGCACCAGGAGGGGAGGAGCTGTCCTTCAGTAGCAGGCAAGAAACCTGTCAAACACAGTGTCCCTTCTACATGAATGAAACCCTTTCCTTCGATTAATACATTGCATTTCCCACAAGGGAAAAAGACAGAATGAGCAGCTGAATTACCCATTTTCAGAGGAGCATGTTCATGAATATTTAACTTGGTATGCATGAGAAAAGAGAAAGGCACTGACTCCCAGTCCAGGCTGAAACTCTCCAAATCCCCTGGTACTGCTGGGACTGCCTGCTCCTATAATCCTTTCTCCATCTCATAAAGGGGAGAGAGCCATTAGCTTGTAAGAGGGTTGGACAAGGTGTCTGTCTTTACTGGGGGATGTCTGTAAAAATCTATGCATAGAGGAAAATTACCTGGTGTAACAGAGACCTCTCTGGCCCATGACTGGGACCCTGCCCCAAGCTGTTCTAGGAGTTTTAGGAGCCTGTTAAAAAATAAGGGTCTCTGGAGGCCCATATCTGAGTACAGGTGAGCAGGCCTTGGTGTCTGTCTACTTGTTCCCCTTGCAGGGGGCCTGCTTGAGAGTGTGGGTTGCATCCCCACAGGCCCTGTATGATTTTTGTACGGCCACACACATGGATGGCTGCCTGGCTCTGCCAGCAGGGAGAACCCTGGTGATACTGGGAGGAAGTGGGACCGCAGGGAGGTCTGAGTGTTTTGATGAAGGTGCTGATTGCATAGCTTACCCTTGCATATCTGGAGGAGTAGGGATCCTCAAAAAGTGCCCAGATGCGGGGCTGCCACCGTCTCCAGAAGCCCCCAGACCTGCCATCTGGGGAGTCACTAAGTGCTAGGCGTTTTGTCATCTCCAGCTCATCTTCACCATCACCAGAGTCTCCGGTGCCATCTATGTCTCCGTCCTCAGCACTGCTATCCAGGGGTGCCCCACCAAAGCTGTCCAGAGCCTCTTCGGCGTCGCGGTGCTGCCGGTAGGTCATCCAGCAGCAGGGCTCCACGTCGGTCTCGTCGATGCCCCAGAAGGCCAGCTCCTCCTCATACAGGGGCCCGCACACGTCCGCGGGGCAGTGCAGCTTGCCAGTGCGGTAGTAATTCAGGATGTGGGCGAAGACGCCCGGGTGCCGATCAAAGAAAAACTCATCCGTGCGGGGGTCATAGTCAAAGTGGCTGTGGGCATCGGGCTCAGCGATCCAGGCCAGCCGCGTGCCGGGCAGGGTGCGCAGGGTGCTGCGGTAAGTCTGGTGCCTAGTCCCTCCCACGTTGATCACAATGCGGTCGCTCTCGTCGCCCTGGCCCATCTCGTCTCTTATTAGGCATGTCGCAGACTCATCCAAGCAAGCACGGCAGGCAGCAAGCCCGTCAAGGGACGGCTGCTCGGCGGCAGTCGGTGCCTAAGCCGAGCCCCGCTCCGGGCCCGCGGGGGCGAGGGGCCCCGGCCAGCCCCGCTCCCCCGGGGCCGCTCCGAGGCGATGCCGGTGGCGGTGGCTCCCGGCGCTGCGCCGCCTCCGTCTGGAGTCAGACGCTCGGGGTCCGCGGCAGCTGCAGCCGCGGCGGAGGGGCAGGGGCAGGGGGGGCCATGCTCCGGGAGCGCGGGCGCTGCGGTGCCGGAGGGGGAGGGCCTTTCCCTGGTTGGACGTGGCCAAAAGCACAAGGAA
>VXBU01005773.1:688948-708724 GCA_013400315.1 Bombycilla garrulus
TGCCCGCTCCGGGGCCCGCGGCTGCGGGGAGAGTGCCCGCCCGCCCCGCTCACCTGCCCGCCGCCGCGCAGTGCTCACACCGCGGCACCGCTTCGGGAACGATGCGCGTCCCGGTGCTGCTCCTCGCTCGGCTCTGAGTGACCCTCTCGAGCACCGTTGACGTGAGTCACGGCTCTGCTCGTCCTGTCTGAACCGGACTGGCTGAAGGGCAGAATTCCGTATCTCCCCAGGCGTAAATTTCTTGCCTTACGAGCAGGGGTACCCAGGGTTGTACCTTCTATCACGTTGCACTTTTACTTGGTCCCACATACTTACACTGCTTCTCCATCTTTTCTTAATGTTCACTTGTTTTGTTGTTTTTATTTTTCCTAAAACCTATGTTGATAGGAAGTTGCAATTTGGGTTTGTGTTTTCTATTTTTTTTTATTCTCATTAATTCACACATAATAACAAGGGAAGTTTCAAAACCCCCCCAGGTCCTGTCTTGCAAGGAGTTTGAAGAACAGCAGGAAGATGTTTGTGTGGAAAGGAAGTAAGAGAGGTATGTAGACGTGTTCTGTATTTTGTTTTATTTTCTGCCACTGTCTCAGAAGGAATGGGCTTATGGGACAGCCTGGAGAGCTGAGCCTTTGTGGATTGACCATGGGAGGTTATGTCATGATGGACGGATGGGGTGGTGAAACATACAACCGAAAGGTACGTGGTTAGGGAATGCTGATGGAGTGTACTAGTGGTAGGGACAATGTGATGCTCAACAGAGGAGGGCAGACCAGGGGAATCCAGTTAGGTTGCCCTTCAAAGTATGAGAGAAATTCAGATGTGTGGGAACAGCAGGTGGAGAGCAAGTAGAAGGCTGTCAAGGAGCAATCGGTGTGCTCAGGTTTGTGAGAGGAGGAGTTGTTTGGTCACCTCCAGCTTCCTTGCAAAGAGCTTTGCATGGTTGGGATGCAGAGAAGAAAGCTTTGTGGTGAGATATTCCAAAGAGCAGAATTAACTAGTAGATAACCAGCAGATTTGTCTGTGAAAATGGTAACAGAGTGCTCTTTGAGCTGGTGGGGTAGAAGAAAGGCCTGGGACCTGGTGCTATTTGTGTGCGACTCTTGGGAAAAGGGAGGGAAGACAGTAGGAATGGGAGTATGTTACTCATATCAGCTATGAATGAGAAATGGGAAAGTGAGGTTAAATCAAGGCAATCCTGCGCTTTAGCTAGCATGAACTGATGAAAAAATCTGCAGGAAGAGATGCCAGACAGCAACTTCAGCACTGGGACTGAACAGAGGCAGAAAGGTTGATGACAAAGGGAGAATCTGAGAATCACAAGTACAGAAACACTATCTAAAATCCTTGAGAATTGGCAGCCAGAGGACACAGAGGGAAAAGAGAGCTGTGAACCCAAGCCTGGCATTAAGAAAGGAAAAGAGGATGTTGACTTACTGACAGAAATAATATATGCAAAAATTCTTTTAAATCATAGTAAATGCC
Source organism: Bombycilla garrulus (assembly GCA_013400315.1). Lineage (NCBI taxonomy): Eukaryota > Metazoa > Chordata > Aves > Passeriformes > Bombycillidae > Bombycilla > Bombycilla garrulus. The sequence continues at coordinate 690,431 of VXBU01005773.1, forward strand.
TGTTTTTGGTAATAGATCTGGGGACCAGTGGGAAAGAACTGGAGCGTAGGTTCCAAGAGCTAACAAAGACTGTGGAGGGCAGGTGACCAGGAAAGACATTAAGGGCCTGGGAATCCTAGGCTTGTGGGTCATTCTGGTCACATCCACAACTGGAAAGACTCTTTTGAAGCTCATTAGCCACTGCCTTCCATGTTGCCTTACCTGCAGTGAGTGATTCCTCTTAAGGAATTTCAGTGTTGGGATCTAAGGTGACTGTGGGGATGAAAGGGATATTGCGCAGCTTCCCTTGCTTGGGTTTCCCTTCTTGTCTGGGGAACTGAAGCAGGGTGGTGCAGGACCTTAGAAGTCAACTGGGAGTACATGTTAAAAGCTAGAAAGCTTGTTTAAAGAGAGCTTTCATGGACTCAGGTGGGGAGGCCATGCTTAAGTGACCTGCAAGGTTTCTCTGAAGTTACTAAAGCTGTAATTGACGAAGAAGCATTGGTAGAAACAGAAGAGCTGGATATTTCAAAAGACATGAAAGAAGGCCCCAAATCAGAGACTGGTGGGTAAATGGGAGCTTGTGAGATCTGGAGCAAGATAGTTGCTGAAATAGAAGGTCTTTTAGAAATAGAAATTGGAATGTAAGTTTAGACATTATTTTAATGTGAAAATGAAGGATAACATAATGTTTGAAGTTTATACTGAAGCTTGAGAGGGAAAGTGTTCAAATAAAATATCTTCATTTAACAAGGATCATGGCACTGCATATTAAGGCACAAAGAGTTTGCTTTGCGAGGTAAATTATAGTATGATTTGCGTTTGTTTAATTAGCCATAGTTGATAACACCGTATAGATGGCTGTGGGTTTGCACGGAATGGAAGTTTTAAGACAGTCTAGCAGCTACTGTGTCAGAGAAAAGTTTTGCTTTAAGCTTGTCATATAGCAATATAAAATTCTAGTTTTATGGAAAAGAATTTTTTAAAATTAATGTTTGGATTTTGATAGACAAACCAAGTAGTCTAATTTTCCAAGTTCCAACTTGCAGACAAAAACTTCCCATGGAATTATGATTAATAGCAAGCCTGACAGTAGCACTTCTGTCCTACTAGTCCTATGAAAAATAACAATATTATAACTGGATTTTATTCTAGTTAATGTTTGATGTCTTTAAATCTTTAAACATCTGGTTTATATTTGATATCTTTAAGGAGGACTTAATGTTAAGGTGGATGTGTAAGTCCACAAGTTATCTAGCTTTCCTGTGATACTACCTGTCACTTTAAGTTAACTTGTTAATTAATCTTACTAAGTTTTTCATGTTAAAAAGAACTAAACCAGCTTTAATAATGCTGGGAGACCTCTGTAGGAAGCACGGAGTTGGTAGTTTATCCAAACAGTTCTCAATCACCTGCAGCAGCTGCAGGTGTTTTTATAAGAAAGTTTTTAAATTTACTAAAAGCCATTCACCTTGGAAATAAGTTTTTTTTTTTTTTTCCTGAACTGATTCTAATAACTGGTGAGAGATTTTTATGATCCTCTGTGTTGAGCTAGGGCTGACCAAAATCTGACATAATTGAGGCAAATAAGCTGTAGAGTTCAGAAAGGTTTCTCTGAAGGTCTCCCTTGTGGCACACCTGCTATTCAGGAGAGTGTATATGCACTTTACGCAGTCCTGTTGGTCTATCTATAATTTTAGTTCTTCTTCCAACTCAAAATTTTTAGTGGTGATAGTGGAAGAACAGATAGATTTTAGTTTCAGGACTACTGTGTAGCTGAGTTAGGCACTGAGTCTGTTTACTAATTTTGTCCCTGGTGTTAGGTCACCTCATTGTTCTGATGACACAGGAAGAGTAAGTCCTGTTTTCCCCGCTGTATCTGGTGTACTGGGATCACCTTTGTTGCCCTATACTTCAGCATCCCCAGGGTAATCATACATGAGAAAAGGTAGGTTGTCTTTCAGACAGAAGTCTGAATTCTGTCTACAAACTAAAAAAAACCCCAACAACTAGTGGGTTCACATGCTATTCTTTTGTTAATCCCCCTCCTCTCTACTTCTTTAGCTGAGAACTGCAGTGATTTCTGTCTAACTCCCAAGGAGCTTTCTTCTCAATTTGGGAGATGACTGAGCATATATTCCCTAATACTCCTAAATTTAGTAACTTATTAATTTGAAGTGAAATTTTAATCCTTTTCTAAAATTTTATTTCATTATTTTCGTTATTGTATGAAGGTATTTTGCCACTTACTGAAGGTGCTGGATTGACAGATCTGAATTCCAGTGCTACATAGGCACAGAAATGAACATCAGGAAGCTTTGCTGTATGCTTTGGTGCTTTACTAATGTACCAAGAGTACTTGATGCTGCACTTCTCTCTAGCTTCTTCCTTCACTGGGGCTTCTAGTGAGGATACCAACAATGGTGACAGCTGAAGAAGCTCCCTCTCCTGAAATGTAAGTCTAGCTCTGACTTCATCAGTCAGTTTATCTTCAAAGAAAAAGAATGACCCATTGTAACAAACTGAAGAGGAAAAGAAGCTGTTGAGAGAACCTGTGACTTTCTGCACAACTATGAATATAACTGGAGAGTACATTCGGAATGTTTTGAAGCTGGAGGAGGCTGAGAGAATTATTTGTAACCTCAAAAGAAAAGGCAGGGTTGAAAGACCAGTTTTGCAATGCTTGAATGCTATAATTCAGCCTGTGCTCTCTTGTATTAAATTCATGACAACTCAACAGTATTTCAGTGCAGTTCTTTATCAGTTTTAGATTACATCATGCTGTGAATTGCTCTATCTGTTAGCATTGACCCTTGTAAATCATTTGGTTTGAGGTCTTCAAATGGAAAGCTGTGATGCACTTCAGCATGCAATGTACTCATTTTGTCCTTGAAAATAATTTTAAAATAAAGCAGCTGCAATTTCATAGATGTTATTACTTTTCTGAAATGCTAGATTTACCCCTCTGAATTGTCATTTATTGGATGAAAGCCTTTCACGGAAATAATGAGAATGGAGAAAAAAGTTGTGGATTGGTGCTTGATGTTGACTGTGGGAGTCATAGAGATGCTGCGTGTCTGAAGAGATGTGTAGCCCAAAGCCTGATGCAAAGAAGTCATGATGCTTTTAATGAGAACAGCAGAAGTTATGGCTAAATGCTTGTTCCTGCACTTTTATAGCTGGATTTTTTTTTCTTAATTACTTCAGTTTTGCTTGAATATGTACTTCATTCCCATCCATGTTTTCCAACTGTTGCATGGCTTTGCTTTGAGCTGAGAAGAATTTGCCGTGCTCTGCCTGGTGAGTTGCACTTATTCATCCATTTGTACTGGGCTGACATTTATGAGTGAAGGTTCTTTTTAACCTTCGAATTCCTTTGGGATCCTTCAGAAAGTGTGCATCAAACTGTGAGATAAATGGAAGCTGCTCTGGAAAAAAATGGAAGTAATATTGTGACACGTTAGAGATCATCTTTGGTCTTTACCCACTCTTTTAACTAAGAGAAACTCCCACCTGAATCCATTTGGTTTTGCTGAAAATTTATGGGAGATGGAACCAAACAGATACAATTATGGAGATGATACCCACAAGTAAGGCGAGGTGATGGAAATGATCTTCTGCTGCTTGCTGAAGGACCAGAGAGATTTTCAAACTCTCTTACCTGTAGGGAAAGAGAAGATTGCACCTTCCTGGCAAAAAGGGCAATAAGCACTGCGAAAATACTGCTGAGTTGTCTGTCTCACCCCAGCTTCTTAAATCCTGCATGTAGCTGGCCTGGGTGAGGCACTGTGCTTCTCTCAGAGCACGTCTTAGAGTCAAGGCTGTAGTAAAAGTGTCAGGATTTGTCTTTGATGAGACATTCCCCAAAACAGAAATTATTGTTCCTCAGAAAATCATGGGTCTAAATCACAGCAGAATCTACTTTAAGCATCTGAAATTAGGCATACAGCTAACACGCCACTTTGTTACAATGCAGAGTTATAGAAGGATATCGATTTGTCCCTTGTCTTCTACGTGCTGATCTAGGTGTGATCCAGCAAAAATCCAGCTGGTGATGACGAAAATTGAGCTTACACAATTGGAACACAGTTTCCTGTCAGCACATAACCAAAAAACCCCTTATCTAAACTCGTTACTATGAGCTGAGCTCAGTCATCCTGAGGGCTCCGAATCTGCATTGCCAAAAAAGCACACATAGGTTGGAACCATTTAACTCCTACCATGTACTATAGCTAGAGTTTCAGAAAGGGCCAGGGACTTGGCTTTATTTTATTAGTTGATTTGTCCTGGGGACTCCTAGAAGGTCCTTGGCTTTCTCAGACTGGCCTAGTCAGCCCTTTCTGAAAACAAAACTCTACTAATGCTGTCATTATGTTTTTAAGATCTCAGCCAATTTGCAGGTGTACGAACGTAGCAACAGACACAAACACATAGATACAGACATATGTATTTCACAACTACTATATACAGAATACAGAACAGGAGGTGCTAGTCTTTTCTTGAAAAAGGCATGCAGTTCTCAGTGCTGCAAGTGTATCTTTTTCATTTAACCACCAAAAAAAAAAAAAAAGAAAAAAATAGGGTCTGTTTCTAGCAAAGGAGTATGGAATATACTCCATTTTATAAACTGTATGTACTTGCCCATCAACTATTTCTCTAATACAACAAAATAACTAGAACATTTATCTTTTTTTTAAACTGAAATGAGGACTTTATTTTTGTTGAATGATTCACTTTTCACAGCTGTTATTACTTCTTCAGCCTGCTCTGAGTTCACAATAGTAACTGAAATGTCCTCAGACAAACAGATGGGAAAATGGCCTGTAAGTCTTTATTGTTATAAACTATTTGTGAAACTTTAGATGTTGAAAGGTAAGAGTAGTTTAACTAAATCTCAACAATGCTGACTCAAAGGTTTAAAGCTTTGCTTAAATCCCTTGATTAACCCAGCTTCTCAATATTTGACGTGAATCAATAACTCTGAGATGTCTCTTCTGTTCTCTAGCTTTGTAAATATGTATGCAGCCAGTCCCATGAAATATGACATTTAATCCTGTTGAAGTAATTATTTGAATGCTGCATATGAAGAGATATAAAGTATAATAGTTCCAGTGATGCTAGTTAAATAATTGGCATGAAGGATGAAATCTGCTGCATTTCTTTTGTCAAGAGCCAGGATTTATAAATATGAATGTGAGTAAATGTAAAGCAAAATCCACTTTTTGTCCCAAATCTTGGACCAGCTGCTGGGAATGCAGGTTTCTTTATCCTGTCTCATTACAGGGCCTATGTCTTAGCATTAACAGCAGCCTTTTGTTCCAGTTAAATGAAGTGTTGAGAGCTAGAAGAAAGGCAATAGTGAAGGAATGGTGCCTCTATTACCTTGTCCTCTGCCTTATCCTTCTGGGACACACTGTAATGAATGGCCTCTTCACTGCTGGAAGCAGGAGATGCTCTACCCAGAGTTTCCAGGAGCTGGGGAACACTTCTGTAGAAATTCCAGTGCAACGGGACTACATCAGCCCTCCAGACTGTGGCTGGAACTCCTGTTCCAGCAGGTTTGTATTTAAATGATTTAGTTTGAGGCACAGTGATATGCTTGTTCCTATGACGCTGCATTTTTAGTCATTGTTTACTGATTCAGTCTGATTCATCTGTGGATTCTGCCAGGTTTTGCAGTTTTTGCCTCTAGTCTTTGCCTCTAGGTAGTCCAGCAGTAGAAGGAATTGGGAAATAATGAGGAAGCAGAGAAAGATCACAGTAGGACAAGATATTCAGAGTTGGCTTGCAAGAAATTAGAGTTGGGACTTCCTTGAGAAATGCTCTATTCTCATTCAAAATTGGACCTTTCTGTTCTTCTAGGATGGATTCTCATTCGGAGAGGGCCTACAATAGCATATTTATTGGCTTTCCTATGAAGCAATGAGAAAAAAAGCAGTGTCTAGTCCTCAAATCCGTAATGAAGATGTTTTTGCTTTGAAAATTTTTCACCTGTAATAAAAAATACAATAGATTTCTCCAGGTTCTTTTGAAATTGTTCTCCAGCTTATCCTGCTTGTTAAAAAGTGGAGGAAATGGTTGCTTGTGTGTAGTAATTCAGGATGAGGGCAAAGATGTTTCTTATTTGCTTGTCACGCCAAGCCCCTTAGAAAGCCTTCATTATATGGGAAGGTCTTCCTGCAGAGGTGCTGAAGTGGTGCTGTGCTTGTGTGGCCCAGTTTGACCACTGCATAATCCAAGCAGACAGATGCATGCTGCAAAGGACAGCGCACCACAGAAAAGGTGACGGGGCAAGTCAGTGAAATTACTCTCACTTTTTCCTGAGCTTATGCTTATAAAGCTCTTAGGAAGCATTTTGACCAATATATCCACAAATATGTATAATTCTGGTTAAGGCAAAATCCAGATGATTGCATTTGTGTTACCAATGGAATCTTATTCAGCTGTGTTTCCATATTATGTTGTATTGCTTCTCTTGTTGACTGTTTCTCCCCTTCCAACCCTAGGATGTACTATCAGGTACTTCGGGATTGGGAAAAAAAAAAAAAAAGTTTCTGGACAAAAGCTTGCATTTTCAGGTATACCTGAAAGTTTTGAAGGCCCAAGAGATTTGGGGGAATTTGATCCAGTTGGAAATCAGGCTAGAGATAACATATCAAAGTATGAATTAAAACTTTCAAAGATGAAAATATAAAACTAATTATCTTGGTTAAGAAAAATGAAATCTTTTGCTTACTCTGGCCAATTAATGTTAATGTGTAGATATCAAGTTAACAAGTACATAAAATAGCAGTGGGACAAATTAGGACAGGAGCCTTAATGTGCATAGACATTTGCTCAGTCAACCAAAGTTCCTAAATGCTCAGCTGTGAGTCTGGAAACATAAACACTGTTGTCTAAAATAGAAAACATTATTTTAATTTTTTTTTCTCTTTCTCCATTGTGTGTTTTACCAAAAAAACAAACAAAAAAGGCCACAGGTAATGGTCATGGAGTTCTTGAAGGGCATCTGCCTTCCCTCCTCACAAAGTGAAGGTATGTCAGGGACTTTTAGCTGCAAAACATACATGCAGGAATCACTGTGTGATTCAGCTGTGAGGACTAAGTGATCTGATCAATCTTTTCTGTATCTCTTGTTCATAATAATTATTTGTACATAAAAGAAGGAATAATGTTTGGCACCCACGCGTGAGGGTTTGGGGTTTCTTTTCCCCCTTAGGAGCACAGAAAAAGTCAGAATTCTTATGGCAAAAAAAGGCCAGAGAGCAGATGAGGTAAGATGACAGATTTGGGTAAAACATGAGCAGCCAGCTCACAACAAGCAAGTTCATTGCGTGACAATCTTCCTGCTCTTCCCTAGGGACTGAGCAGAATGGTTCGAGAAGGAGCAGATGGAAACAGCTGCCAACAGATGAGCGCTGGAATGGATTCAAGCCACACTACTTGCTGGAACTTGAGAGTTTGTGAAGGCCTGAGCTTTCCCAGCCACAGGTATTTAAGATCTGGAACCAGGCAGCTGTCAGTCAGTTCTTATTTTATAAGGACCAGGAAAAAACCCCACTGTTGTCCTATGGTGTGGGGGATCTTTTAAGCTGTGGATGCAGATAGTACTAAAGATAAAAGAACCCTACTAAGATATTTTCCATTAATGTGTCTATCTCATAGTCCATTCACTCAAAATGTTTTTTTTCTCTTGACCTTGAGTTGAGATTTAACAGGTGGGTAAAAGATAAATTTAGGAAGGCCAGTGATGCAATGCTGACACTTTTATGTCTTCTTGCATGATTTTGAAGAATACCATGAAGAACAATAAGTGGCAAAAGCTAAAGTGTCCTTGGCAAACAAACAAACAGAATAGCACCCTGTGATATTCTTACCTTTGCTTCCCCTCACCACACACAGTTTTTACTCCCACAGAGCTTGAAATACTAACCCAGCATGTTAATGTATTTCTTCCAGAGTTGCCCTGACCATTGCGTTTAACATCTCTCTTGGAAGTACTTCAAACCAAGTGGCTGGCTCCATCTCTAGCTTTGTTAATTAGGCACATTACTTGGTTGCTTTTTTTTGTATCACTTAATGTAATTGGCATTTGTGAAGCTTTTGAAAGGCATGTTTGGGACTACATTTTGTGCAGCTGGCTTTCAACTGCAAGCTGTTTCGAGTGTGTAGTTCTGTAGAGGACAGCCTTTGAGAGCTAGAGCATGTGTGCCTAGCACATACCACGCTTCCTTTGCAAAGGGAACAAAGGGATATAAGTGTGGCTTGTCCCATACAAAGGACCATGTGTGACACGTGAGCCTCCTTGCATACATTTGTATTTCTGTGGCATTAGGTCTGTAATGAGAGAATTACGTGCCCTGGATGAAGAACAGGTCTCTCTTTACAAGCTGTTGTATAAATGCTTTGCTCTGTGATGGTTTTCATCCTGAACTTAGGCCACACATAGGGATGCCTTGCCATATAGACACTATAGTTTTTTCCATAAAAGTGCATCTTTGACCACCCAAACTCAAACCATGAGCTGGTACTTGCTGTAATAATCCCAACAGCTAAGGGTATCAGTACTGTGTCAACTGCCAGCCAGACTGATGAATTTACACTGGGTAGGAATTCGGCTCATTGATTTCAGCTGTCACAGTGTGAAATGCTACTCTCTACCTGAGCTGAGAAAGAGTTAGATGTGAGAGTTTAGGGGTGAAAAAAAGGACTCTGTGCACTAAAAAAAATTTATCTCAACGTCCTGTTTTTCATGGAAAGGCTGCCCTCCGGTGGCCTGGAGAAAAGCCTACACACTGCTTCTTGGTTCAATAATGTACTTTCACACTGCAGAAAGCAGCTCTCAAATGTGGATTGCCTAGGCTCCCGCCTCAGGAAACCCACAGGTGCCATAAAAACAAGTAAAAAAATCAGAACCAAAAGGTATTGCTTTATGTGGTTTAGGATTCAGAAGTACAGCATCGATGTGAAAGAAAGGAATGTTGTGTGGCCAAAGTATAAAATGAGTCATAGAATGGCTGGGGTTGGAAGGGACTTTAAAGATCTCGTTCCAACCCCTCTGCTGTAGAAAGGGACACCTCTCACTAGACCCGGTTGCTCAGAGCCCCATCCTACCTGGCCTTGAACACTTCCAGGGATGGGGCATCCACAATTTCTCTGGACAACCTGTTCCAATGCCTCCCCACTCTCACAGTAAAGATTTTCTTCCTAATATCTAATCTAAACCTTCTCTCTTTCAGTTCAAAGCCATTCTCCTTTGTCCTGCCACTACATGCTCTTTTAAATAGTCTCTTTATCTTTCTTATATTTTCCCTTCAGGTACTGGAAGGCCACCCTGAAGCCTTCTCTTTTCAAGGCTAAACAATCCCAGCTCTCCCAGCCTTTCCTTGTGGGAGAGGTGCTCCATCCCTCTCATCATCTTGGTGGCCTCCTCTGGACTCACTCCAACAGGTCAATATCCCTCCTGTGCTGAGGACCCAGAGCTGGATGTACGGCTCCAGGTGGAATCTCACCAGAGCAGGCTAGAGGGGAAATCACCTCCCTTGGTCCAGTAGCCAAGATTTGTGCCCTGCTGAGGGATTTTGTCACCAGAGAATCTCATTGTGATCCTGCTGTCACCTGCAGTTCCTGTGCATCTGCCCCACCTGCCTTCTTGGCAAGCAGCCTGTCTCCCCCAGGATAACTGCTCTCAGCACAGGCCATACAATGCCTTCAAACACCTTCCATTTTCTCCCTCCTTTTGTCTTTATTTTTCACTTAAAACAAAACAAAATAGAGTGGTGCCCCAAAATTTGTCTAGCAATAAAAAAGCCCAAACCCAATAGTATTCTTACAATTTTTTCTCTGTTTCTATAGAAGGTTCTTGGTAGGGAAGAAATTGGTTTTTCCAGTATATATTTCTTGATGTTTCTAGTGTATGGCCCTCCAGGTGCTGACTGAAGACTGAATTTTTTTTGCTGTTTCTGCTCCAAAGAACCTTAAATTATGGAAAGATTATAAAACACAGCATGGGATTCACCAAGCAGTGATTTCAGGAAGAAATGCAGTTTAAATTTTTCCCAGCAGATGTGGCTGTTAGACCAGAAAAGGCTCAAGGTCAGTTCAGGTGGGTTAAGGAGGACTGTGGAGATTGGGGGATCCTCTTTTACTGCCATGGACATGCAGCACTAGGTGGTAAATGTGCTGAGACACAAAATTCTGAGTGAATCTGACTCCCAACCAAAAAAAACCAACACCCAATGAAAATTGCAACCTCCCTCAATCACCTGATTAAGTGGGTTATTGTCTGTTAGAGTTTTTAGAAAATTTTTAATAAATAGTTACAGTATTTGTCTTGCTGTTGATAAATGTGAAGTTATTCATTTAGTATTACATAAAATAGCACACTTGTTGATGTTGCTAAGATGCCTGTAGATGATAAGAGTTATTGGTGTTGTAGAAACAAAATATAAGTTCAGTGCCATGTTGATGGTATTATTGGGAAACCCCTGAGGGGTTTTCTATCACCCCATGGTTACAGGATAGGTCAGTTTTCACCATTAACTTACAATGTTAAGGTCTTTATTCAGAGATACCTGTGTGTACAAAATGTAGGTTTCTGGGTCCACAGGGAAATTTCTGGGTTTCTTGTACTGGCCCAAGTGGCTTTATGTGAAACATGCCCCTAATTCCTGCTGGGTCCTTGGAGGAAAAGGACTATCTGACAGGTCTTTTTTATTATGCTAGGGATCATCCCCTCCCTCGTTAGCCCTGAAATGTCAAATATTGAAAGGTCTCCACTTAATGACATTCCCAGTTGTGCAACAAGCCTGTTGAGAAGGGAGCATGCTGCATCCATCAAGGAGAGGAGGAGGCTGTTCAACAGTTTTACTAGAAAACCAGTGGTTTGAAAGGCTGAGGGAGGGTGAGCTGATAGTAAATAGTGCTTAATGAGGTACTTGGATGTGCCTCCCAAGATGATCTCCAGGTCATGCTGTCAGAGATTTGCACTCTGACTCTACACAGGCCTTTTTACCTACTGCCTGTGAAGCCAAGATTGCCACATGCAAGTTATGTGAAATGACCTTCATACCATTCCCTGCTATCACAGGCTCCATGTCAGCCACTATTTAGGAACGGCTGTAGGCTTTCAGCACTATTATGGGGGCAGTTTCTGGGTTGTACTTTCAAGATCAGGTGAGCACTAAAGCCTGGCAGCTTGTGCAGAGGTTGTGCTCAGGGGATCGGCACATCTGAAAGCGTTGTGACAGAAATGGGTCAGCGACCAGTGCACGAGCAAAGGGTCACAGCAGGGAGTTTGTCCTGGCTTTGCACTGCCACGTGAACACTAGCCCAGACAGTATTATGTGCAGTAGTCTGAAAATATTCCTACTGAAGCTGGAAATTTTCCTACTGATTTCAAAGAAATTTTTAAACAAAAAGGAAATATTCATTAATTCATTAAAATTCATGAGGTATGAGGTACAAACATTTCCTTGTCTGTTTTGGATGCAGTTCTTCTGAAGGTAGCTGTTTTGGCCCTTTGTACACTTTGAACCTTTCAAATATCTCTGCAAAATATAAGATGTAAAATGAAAACTATTTTTTTGTCCACTTTCAAGGGTTTCTTTTAAGGTCATTATCTTAAGTTGAAAATGACAAGTCATTTTAGAAGAGCAGTATCTGGTGTGAAGCCAGTCTAATATTTCTTTGATATATTTGGATACAGATAATAACATCTTTTTTAAAGGGAAAATATACCAGGAATAGTTCCTATATCTTTTACCTAAAATTGAATGTTCAGTATGTGAAACACTTCTGTAGCAGTATTGCTATGATAATGCCGGAAATGGTGTTTAATATTGTTATTTGAAAACTCAGCAATTTTTTTGCATTTTGTTGTGAAATATTGAAAGTAGAAAAAAAGATCCTCTTTATTCTCATACTTGCAAATGATCTGATGAAATGTAAAATCAGAGCATTTAGTATATGTCAGCTATAAATTTATTCCTCTTCACATTTTTCCATAGCAGTGGTTTGAGTGAGATAAACCATTAATACTGGGTTTCTCATGCAGCGCTCTTTTCAGCTAACCAAATCAAATCAAACATTCCTAAATGCACACTTATCGTTATGTTCGAGGACAGCTACTTTCCTTTATTTGTTTGCATCTGTATGACTTTCCCTCTGGAGTCAGTGTTCCCTAGGAAACATTATATTGGCCTGGAACACATCTGATACAAACTTTCAGACAATCAGTGTGTGTTCAGAGCTCATGCTGGATTGTTTCTGTAGACCAAGGTAGGTTGCACTTTGTCTTGTAGGATCAACCCTAAATGCCTAAATACATCTTCAGGAGCCCAGTTTAAGAACCAAAGTTGTAAATGTTGGATCAGTCTTGCATATGCTCCTCTGGGCCAGAACTAAACTAAAGCTCTGAATCCAAGTATTACTAGCTTCAAAATATATGCTCATAGACTGGGATATATTTCTGTCAGTTACATGCTGTTCTCTTGATGCACAGGGCTTTGTTTTAAATATATTTATTACCTTAGAAGTAAACAGGAAGAAATGACACAGGGGAACAGTTTTCTTTATCTAAGTAAAAAAATAAATATATTTGTAACCTAAATATGTATCTATCAGTGCTGACGCCCTTTGGCCTTACTCCAGTGAACTTTTCTCACTGACATCAATGGGAGAAAGATGGGCTCTGCATAAGAAACCTATGAATATTGTTTTCTTCATCATCCGTCCATCTATTTTGGGATGTGCCAAATGCCTGTTCTCTGTTGTAACATTAACATCAGTATGTGGAAACTCGGGTGGCTAAAATAAATCAGTGAAATGCAATATACATGACTTCTCATGGAACTGCGTGTACATTGTTGAGCACAAGTGCCCTGTGCCCGCTCTGCCATGCCAGCCCTACAGCCAGGTACCTCACTGTGCCCCTCAGAAGTAGGGTGCAAGCAAGGCAGGTGTGAACTGTGTGCTGCCAGCATGTCCAGAGCCTCTGGCATTCCTGAGCTGGCAAAATACTTTTTGGTTGCCATTTAATGTCAGTAAAATTGATACTTTTACTAGCCTCAAATTATGGGGATTAAACTATCTTTAGTATTTCACACAAAAGCATTTTTTGGGATCTTTTACATTGTGGGCCTGATTGTTTGCTGAAGGCAATGAAAATGATATTGTTGACGTGTAAGGTTCTGATTTGTGAGGCAACTGTCTCCCCCTAGCTATTATTAAGGGATACAGGCTTCCAACTAACCTGGACCATTTTTCCAGCCTTAGTAGGGACCCTCCTGATTATGTTAATATGAATTAGCATAATCTCAAATTAGTTTGATTTTTATTTTTAATGGAAAAATGAAAGGGTAAGCCAAATTTTTATGGGCTTGAGTGTTTTCTGTCCACAGGGAAATCAATGAGAGACCTTTACAAAGATGGACTTTGATGAAGATGCTGAGTGGCCAGTCCTGCCTCAGTCTCCTCCAATCTGTGGGAGCCTGGGCTGCTCCACAGAATGGTCCCTTGCCTTGACACTGATTTATCATCCACCATGACCACCATGGATGAGGAAGGAATACCCATAGCTGCTACCATCCCTGCCCTTCTGGCTTCAGAAAAATCACCAGGCTTGGAGCATGACTGCCCCAGGAAGAGGGAGAAGCAACTGCATTGCTCTGCTCAACACATGGCAGCTTGCTCTTCTCCTCTCCACAGAACATTGATCTTCAAGGCCATACATGATTAAAGGAGTGGGAGGCATTCCCTGGAATTAGCTGTTCCCTCTTTCTTTTTCCTGCTTAAGAGGTAAGAGCTGCACCATCTCCCTCTGTGATAGTCATCTAACAGAATACAATGACTAGTCTGTCAACAAAATATTTAGCGATGATGACGATACCTAGATTGGTTTTCAGGGTGTTTTTTGTTTTTATTTTACTGTGACGTTAATACAAAATCCATAAATCATAGAGATGTGATAAGAAACAAGTTATAGTTGCTGGTTTTTCTTGTCCACATGCACAGAAAGGCCCTGATTGTTACTTTCCAATGACAACCAGCTCAGGGCTTAATATTTTTCAGTTGCACAGCCAGCTTTCAAGGTTACACATAGATACTGAATGAAACAGAGCCCAGTGGTTATATTTAGAGAGGCTCTAAACAAGAAGTAAATCCCTGGAGCAGTGCTGCCAGAGATGCATAAAGTTCAAATCCAAATTAAAACTGCCTATCTTTGGCCTAAATTCCAACTTGAACTTGAGGAAAACTGTGATCTGTAACTTGAACTTCATGACAAAAATTACTTCACAATTAGTTTCTAATACCTGAGAACACATGAACTTGGTACAAACACTTGAAAAATAGAACTTGAATGAAAAATGTGAACATTTATCCAAACATTTAGTACCTGTTCTTGTGAGATAGTGTTGTATAACTTTAAGTTTCAGTAGCTACACTGGAATTTGGAGAGTCTAATTTTTTGCGATTCTTATTTCAACATGGCTTTGTAAGATCAAGTACTACAATGTAATGGTAAATTTTGGGGCAGGAGGAGAAACATGCTTATTTACTGATCCCTCTAATAATGACCTGTGATGCTCAGGTCTAGGTTTAGCAATGACCATGACGGAATATGAAGAAAAGAGACCCCTTGTCAGCAGCATATTTATGCAAAGTAGTGCAACTGAAGCAAGTTCTTGATTTCTTTGCTGAATCAGAGCCTGTATCTTTTTCCTGCCAAGACAGAGATCTAATACCACTCCTAAATGCACCAGTAATTCTAGAAGCCCTAATGAAAGCTAAGATAACACCACAGATTTTATAAATAAGGGTCTTTATTTAGAATACTGTTGAAAACATTCTTGGCAACCACATCGTATAAATATATAAAGTTAAAGTTTGACACAACAAACCAAGCAATATTAAATATTTTTAAATTTTTTCATATTTTTGTTTTAAGTTTTGTTTTTTTCTTTTTTTCTTNCTCTTATTTACAATTATACAAAAGTTTTATAAAAAATGGTCCACAACCTTATTTTGGCCAGAACAGGAGTAATAGGAAGGATCTATCATGCCCTTACTGCTGTAGATTTCTATTTTACTCCCCATTCAAGAGCCAACTTCCTATTCCCCACAGCCCAGATTAAGCATTGGCCATTTCATGGTATACAATTTTATCTCTAGACATATTAAATAACTTTAGTTTAACAAACAATAAATAACTATGTGTACTTTGAAGTGATACAGGTTTGCAAAGTTATATAGTTGAAGGAATTTTCAGTGATATTTTAAAACTGGAACAAGTCTTAAGAAGTCTTTTCAACCTTAGAAGGCAGGTTTTGAGCAAGGCCAAACGGAGCAAATTGTTTTCGGTGCAGTCCAGCTGGAGCGGTCCTTATAGCACTTGGTAGATGGGATTGCTGCTGCTGTTCTCCTGGGGAAGTGGGGTGCAGTTGGTGGGGGAAGGAATTTGGGCTCCACTGTCACTCAGACTCACTCCTTCTGGAGGGGAACAGGGACTGCCTTCAGCAACAGTTTCCACTGGAGGCAGTATAGGACATGTGGAATTATCTGTGGAAATCCTCTCTACAATGCTTGAGAGGCAATCGAGACTGGAAACAACAGAACTCTTCCCATGCTTTGGATCTAAAAAACAAAACAAAAAGCTGCTCAGATTATCCAATGGGTACTTAACATCTGTGCATGACACATCTGTCAGCATGTGAAGACTCAGAGGAAATGAATATTGGTGAAGGACGCCAATTATCAGACTGTAATTTCAAAATGGAAGAGAGGCCCAAACACAGTGTGCTGTTCTGGGGACAGGGAGGATCCAAGGCCTCACTGACTCCATAGAAAGGGAAGAGCAGATTTGAAATCAATTATAAATTTCTCCAATATGGATCACTGATAGAGTAAGAAGTCTTCATGTAGAATATTGTTAAATGCTAAAATTACTTACAGAGAATAACATACTTCTATCCAACTGTTACATTTGCAAAATAGGAAATACAGCTATAACACATCCCCGTATTTGCAAATACACCTAGAGGAAATCCAGTGCTTCTACCAGCAGCAATGGCTTGCTGGCTGGAAAGGCAGGTTCCTCTCTGAGCCCAGCTGGACACGAGCAGGCACAGGAAAGCTGCTGCACTGCCTGCCTCTGTCTCACTGCTGCTGGGCACGTACTCACCGTTTGGGGACTCTGTGTAGTAGCTGCTGTCATAGCTGTTCCTTCTGCGAGAGCTGCAAGGAGGCCCGCTATACTCCATCTGGGAAGGAGAGAAATCCGAGTGAGGTCAGGCTTTTACCCAAATCCCAGTAACCATCTAATTTCAGGCTCTGGTCTGTGCCATCATTCCAGTCCTGGCTGAAATGCCATCAAGTTGTAGCTTCTTTGAGTAAGGAAGAACGTAACTTGGCTAAATATTCTGGGATCCACCCCAGAATATTTTATATGCATCGAATGCTGCAGCTTTACAGATGAGATAAGGCTTTCCAGCATTCCGATCAGATACAGCCCTTAATGTATCCTTACTTTACAACAGGGAGACTGAAAGGGGAATTATGTCCTTTTAATTTAGTGTTTGAAGATTTTTCTAAGCATGAATTCCTCTTTAAAAGCCTCCGCCTGCCTACCTTGTGCCTTTGTATTTCCTTCAGTTTCTCTTCCCCTTTTCATTTCATATAGAAAATGCTCTAGGACATTGACTAATATATTTGTTTCCAACATTTTAATCCACAGTGAAATTCCTCTATTAAAAGAGGCCGTATCTTTCTTGGAGAGGAGTCGTTTGTGTAAATCTCTCCCCTCTGTTAAGTATCTCATAATCACAGATACTCAACTCAGTAACAGTTATCCCCACCAGAGCACAAAAAGCAATCTCTGGTCTCAAAGTGCAGTTCATGGCCTATCCAGAGAGCTGTCCTGGACTCTGGTCACCATATCTCACCAGCCTAGAGTCAGACCAGAGGCTGAACCTACAGCCCCAGCCAAAAGATGTGGGGATGAGACACGCACTCTGGCACCCACCCTTCTCCCATGCCCATAATGTACAAACAGGACTGAAAGCCTGGATTCTCCTTCCTATTGCTTGTAAATATCTATGGAGGGGATGAAGTGAGATAAAAGAGAAATGGACAATGTTTGTTTTAAGGGTCAAGAAAAACAAGTGTTGTTGCTTAGACCTTACTCCTGTTGATATTATGAATGGCAGAAAATAAAATCCAGACTCTTACCAATTCCCGTGTAACTACCATGTCCTAGGGGGGACCTTGCTCTCTGCTGTCCTTAGAGGATTCAAAGGTAATAATACAGCAGAAGATGGAAACAGAGATGCCTCAGGAGCACAGGCAATGCCCCCAAGTGCCCATTCCAGGCAGCTTCCCAAAGTCGTCCCCCAGCAGCTTTGCTCTGGCTCCTCCAGGACATGGAGAACCTACCTAAATTCTTATGCCAGGGAACAAAGTGTGTAAGAGATTCTCCTTCTTTCCCAGAGATCCTGACATGTGGGGACCCCACCTCCCTTCGCTGAGGGTGCTCAAGACATGAGCAAGGACTTTGTCCTCTGCCTGGGGAGGTACAGAAGGCAGCTGCTATAGGAAGGCAGGAAGAGGTGACTTGCCCTGCTCAGGTTTGGACCAACAGCGTCCAGGGCACCTCGGTGGCAGGGAGTCCTCCCTGGGGCACTCACCATGCCATCGGAGCAGTTGGAGCGGGGGCTGGAGGCATCCGATTCCCCGCTGTAGTGCTCCAGCACCGGGTAATAAGCGTCCTCCTGCTCCCGCAGCAGGGCCTGCAGGCTCTCGATGTAGCGGATGGCGTTGCGCAGGATCTCCACCTTGGGCAGGCGCTGGTTGGGGTTGGTAGAGGTGCAGCGCTTGAGAGTCTCGAAGGCCTCGTTGACCTTGCTGAGCCGCCGGCGCTCCCTCATGGTGGCGGCCTTGCGGCGGTCGGCGTTGGTGGTCTTCCTCTTGCACGCCTTGCAGGCCCAGAGCAGGCAGCGGCCAGCCTGGTGGTGCCCGCTGGGCGCCCGGACGTGCTCCTCCTCGTGCCCGTGGTGGTGCCCGTGGTGGTGCGGGTGCTCCTCGGGCTTCAGCAGACCCCCGACGTGCACCAGACGGGGATCCAGGTCCTCGAAGAAGTGCATGTCCGACGTGTTGAAGCACGGGTCGTCGTAGAAGTCATCGGCGGCTGTGAAGGAGCAGAGGGAGCCCTCCGTCATCTCCATGGGGCCCAGTAAGTCCATGGGGGCGGCAGAGGGGACAGCGGCTGGGCCAGAGGGGACAGCCAGGGGATCAGAACGGAGGGGCCTTCGACCGGGCTGT
>VXBU01005773.1:718474-762967 GCA_013400315.1 Bombycilla garrulus
TGCCTTGGCATGCGGGGCCCTGGGCAGCGCGGCGGGGGCGCGGACAGCTCCAGGACCCCGCGGGTTCCGGCAAACATCCTAAACAGTGAATGGTTTACATAAAAGATTTACCTTAACAGTTAGTAAATGTGTTAACTTGGGCTCCACCTGAAGTCGTGCCGCACACTTGTGCTGAAGAAATGGTTATATAACACTGAATCTTGACTATGAGTGACTTGAGGAAAAGGATTCTGCAATGAGTGTTCTTAATAAAACATTCCAGTATGTACTTTTTCTACAGTGGTTTCACGATTACACATGTACATGTATCATAGGTTTGGGGTATCCCAAGATGGTCCTACAAACGTAAGAAAAAAACAAACTTGTGTGTTTAACATGTCTTCATCTTCTTTCTGAACAGAGCAACATAGCTGAAGTGAAAGTACTTCCTATTTAAGCAGGGTAATATTGGAAAGCATGAAAGACAATCAGAAGCAGAAGAACTTAGGAAATGCACATGCTTCTTGCTTGCCCCTCCTAGGCAGGCTACAAACCAACAGCTCAATATGCAGTTATGCAGTGTACTCTGTTGCAGAGCATGTCCAAGGGACAGAAGCTGTGCTGTGTTGCACACACATGGTCAGGGCAGTAGCAGATGAGGATGCTGTAGCTCCCTCAGTTTGGTTCTTGACAAAGTCCCAACTGCTGCCTCTCATTCTTTTTGACATCAGAGCTGTGCAGAGCCAATTTAACCTCTGGCTCTTCATTGCTTCCTGTTTCCAATACATTGTCTTTATGGTACAGCAATACCATGGATAAAACTCTTTTAAATGTAAGAGCTGAGCCCTTTTCCAGGCAGTCACATTCAGCACCTCCAGTTCCAGCAGCACCATCTGAGAGTGTGGCCAGGCTGGACCGAGGCTGGAGTGGGTGATGAGAACATGTAGGCAGAGGCAATCCTGCAGAGAGGGAGTGAGCTCTGAAAAGTTCTAGCAGTCTGTGTATATGCCTTGGCTACAGGGTAAATTCTTTAGATTTTTTGGTTTAGTGCTTAAAATGTTGGTGCTGAACTGGTCCTACCTATGCTTGTTAAACTATCTTCAGTATTTTAGTAACCAGTAATCCTTAGCTTGTACAGTAACTTCAAAATACACGTTACTGATTTTTTCAACTGTTTTACCACGTGGTTGGAGCTCGGCATTTCTTGAACATTTCTTTACCTTTAATAGATTCACACCAGCGGAGCGGAAATATGAGTACTCTCACCACCCTTCGAAATCAATAATTTTCTGTTCAGTGACTTTGTTTAGTATGCTCAATGTGATGTGCTGTTTTGTGGAATATTTTTCTAGCAGGTCACTCCCCCACCAACCCAGGATGCTAAGGGCAGAATCATTTTCTGTTGCCTGTTTTAATTGTTATTGGATCCGACTGCCTAGAGCCCAGCATGCATCATCTGAGAGTAGTCACGTAGTGATGTGAGAACATTGCTCATGAGAAACTTAGAGAATTCCTGTTCAATGCCCCAATCTCATATGCTATTCAGCCCTCTTTGTTTGCTGTAGTTATCCATTTTTTAGTTCTGATTCTTCATGTTGTAGTTAAATTAGAAGTTTCACTTAAGGAAATCAAACAACATTTAAGCATTTGGATAAAATTTCATGTGAGTAAAGTATAACTGCAATTTTTGCAAGGCTAAAGTATCAAAGTCATTAAATGTCCTTATATTGACAAGACGCTTGAACAACATATGACCTTATTCTGAAGTTGTCAGTAAGCATTCTCTTCTTCACTGTAGCACTAGGGACTTTTGCTGGAAGGAGGTACCTCTATCAGTGACCTTTTAACTCCTTCCATTCCAACTGCCCTTGTTTTGGCCTGTAAAGTAATAGTTAGTGTTTTATTATTCTGGAATAATCCCTTGATTCCCTCAGAAGAGGAGGAAGAGGAGCAAGTGTGGTGCCTCTGTGTGTGTATGCACTGACATCCCAAACTAAATAAATACTTGATGACCTCCTTTCTTTGAATAACTTGAAGTGTGAAATAGCAATAGAAAGCAAGTTAGCCAGCGTCCCCATGGAAAAGTTTGTAGTTGTATTTTGTTCATTTGGCATTTATTATGATAGTTTCTGAATGTATCAGCTCATAGATGTTTGTCTCTGCATTAGTGGACTTCAGAGCCTTGGAAAACAATATTAAGTTATCCCATTTCAGTGATGGACAGCTAAGAGACAAGAACAGTTCTTAAGGCCATCTGTGATACATGGAGCTGATCTAAAAATTGACTCTAAAATTTTTTATAGTCCATCTGTTCCTTTTATGAGAACACCATTCAATTTATTTTGCTTTGTGCTTCATAGAACTAAAAGAAATACACACAATTTGTGCTGTTGTATTATGGAAAAAATCTGTGACAAAGTAATAGAGGGATTCTTGCTACATAGCATGAGGTGATAGATATCACATGCTCTTTGTATCTGGACTGGGAAGGTATCACCTGCTCCAAAAGCTTCTGACCTCAAGAAATGCAGCATTCCAGGGAGCAGCAGGCACTTAATTCAGTTTCTTAGTTACAACTTTTCAGCACAGAATCACAGAATATTCTGAGTTGGAAGGGACCTACAAGGATCATCAAAGGGTTAGTTACAGGGACATGCCTTGATGAAAGGTATCTTTTCATTTTTATGATTTGGCATGATTTTGGTACAACACATTTTAAAGTGTGTTGACTCCGTATGGCAGAGCGGGAAGCTAAACCACCACAGTGTGTTATACAGAACTACAATTAAAATTCCATGAAAATAAGCTCCCTTACACACAAATCCACACCTTCTCTACTCCTCCCCACTCTTTTTCCTATTTATTCTTTGGCAGAGGGCAGTAGAGAGGATTGTTTGTGTCAGCGGGCTTTAGCAACCTCAAAATATTCTCCTGAGCCTGCTTTGCAAACATTTAGTTGTATCTGGCCATTTTCTACCCTGATTCTCTAATTTAAATCTAGACTCTTTAGGCTGCACTTTGAGATCTGGAGTTGGTATTGCTTATTCTTTCAACTCAGGTAGTAAGAGTTGTGGCTGTTGCTTCTCTCCAGCTACCATCTGTTTGCTTCTTTCTAGCTGTGATGGGTTTTTCATGTGCTTTACAAATAGTCTATCCAATGCTGCCAGACTTTTCTCTCATTCAGTGCCCATCAATAGCTATGATGAAAACAGAGGGCTGTGTGAGGAAAAAGTAATAAACAAATAAATGTACAATATGTATGCTTGTAATTGGCCTTCTTCATTCATCATTTTGTTTTGTAATTAAGTGAAACCAAAGCTCTCTGGCAGGAAATTAGGAATGATTCATATAAACACCCATGAATTCACAACGGTTTTTATTGGACTTGAAGTCCCTTAACTCTTTTTTTTCTTATGCTTTTCTAGTCTCAACAGGTGCTTCATCTCACTATTTTATCCAGTCCCACTCTTTTTTACTTCCTTTATCCACAGAGGAAAAGCCAGCCAGACTTCTGAGTTGTTTTGTTGCCTTTTTGCACTCTATGACTCATAAAGTTAAAAAAGAAGCTTGAAATTTGGGATGTTACTACTTAAGTAAGCATAGCAAAATAACCTCTTTTAACTGACTTTCAGTGAAAGTGGTCAGCAGCAAAACATATGGCAAAACTGGGAGGCAACAGTGTTGGGAGCAAGCTACAACATGGACATTCTGGAAAATATTTTTTGTCTGTTTGTCACTGAGCAAATGGAAAGGGCCAGTTTGCTATAGTGTTCTGAAATCAGCGTGTTTTAGTGATACAAGAGAAGGATTATTCAAAAATAAAGCCTAGTTCCTTTGAAGTCGGTCCTGTTGCTATCAAACAGAGCAGACAGAAGCCTGTATTTTGGGTTTATCGGTACTGAAAAGCACTATACAGTGCCAGATCTGCACATATTTCACATATATTCAGTTTAATAAAATGAGGTACTATAATGAAATTATATTTGAAAGGTACTTGGATTAACTTTTAATTTTGGAAGTAATTTTTTAATTGCCTTTTTTTTGGCACTTGCCTCAAATACTCCAAACCTTCGTTTTAATTTGCTTTCCTTTTCTAGAGTCCCTAAGATTTCTTCCTATCATTTTGATTTTTGTGTTTGCCAAGTATCCACTACTGCAGTGTTTGAAGCCAGATGAGATTTTTGAGGATGTTCCCATCACTGGAAACAGCTGAGTCTCTTTTTTTTGCGTGAGTTTTCCCACCTTGCTTTAGTATTTTGATAAAATGGTAACACTTTCCACTTCTGTTGTAACTTTTATCTCGGGCTGTTTGTTTCCATAGGCTTCTTTGGCACAAGTCTGCATGGCACAGATACTGAGAAGTTGGCTCATTGCCTCTTTTTCTTTCAAAATGAAGTTCTTCCTTAAGGAACTTTCTGAATGCTGAATAACATAAAACACTGTGATATATATGGAATTCTTTGAAACTTCACTGATTGAAATCTGTCCTTCAAACAGAATGTGCCCACAGCCCACAGGCATCTCTGCCTTGTCTAAGCTAACATAGGAGACAAACTTGTAAGAGATTCTGAAATGCAAGCAAAGCTTATCTTTAACCTTATGTCACAGAATACATATAGGACAGTTTTCTAATCTGTGCTATTTTCTTCTCTGCAGTATTTAAATTAGATTATCTGTAATTAATGCTTGTTCCTGCCATGGGACCCTTCCAGGAGCAGAGTTTGGAGATGGATGGCCTCCAGTGCTTCTCAGTCAGGAGCTGCTCTGGGCCTTTGGTGTATAGGGCACATCGTGCCAGTGTACCACGAGCCCTCACCCTCCTGCTGGTCCCAGGTCTCCCTCCCTTCTTCTCTCTCTCTCTGGGGGCTCCTTCCCACAACCACAGTGCTCAGGCAGACTCGTCCTCTCCCTTTGCTTCACCCTCCCTTCTCTGCACCCCAGGGAAAACTCCAGGCTAACAGGAGGTTTGGGGTCTGTGTGTAGCTCTGCAGTTAAGCCCAGAAGAGTTAAGTGCATCTCAAGTGCATGGACAGACTCTTGCTGTGACTGTTGTGCCCCAGCTGGGTTTGTATTTGCCACTTTCATCTTTCCATAGTGTCTCAAGTCCATCTGCACGTGACTGTGTTTGTGTGACTGCCTACATGTGTGGGGCTGCAGGTCAAACTGGGCTCTGGCCACTGTTTAACTCATGTCTAGAAGCTGTGTGTCACTATTTTCTCTTAAGCACGTACTGCTCTCTGCAATTTTGAATGCTGACAAATCACCTACACTGAGTTGTTCATGGTTGTCTTTTCTCCTTGTATTTACAGAATCATTACATGTCCTGACTCAACTTGTCAGCTCACCTGTGTTTTTGGGAGCCCAGGTTCTGGCAGCACTGAGGAGGGCCGTGGCTGGGATTGGACAGAGGCAGCAGGGAGAGCTGGAGTCCAGGGGCACTCTGTGCTCCCAGCCTGGTGGCTGCAGAGGACTGGCAGCCTGGCTAAGTAAGCCCCAGCCTGGCCATCAGCACTGGCCCTTCCATCTCTATTTCTGCTCTTATAAATACACTTGAGTTTTAAGTGGACTATTCATTTCAAGTGCTACTGCTGATACTACCCCTTTGGTTTTTCTAAAGAGGCTGTGCGTAGGAGTAAGTTTCTATAAATTGGCAGGGTTCATCTGCCTCTGAGATTTTGCAATTGCTATTTCAGGTCACATTTTAAAAAGCATAGGCCAGCAAATGTAAGGCTCATCCATGTAATCTGTCCGTGGTATATCATAAGTTAAGTCAATAAGGTGGAAGGCACAGGGCCTCAGCACTGAAGCATATTTAAGGGGATTCTGTGGAATTTCTGAAAACATGAGGCTTGCCGCAGGCAGTGTGTTGCATAAGGGAGTTGTGCAATACCAAACTGCCTAAAGTCTGTCATAATTTGTATACTTTGTGTACTTACCTTTCTATTCTACCTTCCTTTCCACAGCTGTGGGTTAGAATCTGTACTTACTCTTGGACAAATAGGAAAATAAGATTTGACGTATTGAAAAAGGCAGAGCCTCTTTTTGTGTGTGTGCAGCCTGTGCCATCTGAAATCAGTGACCACGTAATGCCTTCCAGGCAGTGTAAACTTAAGGAGGTGCACTCAGTGCTCCAGGTGGCCCTTGAGGGGACATCAGACCTCTTTGAGGTCTGCATGAGCAGGTGCACTTTGTACATACTCAGAATATCTGGGGTAGCAGAAGTAAACTATGGGCAAGGGATGAAGATCCAGAAACCATTTACTGTCTCGCTGCTGTATGCTACTGGTAATCAATGTTCCTAGAGTCCTTACTAGTACTAAGAGCACCTTATTTTGAGGTACAGGGACTCCTGGGAGTTAACTGGTTTGACTGATGCCATTTACTACTTGGCTTGAGAGAGAAGAAATTAAAGCCACGGTTGTGATAAGAAGAGTGTGAAATGTTTGCAGGTGACGAGGAAATTATTCTAAATGTTTTGGCTTTCATAGTTGCCAAAAAATAATGAATCATAATTTTTGTAAAATAATCCTTTCAAAGAGATTTGGGGGAAAAAAAAGAGATTTGAAATTTTAATGTGAATATTCATCAGCTAAAGATTTGTTTTAAATTTTGTATTAAGATGTAGTCCGTGATGGTGAATCAGACAAAGCAGAAGTGAAATTCACTCAAACATCATGGACCTTAAAGGCAATGTTAAATTCCAGTGAAGTAATTCCTCTTCTAGTTCCAGTCACAAATGACCCTTTATTGCTGCCTTCTGGTCAAGCACCTCTTTTAGACCATCTTTATTGTCTAAGTGTTGTGATTCCCCGGGGTATCTCTTTCCCTATCATCTTCTGCCTAATTCCATTTTAATGGCTTTAAATACATTTTTAAAATCTTACTATGATAGGTGTTAGATTGTAGAAGGTTTGTGGCAGTATGTCCCAGGCAAAGTCTTCTCTGCCAATTTGCAAGGATCAAACAATTTGTTTCTTCAATTTCAGTGTCTTTATGCAGAGCACTTGTTGAATTGAACATTCTCCTGATTTCATTGGAATTATAGGGTAGAACTCAAAGTATGTTTGGCTTCTATCACTTAAAGCAGTCTGCACCATTAATTGGTCATCTTGGGAAGTTATTTATTCTGATTTAGGACACAATGGCATTACCCACAGTGATGTAGTGAAATGGTTTACTTTTTTTAAAACAACTCCAGTTGCCTTTTTTTTAGTTTTTGTAGAATTTAGAATTTACTGGCTGAGTATTTACAAATTTCACAGAACATTTTGTTCTCTGATTTAAATCCTGCATGCCAAGTGCCTGCCTGGGGCAAAGGAAAAAAAAACCAAAACAGTTAGCTTTGATACTCCAAAACTGGTTGAATAAATCCTGTGCAGCTGGCCTGCGTGAAATGTGCCCAGTGACAGCAAGCGGCAGTGAGGATTCAGAGGGATAGGGAGAGCTCTGTGCTGTCACATGTTACAGTGTTTTATTGCTTTGGCTGGGAAGGGCAGGAATGTGTAGGTATCTCTGCTGCTCAGTATAAGGGTGCAAAGTGGTTCCTTCAGGCATGTATGTGGACAAAACTGCTGCACAAGTGTGCAGTGTTGCCTTCTGTGAATGTTTGTACATGCTCTACTGTTTTCCAACTTTGGAACTGTGGTTAAAGCCTCAAAGGGAATGTGTGAGTCTGCAGCAGCTGGGAATACATTTCCAGCACCTGGAGGTTCCTGTGTGGTTGAGTGTCTCTCCATCCTTGGTGAGGAATTGTCTAACCTGCACTGCGGTGTTTAATCAAGGGAAATTCTTGGAGGCTTATTTAAATGTTCAAGCCAATGCAGTACAGGTTACACTTGTGTATACTTGTTGAGATGTCAGGAACTGTTATGTATTGGGGGCTGTTTTTTCTGCCTGTGCTGCTCTCACTACCAACTCTGTTCATCCAACTGTCTCTCATCACTTTGCTTCTCTTTGTAATATAACCCAGCTGAGAGAGACATGGTCCCAAGGGAAAAGTGGCTGAAATCTGAATCTTGGAAAGCCAAGAATTAAAAGATGCATAATTCAGGAAAATAAATTTTGGAATACAAAGTTATGAAGGCTGTGACTGGTTCACGTGAGCAACTTGCAGCAAGATCATGCTTTCCTGTGACAGTGCATCAACAGGAATTTGGAAATTCTGCTTTTACTCAGGTGGTGTGAGCAGAGTGCTTTTGCCCATGGTCTGCAGTGCCATCTCTGTGAATCCGGCTCCATTCTTAGGCTCCAGAGAACTTCCAGGTTCTCTAGAAAGAAGCACAAGAGTAACTGCAATGAGTGAGACCAGATTTACAGAACTGGCCTCTGGAGCTCGGAATGGCAGGACTCAGAAAAGAAGAGAACATAGAAGCTTTCATTAGTTCAGGTGTTTATCAGAAATACACTAAGAGGGACTTTAAAAAGATTTGTATGTATTGGAGGGTAAACAAATTTCCAGCAAAATAAGGTGAGAATAAAACTTCCCGTGGAGACAGTTTGGCCAACAGGGTGGGGTTTTTTTCGCTCTTCATGTGTCATTTGTAGGGATCACACATTGAAATTATGCCCTGTCCCACAGGGACCACTGGCTTGAGCAAGTACATGACAATTCTTAGGGTGCCTGTGCTGAAAGACTTGCCTTAATGGACCTGGATGAGGTTTGGTTTGATTTGTTCCAGAATGGGAGTGACCTTGTTCCTGTTGCTGCAAGCTCATGATTGGGACCCCAGGACTCAAGCAGGACTGAGGGACACATGGTAAGATTGTGTTACCTGTGCACAGGAGGATGGGGAAGTCTGGGATGTGTAGCTTGTGACCTTCAGCTATCTGGTCTGAAGCAAGGGACAGGAAAGTTTCTTTGTTATGGAAGATAAATACAGAGCAGAGAGATGAGGTGAAAAAATCCTTAGGAGAACTAAAAACAGAAGAGAAGCAGCACTCAGAGTGAGCCAAATCTTTTGGTTGTGTATGTGAGCATTACTCATATAACTTCAAGAGGGTACATGCTTTAACTGAGCATGTACCAGCTGAGGACTTGGCCCATAATGTCCTTTATAAAGCTCTGGTTCCTCCCCAAATAGTTTTCCCCTCCCTCTTCAAAGGGCACCTGTTGTTGGTGGAGTTGGTGATGATACTGGATTAGTGCACATGCGGTCAGCCTGCTCAGCCTCAGCCCTTTGGACCCAAAATGAACTCCAGCTGCTGCTGCCCAGAGCAGGTGCTTCATCCAGCCCGAGCAGCTGTTTGAATGTACGCTGGCATGGCCAAGAGGAGGGGGGAGGTCCCCTGGAGTACCCAGAGGAACGACTGATCGGCAGCAAGGAAGGAGCAAGAAAGTGTGCAGGACATGGAGACCTGGTTTTCATACCCAGCAGGCAAAAGCTGTTCTAGCATTTCCTTATGGAAACAGGGAACAGTGGCTGTCACTCTGCACCCACTGAGCCTGCCCAGTACCATGATGGATTATGGTTCCCAAAAAGAGGTGGAGGGACCACTTGAGACCAGCAGGGCTGGTTGTAGTCATTGGTTTAAAGCTCCAGTGAATGGCCCAGCAAAAGTGAGATTGGGCACAGAGCAGTGCGCAGGCTAAGGGCCTGCTTCCTGTGATAGCTTGGGCTTCACACTCACACTGCTAGAGGGAGGAAAACAAAAGCAGAGATCATCTGGGGTGTGAAATAGCTACAAGGAGCAGTGCCAGCTAATGGAGGCAGAGGGGATGACCTGGGGGGTATATGGAGGGGTGATGGTTGGGAATCTGAGGTCAGACTTTGAGGAGGGGGCACAGATAGTTCATGTCAGAGATAAAGCAGCAGCAACCCAGGATTAGAGTGAGTGGGACAGGACAAGGATGCAGCTTTTGTGGAGTAAGAGAGTCACAGCCTTCAAAGGGATGAGGGCAGCTTGGAGTAAGGGCAGCCCAGACCTACAGCAAGAGGTCGTGGGGAGTACCTTTCAGAGCAGGGAGTCTCGCAGGATAAGCTGTTCAGTCATGTCCATCACTGGTGTCACAAACAGCCCTTTCCAAGTCCCTGCCAGCATTCCTTCAATTTATTCCCCTTCAACTCTTGTCACTGACCCGGCAGTGGTTCCTGTGCAGTCCTGCACTCTCTGATTATTCCCATGCTGTTAGCAACAGTGCTGGCCTCCCTTTCTAGGAGCATGCACTCTCTGGTTGTGTCTGCATATGTCACTGTTGGCACTAACACCAAGTTTAATGTGACTCCTTAGGGTTCTATCCTCTTACCTGCATTCATTAAAGTTACCAGAGTCCTTCCACTTTCTCTGATAGGCTAGCTTTGTGTCCCTGTCCTGTGTGTGGTTTTTGTCATATCCCATCAGCCAGACTTTCCATTCTGTGCATCTTTGCTGATTGCTCAACCAGGTTTCCACTGAACCTCCATAAGGAGGGGTAAATGCTAAGCAAGGATACTTCCTTGTACAGCTGTAAAAGGATTATTCAGGCTGGATTTCATTACAGCATAGCCCAAGAGTAGGAGAAAACATGAATATCGGAGGCCTCTCTTTGTCAGGAAATGGGATTTCCGCAGGTGCTCATTGTAAATGCTTTGCATGCTTCTAAGGCTTGGCACATGGCATTGCTGAATCCTGATTCAGGATGCAAGAATGTCTCATGACCCCTGCCATGAAAACTGGTGTCTGGCCATGTTTGGAAATCAGCCGTCGATGATGACAGTAGATGAGTATGGGTGAAATGAGCAGCTTGGCTTCGACACTAAGCAAGACTTGTTAAACATTGTAAATACAGATGTCCAATTCATATTTTGAATAAAGAATATTATGAACTTTTCTGTAGCAAGTGGTAAGAAGCTGGATCATCTTTCTTCATCTGCTCACTGCGTTCACAGAATTTGCAAGTGTGACAAAGTAAAATCACTTTACAGGATTAGGTAAGATTGGTAACCATAATTATTGTATAGAATTGCACGGAAATAGTCTAGATAGCCAAATGTATTGATTTAAAGTTACCTATGTGGTGGCAGGGAAATTGTTTCCATTTTGGTTCATTTGTTTCTTGGGTGGGTCAAGTTATACAACTGACTTGAGTTGTTTATTGTTTTGGATGAAGATCTTCAGCTGTATAGGCCTACGATTTCTGTCCCATGTCGCTCTTCCATCAGGTATTCCTGCTATTTGGTTTGCTTCTACATGAGAATTAAGGAATTGGAAAAATAGTACCAGAAACTCTACATGAATGAAATTCTCAAGGCTGTTAAGGAAAAAGATATGTTAGGAGTAGGGCATTTCTGTGCTCATTCTGTTCTCACATCCCTAGGACAAATCACTGTCGCATGTGGAAAGGAACACCACACAACTGTTAGCAGTGTGTGCTGTAGCTCTGTGCCAGGGGAGGCCTGTGACGTGCTCCCAGGGATGTACCAGCAATAGTTCTGTGCTGTCTCCTGATCTGCCTGACAGCATGGCTGGATGATACCCACACCCACTGATCAGGCAGCTGCTGCCCTGCCTCCTTCCTCTGCATTTCTCCTCCTCAGCTTCCTTGAACTCAAGATGAATGAAAGTGCAGCTTTTCAAATCTTGGTGGAGTAGTAAATTCTTGCTAAAAACCAAACCAGATGGCATTTTCAGAGTGGCCCTATATTTAAGTGTTGCAGTGCATCTAATTTGGTATTCCAGAGGTTTTTAATGACCTACATGTGGACAGGGATTTTTTTGAAGCATCTGTCTTTTGCTGATTAAAATGTAATTAGGTACGAAGTATTTAAACCATCCTAAAGGATGTGTGGCAATATCTAGTGTCCTGTCTGGTGAGGAACAAGAGAGTGAAACAGTTTGGGTGTGGTAGATCATAATCTACGAACTGCTGGATTAAGACTAAGGAAATAAAGAGCTTGTTAGCAGGCTTCCACATTTAGGGGATCTGGAGAGCAAAGAGGTTTACTTTATATGAGGCCCATGTTATGCTGTGCAGGAATTCCCAGTTCAGGGTCAAAAATACTGAGAGTGCCCTTTCACCAGACAGCCAACAATTAGCTTGCTGCCAGTAGGAAAAACAGCCTTTAAGTGGTGAGTGAACACAGTGTCAGCAATGGACCTGGAGAGAGGGGCAGCACACAGCCAGAGCCAGTGACATTCTTCACACCTGCTGTGGGGCATAACAGTAGCTGGCTGCCTCAGCCCGTGGCACTACAAGCAGAGCATTGTGCTGTGACACAGCCTGGACAGCGATTGAATTACACACCGATTAGGTCTTCGGCTTCTCCCTGTCACTGTGGACAATGGAGAATCAGAGAAGTGGACATGAGAGCTTTAGCAGGCCTTGTGCTCTCCAGCGGAGGAGGATTAGTTTGTAAATGGTAAATTGTGTTGGGGCCAAGAGTCGTAAAACTGAACTCTTGCCCTGCTGCTGCCTCAAAGGCGCAGGCTCTGCAGAAGAGCCTTTCTCCCCCCTTCTGCTAAATGCTGTGATCAGGGGAGGGGTGGGCAAATGGAGTCGGCTCCTCCTTTCCTCTGCCAAAGAAGGTAGAAAAAACTGGTACATTTGTACAAATTTTGCTCCTCACTGTCTCTTACTACTTTTCTAAGGAAGGGCATGGCATTAAATTAATCAGTCTTTTGCCGTTTCCACAGGGATGCGGATTTGCCTCTCACCGAGATGCTGCTGGCTGGTTCATGCCTGCTGGAGGGTGTCTCTAAGACCTGATTTAACCTGAAGCATGCACTTCCTCAGGAGGTCAGCAGCAGGGCTGAAGAAATGCAAACACTGCATCCCTTCCCACCTGTTACCTGCTTCCACACGACTGCAGTGCCTGTGCTATGCTCTCAGCTCTCCTTCACCCTGAAATGTTCCTTGTGATGGTTTGTACGAAGCTGCCTTGGAGCAGGCTTTGCTTTTGGTTGCAGTATCTATCCCTTGTTGCCATGTCATTCATGAAGAAGATGGCTTTATCCTTGCCTTTATTCCACCAGGACCAGCTGCTTTACCCACAGGCAACAAAAGTGGCAAATGTTCCATACCCCTTTTTAATTTTCAACTGAAGCTCTACATTACATGAACTTCTTGGGGTTTTTTGAGAGGTAAAGCCTTTTTCTTTTCATTTTTCTTTTCCTTTTTCTTTTCTTTTTTTTTTTTTTTTAGAAAAAACACCAAATAAAAACCCAAACACCAAAACCCAGAAAACCCAAAACTGCATTGTGTGACTGATACAGTCCATGGGAGTACAAAGCATTCCCAGTCTGGTCTTGCACATCCACTCCCTATACCTATTAATAGCTTTTAGGCATGAGCATAGACATGGAGATGGGCAGGAGTAGTTTGCCATGCAAAACATTTATCCTGTGTTCTAGAACTAAAGATTTCAGTGTGATAAAGTGGACATTTGAAAGCATTGGTGGAGACGGGGGGATGTAACTGCACTTCAGCTGAGGTTGGATTAGGCATTCTCATATGTTGAAGTCTGCCAGTAAATAGCAGAGTATATGATCAATGGAAATAAGTCCTTCTTTTGAAAATCAGTTTTGAAAATCTATCAGTCTTTCAGATTATCTTAAAGAATATTGATCCTGAATCATCACAGGGGAACAGGGGTGTTCTTGTTAGCGATCTAAAAATATAAATGTGGTTGAATACATTTAAAACTGTATCTTATTCCAGTTGTCTTTATTACTGCAATAAATGTTACCAACTCTCTCATCCTACAGACTTTATCTCATGTGTTTATAGTCCTGGCTTTTTTTTTTTTTTTTTTAGCTGAGAAATAATGCATACCTAGATACTGTAAGGCTGTAGAGGTTTTATGAACATACCATTTAAAAGGAATTGTTTCTGCTCTGGTTACTAGTGTGAACTGAGAAAAGATACTCATATTTTATACTCCTGAAAGAAATAGCAGACTTCTGTAATCTGCTCATAAACGATCCATTCCAGAAAATTCCCAAAACTCTCCCACCTATTTTCTCTAATAGGTGGCAAATCCTTAGTAGCTCTCAAAAATGCTCACAAGTCTGCAGGGCTTGAAGGCTTTGCTTTGGTTTATTTTTTGTAAAGTTTGGTACAAAAAATATAAATGCTGTTGTTCAACTGAGAGTTCATTTTCAAAACTGGAAAATAAATGTATTCTAAGTAGTCACTGTTGGTTTTACTGCTATGGAGTATTTCAGAGGTAAGTTTTAAAGAAAAAAAAGGAAAACCAGTCATTCACGAGTGCTGATACAGGAATGACAGAGGTTAATACCACTGAGATCATGTTGGAACTGTATAGCATTTTGTTAATGGTTATTAATGCCCTGCTGCTGGGAGACAGACAGTGCCAGCTGCCATTAGTGTGGTGCCTCTGTGGGTGTGCCTGGGCCTCTGCTCGGGAAGGAGAGGGCCCTGAGCAAGGCTCAAATCTGCTCCCTCCACTGAAACAGGAGCAGAGGAGACACTTAGAGAAGGCACTTGCAGTGCCTTGCTCAGATCAGGGCTTGGAGAATGAAGCAGGAACAGCAGACACCTACAGAGCCACATTCACTGAGGACTTCTGTTAATTCAGAATTCTGTTCAATTCAATTGTCCTGGACTAAACTCAAGATACACATCCTTTGGAAGAAAACAGCGAGATTCAGAT
Organism: Bombycilla garrulus; assembly: GCA_013400315.1. Classification (NCBI taxonomy): domain Eukaryota; kingdom Metazoa; phylum Chordata; class Aves; order Passeriformes; family Bombycillidae; genus Bombycilla; species Bombycilla garrulus. The sequence goes on from VXBU01005773.1 coordinate 733,042, forward strand.
AAACAGGCATGGAAATGATGCTAGTAAGCCTGGGGAAGAAGCCTAGGTTCATTTAAGAGAACTCAGAGCTTTGTACATCAGTGGAAAGGAGTCAGAAATGCTATAGACTGAAGGAGAAAAGCCCTCGAGAGGAAGGGAAAGGAACTTTGTAATGGCGGAATGATGATAGATTTGGAACAATTAATTAGCTTTGACTACATCATATTTATTGTACATCTAGATTTGTGGGTTTAGCTGCCTCACTTGGGGCTGGCTATTACTTTGGGTAATACCTTTGAATTTCATCCACCATACGGGAATGAAACAGATACAGAAAACTGCAATGTGTCAGTGTAGCATATCAAATTGAGACAGGCATTTTTAGCAGTCTGTACTGAACAGAGGTTTAAGCCTGCATTAGATTATTCCTTAAGTGTATTGTTGTTATGACAAATCTGAAAGGAGCTAAAAGCATTTCAGTAGATCAAAAAAGTAAACTTTGATTTCCTTTCCCACAGCCTGGACCCAAAATGGGATTGCCAGCCAGTCTTACGTGGCCTGGTTGTGCACCACACGATCCCCCTCTGGTGAATGGGAGCAGAACACCTGGAGATGAGTTGTGAGTCCTGTGGGAGGACTCACCAAGCCTCTCCAAATCGTTCAGCTTCTAGATCTCTTTAAATGCTGGTGCAATGTAACCTGAATAACTCACTGAAAATGTTTGGCCAGGAAATGCCTGATGGCCCAAGAACATTTTGATGATGGCTGCTATCTGATGTGCCACACAGACTATTATACACTCTTTCATGCTAATTAAAATCTAGTATATCACTACTTATATTTTCTAAAAGGGAAAATGCAAGTTTGATCCCATGAACTTCAGGTTTGGGGACACAATTTAATTTCAAACCCCATTAATTTTGAACACCCAATAATTATTAGAAATAAATGGAAACAGCCTTGCAATATTGTACATGTAGTCCCCAATTATGCAGCCTAATATTCGAACGCAATGATTTGTACAGACTTTATTTTCTCTGGCCACTTAAAAATGGAGTTTCCCATACAAATAGTTTGCAGTCAGTTTCCCTCAGTGCAAAGATCATCTCATTCCAACCTCTCTGCCATGAGCAGGGACATTTTCCACTAGACCAAGCTCAGAGTCCCACCCAACCTGACCTTGAAACACTTCCGTGGATGGGCCATCCACGCTTCTCTGGGCAATTCGTACCAGTATCTCATCACTCTCACAGTACAGAATTTCTTAATATCTAATTTAAACCTATTTTCTTTAATTTTAAAACCATTCCTCCCATGCCATTCCATGCCCTGATGAAAAGTCACTTTCCAGGTCTTGTAAGGCCCCTTTAGGGTACAGGAAGATGCTATAAAGTCTTCTCAGAGCCTTCTCTTCACCAGGCTGAACAGCCCCAACTCTCTCAGCCTGACAAATTTCTTTAGTGTTTGAAAAATGCTGAGGAGCACTTGTTTTTCTGCCTTTCTTTCCCTCCTTCTTATGAAATTGAAGGACTTGCACTCCTGTTACTTCATGGGAGCTATATTAATTCAGCATAGGCTTTTCTGTATGAACAGGTTTACAGAGTTGTGTTGCCAAATTGATAATATCAGAGGAAGGTGTAAAAGCATAAGGAAAACATGAAATTGACTGTCTTAATTAAAGGTGCAAACTGCAGATGTGAGCAAACTGCAAAGCTATTTGAACTGTGAAGGAAATGAGGGGAAGTGATTTCATTGAGAGCTGAAGATGTTAAATAAGCACCTTGAGTAGAAAGGGTGCTAGCAAACTCTGGGGATGGGCTTTGGCTGCTGGGGAACCATGTGATGCTCCAAAGCCAGTTTTTTTTTTAGGGGGCACAGTGTAGAGCTGAATGGGCTTATAAATATGAGCACTTCAGTCATGTGCCTCAAAAGATCTCTTCAACCTGTACCTATTATAAATAAAGGAGATTAAAAGGGAGAAAGTTGAAGAACTTTGTTCAAGGGCTTAAGTATCTGGAAACAGCCAAGTGAATCAGACTTGTCTTGCAAAAAAAATAGTGTAGTAAGTCAGTCTTGTAGGCTACCATAAGCATGGTAGCCTCTGAATCTGCATATATGCCATCGTGAAATTACAGAACAGAGTTTGTAAGAACAGTCTGAGATTTTGGTTAGTAAGGCTTAAGATTGAAGGCAGCTCCTTGTCTTCAGAAATTGCTTTCTTTTTAAAAACCGAGGGCTTAGTTTCCCTTGCCACAACCCTGTGGTGATTGGCAGCACCTCAGCCTGATCTATGAACTTAAAACACATTTGATCTATATGCTGGTGCTTACTGCCAGGTCCTGCCACTCCACCTGAATAACTATAACATGCTCATAAATCAGGGGAGAACATTCCTCACTGACACCATCCCAAATGCCCTACTGAGCTGAAGCCTGTGTTAGCCATCAATGCCTCTTACATAAACATGTCATACTTTAAAGTAGGGTCTTGCAAAAAGCACAAACAATATGCTGGTACGGAGGGGCCACACAAAGTCAAGAGTTGTTAAGTGGGGGGAAGAGGAGGAGAAGAATCTCTTGATGATAAATATATCTACCAGACACATATGGAAAGAAAATAGTTAAGTCTAGCTCACATTTCTTTCAAAATGAAATAGTCAGATGTGGAAATTGTTGTCATATTTCCTGGGGAACTTGGAAGCTAGGAGCCACAGGGAATTAATGATGCACACTACTTTGGCTTTTGTTGTATTCACATTAGCCTCGTCTTCATCCCACACCTCATGCACTGAATACCCACTAGTCTGTGTATCGGATTAGGTTGTGAAAAAACCTCAGTTGCATTTGGTTTGCTGTAGAAAACTGAGAAAGAATAATGGCTCAGTCTTGTGCATGCATTCCAAACCACTTCCTAAGTCTTGTTAGAAGTCACCCACCAACATTGTAGCTGGTAGTTCCTGTCTCCCAGATCTTAATCCTCATACAAGCTGATGCCAATTTTGGGCATGGTAAGAGAAACATTAAGGAGCATCCCAGGCACACCTTTGTTATAGTACACAACTGAGTGACTCATAAAACTCATATGTTTGTGTCGGTGCAGCCTTTGATGTGAATTGGTAAGGAAAGTGCTGTCCACCAGAGCAGCTGGAACACACACAGCCAGAAGTGACACCAGGCTGTAAAGAGCGTCTCTGGCCGCCCCTGTCAGATGGGTCACAAATCACGGGGCTGACAGGTGCCTGTGCTGGGTCCTGCACCAGGGTGTGCCTTGGTGTGCAGCAGCAGGTAGGAAACCTGCCTGGTGGGTGGCCAGATTGTACAAATTACTCAAATTCTCTGCTCGGGGACAGACTGTTGCACAGCTTGGTGCAGAATTAGGAACATTTGCTTTTCCTTGAATTGGGCTGAGTGTTGACTTCAGGTTGAGTTCAATTCCACACTCTTTAATAGTCATGATAGCCTTAAAGGTAAATTTGCAGCATTAAGGCAAGAGGTTTTTGTGAAACACAAAACTGAGCCTGCAGTTCCCCAACTGTTCCCACTGAAAGGGTTAGGCCTTCAGCACCCATGCTGCTTTCCCAAGGAGGGAGATCCAGCATGCAAGAGGGAGGTGTAAGTACTCATATTCTGGAAGGGCCTTCAGGGTGTTTGGGCATGGGCTTTTCTTAAGGAATCCATGTGAGTAATTAACTGATGAGGATGATTGACAAGTATTACTCTGCTGTGGGAGCCTGAACCACATTTAGCATTTGTGATGGTGATAACCTTCCAAAAATGCATGTGGGAGATATGACACAATTTTTTTTCCACTGCTTGCTTAGATTTGTTTTTTACTGCCTTACCTTCTACCCATATACATTAATACTTGAGCTGCCCTCACCCTCTCACCATCTCTTTCTGTATATAATTTAAGGTCTTTAGGAATTGATACAAAGCCACCAGCCTGTAGTAGATTGCTGTTTTCATCCTAACACCTTGTAGGCACTGTAGTGCCTTGGGGCAGGTGTGTGCTTTTACATCCCAGCCTTCAGAGAAGCAGGCAAGCTTTTGGTCGGGGGCAATAGTTCTTACATGACTTTTTTTAGAACCAGAAGGCAAAGGCTGAGGCAGCAGCTCTGGACACACGCTGGCCTCGGGAGAGGCTCCTCGCTGCTGTGCAGCTGTTGTGGGAGCTGGGGAGGACATGGGGCTCCAAAGCCGGGTGCCACATGTGCTCAGGCAGCCCCTGGCAATTGGCAACCCTGCCTGAAGTCAACTTCTGTTTAGGTGGTAGTGGGTTTTTTTCTTTTTCCAGAGAGTCACTTGATAGGGTATAATCCTGTAAGATACTCAGCAAAGAAGCTGATACAGGAAAGTATTTCTGCAGATGCTTAATTTTCAGTGAATAAGTGGTCCTTTTATGTGGGTGGGAGCACTCATGTGCTTAAAGTTAAGCACATGCTTAAGTGCTTTCTTGGATTGGGGCCAAAATGCTAATGTGATGGAGGTTCCCTTTCTCAAGTAACTGCAGTGTTCAGGACTTCATGCGGACCCCTGGGCCTGCAGGATTACTGAAATACACCCATGACTGGCGAATATTGGACACTTTTGTTCTTAAACTTTTCATTTTCAGCAAAACCTTCATGCAACATTACTATATTATGACTTTTACACTTTGCATAAAAGAATAGTTCTTTACTAGGCCTGTGGCAGACTTGAAAGGAAACCCTATTGCTGACCTCAAATTGGTTTTCTTAAGAGAACATTTTATTTTTGTGTTTGAGGACATAACAAAGATATCTCCAGCACCTTTTGCCCTGACCCCACTGCCTTATCTTTAAACTGTTCCTACTACATTTCTGTAAGATATCAGCCTTTGGCGCGCGCCACTAAGATGTTGAATTCCAACTGCTGGGAGTCTCATGTGTGATGTTGCACTTGCCGATGACAGTCTGCTTTGATGACAGCAGTGGTAACAAGCCCGAAGCACACATGTGTAGGATGTGACAGGGGTGTGCACCTGTCTCGGGCAGGGGGCACCAGGTCTTGCCCGTGGCAGCCTCCTCGGTGGCTGTGCTAATCACCGGGAGTGACACGGGAGTGACACTCGCGGTGCCCGGCAGACAGGAACGAGCGGGGTGTTGGGGCTCTAAGTACACAGCTGCTTCTCAAATTATGATGCACAGGGCCAGAGGTCACTGCAGAAAAAGCAGATAAAATTATGCTTCCTACTGCCACCATGCCACATCAAAATGGTAAATTGTTTATTTTATGGTGGGTCTGTCAAGCTGTTCTACCATAGCAGACACACGAATTTCTCGGCTCGCTTGTAGCCCTTTAAAAATAAAGGGGTTTGTTTTCTAAACAGTGTGTTAGAGATTTCTTTCTGTTAACTGTTGTTCCTTGGCTGCTATAAAATAGAAGTTTTTAGACATTTTTAGTGTTCGCTCAGTGGTGAGGCTCGGCAGCAGGGTGAGGGTGTGGGGCCAGCAGTGCTGCGGGATTTGTCTGCTCTGACCATGCTGTGTGTGGGCACGGCAGCTTGCGGGCTCCCCTTGGATACGGGATAAGCTGTGTGCAGATGGCTGTGCACAGGATGAGCCATCTAGGTTAATGACATGGGCAATGCTGTCTGCCTTTCTGTTCACGGCTACTGCTCCTGTTCCTGTTTCAGAAATAGGGCAGATCTTTATCCTGTGTGCAGCATCCGCTCACTTTTCTCAGAGCTGACACCTCTCTGCTGTCCTTTCCACTTGAATTGGTATTGAACAAGGGATGGTGCTTACAAGAAACTTGTGGAAGTAAGAGTGAGAACCAGGCTGGAAAAACCATAAGAGTTCAAAAATGTAGGGTATGTGATGCTTTCTCCAGCTTTGACTTTTTTTGAGTTCCTTTTTATTGTGAATGGCTTGTTAATTTTTTGTTAAATTCTTCAACCATAACTGTGACCAAAGAGAGGAATGCATTTGACAAGTGCAATAAAGCAACTGTTCCACGTTTATGGCAAGTGCTATACTTTTATGCTATTAATTCAAATTGCCTGGATTTTTATAAAACTGGGACAATATAGGATTACCTACCTCGCTAGAACAGTTGAAATGGATCACACTACAAAGTAGTCCACATCTCCCTATCAAATTTTAGAGGAAATAATCTTGGAGTCATAGGGGAGGCATATGTCTCTGGAGCACAACTTTTAGATGCATTTTTGTACCCAGCAAATGTTGGGAGTCACAAAGAGAAATAACAGGAAAATATCATTAAGTAAAATAGAGTAGTTCAGTGCAAAAAGAAAAACAGTTGCACTGCATGTGAGGTAATGACAGTTAGAAGGACACAGGTAACTTCAGAAATTTTACATTACTGTAAAATGTAAGCTGTACATGAAAATAAACAGCTACATTACTGTAACTAAGCAGGGAAGGTGACTGCAATACTCAGTTGTCTTCCAAGAGGAAAAATGGTGGGAAGTGTACATGGGGACCATTTCCTTGAGCAGATTTCTGCTGAAAACCAGAGGTGTGCAAATAATTGGTTATTTTTCTTCAGTTTGATGGTTGTACAGGTAAGGAAAAATTATTTGAGACCAGGAAAGTCTTTAGAGAATGAAGAAAGCATTAATGTATTCCAAGACCAATACACTGTTCCAATCCCAGGTATTTTTAATTTCTTTTTTCTTTTTTTTTTTTCTAAGTAACAGCAAGAAATTTGGAGTCTTGTTTGGTTTTGTTCATTTTTTGGGGGATTTTTGGCTTTTTAATTAACAAGGTAAAATTCAGTAGTCATGGGCAGCTCCAAGAGGGAGGGAGTGTGGGCATCCCTACCTCTTTACATACATCCAGCAGGGTTAGCATTCATATCACAAAGCTGATGATGCTCTCCTGTGAGCCTGGCAGAGCAGAAAGAGGGTCTGAATTCAAGTTTCTGCATCTAAAAATACTACTGATCACCAAATGAAGGATATAAAGTGGAAAACCTGACAAGAATGACCATAGTGACCAGGACATGAATTCCCATGCATGTGTAACTTGTTCACTTCCATTGAAAAGGAATACTGGGGTTGGGTAGGATGGACACCCCCAAATAAGCTGGGAAGGCTCTCCTAGTCAAACCTGGCCCAACATTACTTGAGTTTATGATAAGTGCAGATAAGTAATTAAATGCTCTTAGGTACACTTAGGCTTTCTTTGAAGCCAAGATTTTTGGTACAGTGATAAGCTCTCTGCTGCCAGTGCCTGCTTCCAGGGAAGGACTGGATGTTTCTCCCTGCTGGATCTCATCTTCATGTCATGCTCGGTCACTTCTGGTCAGTGACTGCAACCCGATAGCCAGTGCTAAATCCTCAGTGTCTTCTTGAAGGAACTCTATGGAAAGGGATAGTCACCATGGCAAGAACAACTTGAACAACTTGTACTTGTATTAGGGTCTCAATGGAACCAAGGCATGTGGATTTTGGAGGTGGTGGCTCATGTGCCAAAGAGGCTAACCCCTGATTTTGTCATCTCCTCATCTTTGTGGGATAGTCTCAGCTCTCAGTGCCTACTAAGCAGTTGGTGTGCAAATGGTGGCTTTTTGAACTGTAGTATTTGTTTGAGCCCTAAGTGTCACCTGACTTTGAGGTCAGTGAACCTCATCGTTGATCTTGGACAAATTCTTCTTATATTGTCAGGCTTCTGTTCTGGAAATGAAGTTATGATCCTTGCTGTCGCCTCATGAGTGACAAATACAAGGCAATGAAAAAGGACTTACCACTAATCCTGCAAAATTAATTTCATAACAAAGTTGATCACTGAACAAGAAAATATAGCTGGGCAGACAGTGTCAAGATATCCCCATTTGGTTTGAGCCAACTTTTTTCTGGTTAACAAATGTAACACATTTTCTTTAAAATAACATTATTGAACATTTTATATCACTGTCTTAATCACTTCAAAGCCGTGGTGTTTGCTCAGGTCCTTATGGTGACTTCTAACACTGGTAGCAGAAAGAACGATGCACTGATGTTTTTTGAGTATAATCCTGAAGTCTGTGCTATGTCATCAAGCAGAGTGTGTAATTTCCTGTCCATTATGTTGATTTTTTTTCTTGTACACTAGAAGTAGGCTTTTATTTGAGGTTTTCACTTTAGACCTGTGTCCTCTGTTCTGAAAACAATGATATTTAACATTTCTATTCCCTAAGCAGTTCCTGAAGAAGCTTTTCCTCAAAGGCTTGGGTGGGTTGAATTAAAAAAAAGTGAAACTATCTGCTTCTAGGGCAGGCCTTCCTTACATATGTTTCTTTATTGGAGCCCAGTGTTAAGTGCACTGTGGAGCCCATGATGAACAGGTCATCCCATGCTATGTGTTACCCTATAGCTAATGCCTACTGCAATTTCAAGTGCTCCCTCCTAATCTCTCCCCCTCATGCATTATTTCCTTGTGCAGCATTAGCACACCACATGCTGATCCACTGTTGCTTCATGGATTTAGAAAATAATCTAGAGGCCCGCAGTGATGTAAAACATTAACTATTGTTTTAAATATCGGAGGCGCCATCCTGCCTACACGGTACTTAGGGTGGGCAGCACGCCAGCGCCTTTGCTGGCATGTGCCTGAGAACTGGAGCATGCCTGCTCCCAGCCAACAAAGCAAAGCCCAGGACAATAAGGCAGGAACGATGACAGACAGGGAAGGGCTGGCTTATGGCTTGTGCTGTTTGACCATAATATCAGCTTTGGAGACTATACTGTCTGGAGGGCTAAGAGTTTCTTTCTACACTCCTGCCTTACTGCCTGCACCTGCCCATCCAAGGGCAGGCAAGAATGAAAGGACACTTTATAGAGCTTCCAGGGGCTTGTCAGTCAGTTATTGCACTGTGGGATTTCACTGCATGCTTCATACTTGTTCTCTCACTCAGCATTGCCAGATAACATTGAGCTGAGTGCATTTCTTCTTAGTTTGCTTCCCTCTTTCTCTTTGCAACAGCAGAAAGCTGGTTTGTGCCTGGGAGGGGAAAGTCTGGGGAAGCCTGTGTGCTGTGCTGTTGTGTGTAGAGGGAGCAGAGGTAGTGCAGAGTACCTGCTGCACTCTTTTGGGATACCTCTGAGCTGTGCCTTTTCTTTCTGCTCCAGAGGAGTAAACTCCCTCTACAGCCCCTCCTGTGGATGGGCCGTTCTTCGGCCCCAGATTTTCAGTGATGTATCCACACCCACGCTCACTATTTGTACAGGGACAACCAGAATAGAGCATGTTTTTTCTTTTCCTTGCATTGACTTGAACATGAGTAACCATGGGGAGTCGTCCTTTTTCCACACTGAAAAGCTGTAGTTGCATGATGTCAGCCTAAAAGCTGCAGAAGCTCAGAGTGGTGTGTGCAGCTGCTCAGCCCTCTGGGCACAGCCTGCCCCTCTGTCTGCATCGGGCAGATTTAACTGGGCCATGGTTTTAGGCTGTGTCCACTGCCTGAGGACTGCTGACCTTGTCCTTACCCTGGAATGTTCCCGATGTTGGGAAAACATCAGTCACCTTTACCTTTCTCATCACCACAGCAGCTCCTATCTTTGTGCCCATGGATCCCAAAATCCTCATGAGGGAGAGCACTCAACCTATGCAAGGTGGTCCAGCACTTCTGAATTCATGGCACAGTGAATGACTGTGGAAGGCAAAGTCTCAGAAACAGCTGGGAACATCTACCCATGAGCTGCTTAATACAGTTCATTATATTGGAGTGTCTGCATGAAAGAGGCAGGAGAAAAGGGCTGCCTGCTAATATTATCAGTACAAATCAGCATGGTACTAATGCAGCCAAAGGTATGGTCTGTTTATACACCCACCCTTTAATGTATGTGAATTAATTCTGTGAGAACTTGCAAAGCCAGGAGCTATATGAACTTGGCTGTCACACACTTCTTAAAACATTATTTCTCCTTTTGTCTGCAGATCCCTCTAATGCCAAATGGTCCAAGAACTTCAAAGACATACCACAACTTAAATCTGTCCTTCATGCTTTTGCTTCCTTCAGCAGCTAGCTGTGGCAAAGCCAGCTTCTCACTGGCTCTAGAGGCTCTCTCTTCAGACTTTTAAATGTAAGTGAATTATAAACAGTTCATGTTACCTGGTCCAGCTGCACCAGAAATGGGTACCTTGACTCATTGGAAAAGCAGGCATCTCTCTTGCACTGGATCCAAACTCCTCATTAGCTTTGAAATATTTCACTCTGCTCCCACTCTTCAAGTTACAGCTTCTTTGGCCAAGTTCATTAGCTCTTATTTCCAGAAACTGCTGTACCTCAGAGGGCTTCTGAACTGATTACAAGGTGACAAATACAGGTAAGATATCTGACCTAATTTTCATGTAATTGGCATAGATTACTTTCTGAAATTGCTTTTTCTTCAAGGGATGGAAGTGCAGAGCATTGATGTGCCATCTTGGAGCATTTATAGGATGAGACTCCTGAATTTTCTCTCTTGCTTAAGTCTGTGTAAGCTTAGCCTATTTCTTTTGAAGAGTTGCTGTAAATACCAACATAACTACTGTAGTTACGTTGCAACACAAAATTAATGAAAACCAGAAATGCAATTTAGCTACAAAGCCTTAAATGCAGTATTATCATGTTCTAACCCAGCTGACTGTTTAAGAGAGCAAGTGTGGAAGCAACACTTCCCACTCCTGGCTGTCCCATTGTACTGTTCCTTCCCTTGCTGGCCAGCAGCAGGCAGTAGTGTCTGGTCATGTTCATGTTCAGGTGTTACTGGGTCTCTAACCTGCACTACTAATGGATAGGATTAGCTCTGAAAATGTGCAATAAACTCAACAAATGAAAAAGCAAAAGGAAAGTATTACTAAAAGACTATATAATGTTGTTGAGATGTGTATATGTCTCTTCTTTCACTGACCTGTGGTTAATCAAAAAATTCATGTGTGGTTATTTCTGAAGAAGAGACTCCCCCATTTAATGTCCAGCATAAGTTGTTTTTTCAGCCTGACCATGTGTGCTTTGCTTCTGGTGTATTGGAAAAATGTGATAATGTCTAAACCAGAAAATTATGTGGGAAAGACATGAAGATGCACAAAATGATGAAAATCCATGGGTAGAAGTATCTCGTTAAGTGGAGATTCTCATAAATATAATTTTAATGTAGTTCACATGGTAACAAGGTATTTTGTTCCACCAGCAGAATGGAGCATTAGCTTAGAGGACTGGATTACTCATGGCACAAACATGGCTGTTATGTGCAAACTTTCGATGTTCTGCCAAGGTCAGTTTGTGGGGGTTGAGATGAAACTGTTTCCTAAACTGTGAAAGCGATCCCGGGTACCCAGTCTGCTGGAATGCCTGGAGGTTTTATGGATTCCTTCCCCTTTAAGCCCACTAGCAGGGTATCTGCTAATGCAGGCTCCCTGTTCCTGCCTGCATGCTCTGGCGCGGCTGGCCTTAGGAAAAGCATTGCTTTGACTCATTTTGTTTTGACCGACTTCTTGTTTGCCTGCAGAAGGAGCATTTACAGCAGCCTTTTCTGTAGATAACCAAGGCAAAGTGTTGACCTCAAGCACTGGAAAAGATGAATGTAACACTCCCGTTTGAATATGACACCAGACCCACGATAGGAGTGGGAAGGTGTCAAGCTATAGTCAGATGTACTCTCACAGCACCTCAGCTGAGAACACTTGTTTGGGAAGGGCTGGTGAAAGGTCTCATGTCATGCAAATGAAGGAAACAAAAGGTAGGAAAACAGATTTTGGCCGGGGGAGAGGATCTGCAGTGGGCTTGCTCCTCCCGCCCGCTTAGAGGGGGTGTGCGCTTGCAGGTCCTATGAGCACGCAGGTCCGGGCCGTGCCTGACGCTTGCTGCAGAGCTTGCACCGCTCCTGAGGATGCCTAGCAGAGCACCAGCTATGTTGCCCCTGTGTCAGGCTGGCTTTGTGCCCTCCCCTTGCAGTTCATAGGCTGTTTCTGGTCTGGCTGTGCTTGCCCAGTGCTCCAGAGCCTCTCCACAGCTCCCGTTTCTGATGGCTCAGAGCAGAGCATCTCTGGTAAAGCTTCATGTTAGAAGCATGCACCGAAATGGAGGTGTCAGAGTGGTCTCTAGCTGCTTGAAGTGGTGCAGTTACGTGCTGTGTCTGTTTAGGAGCATGCTTTGTTATGGAAGGGTGTGGAAGACTAATGTAGAGTGAACCTGATAAACAGCAAATGAAGTTGGAAATATGTGTTCAGGGTGAAGTCGGAGGATCAAACATAGATTACATTCCCAAGTCTTTGCTTAACTGCCTTCAGATTTTATAATTAATTCATTTTTTGCCTGTACTATACAGGATGCTAATTCAACAGTTAAAAATCTAAGGGACATTTGACTTTGTGGGGATTTCCAGGCATCCATGATGTCACTGTCAGACTTGGATCCTGGGAAGCTCTGTCTTAAGGCAGGATGAAGGTTCAGTGTAAGTACAAAAAGTAGGACTAAATTTCAATCAAACCCAGAAAGAAACAGTAGAGGGCTGAAAGATATCTTCCCTCAGCTGAAGTAGTTACTCTCTTTATACCTGTAAAGAGAACCTTGCCCAAATTCCCTTAATTTGCTTTAAAGTACATCTGAGGCCTCAAATAGAACTCAGCTCCAGTGTATTTACTGTTCGAACAGAAACAATGCACTACAACCTCACTCTAATTTTACTGGAATCAGCTGCCACTACTCTGGAGCAGAAGCAAGAAAAAAAATTAATATCTGGATAAACAGCCTATTAATTTGATGACAACAGTTGTTCTCCATTTCAGGGTCCAGAGAGCAGCCTGGGCAGTGAGCTAATGAGAACACCAGAGCCGTGCAGCCCTGGGGGAGGTGGGGGGTAGAGAAGAAAACAGAACAAATACTTCTTTTGTAGCTTGGAGCTAAGGGGATTCAGCCAAAGGTTAATTGCTTTCTACCCTAAAATGCTGTGAAGTGTTGCTGTGTGGTGTCATACAGCTGCTTCATCCCCGCCTAAGGGTGTCTGTTTCACTGGTGGGTGGCATGAGCCAAGATCCTTTTTTTAACCGCACGGGGGTGTTGCAAGGTCTCTTGAGTTAAGGCTTCCAAAAAATCTGGTAGAGCTTGGTTGGTATCGTTTAGGATATCACTGCATCATGGGAGCAGTTAGCAAAAACACCAAAGGAGCACCAAAAGAACTGATTGCGCTTCACTAGGATTTTTTTTGGGGGGATGAAAGTTCATTGTTTCCTCTGATTCTTTGTTAGACAGTCAAATGAAAGACGCTACAGGAATAAAAAGATAAGGACAGAAATGAATGTAATGGTCAACTTCACCTGACTGTCACCTTTGCCTCCTAGCCAATGTTTCTTGGGTGAACTTTGATTTTAACACTCAAATTCCTAAGACTTTATTCCATGCACAATTCTGCTCATGAAATTTCTGCACTGTGTAGAACTTTAAGCAATTAAATAACTTTCCATTAGAATGGGGCTGTTGTGACAACTTGGAGGTCTCCTTCTGGTTGGTGGGACCTCAAAAATTTCAAAAAATCAGAAAGTTGTAAGTGGGGAAAATCATCCTGTGATGTTGTGCAGTCTTGTGACAGTGCCCAAGTTCCCTTTTATGGAGACCATCATAGTGAAGAGAATTGGAGTGGCATATTTAAGTTGGAAGGGACCTACAATGATCATCTAGTCCAATTCCAATTGATACTTGTGAGACTGAATGGAACTAAATAGAAATGGGATGTCTGATCTTCCTGTAGAGTGGGTAAATTTCTGATTTTAATGTTTGTGTGCAAAGTCTCAATATTGCAAATAATTTTGCTGATATCACTTCTCTGACCTGTTTGTCTCAGTTTCTCCTGTCTGGTCATTCTGCCCATTTCCTTGTGAACATTTTTATCTCTTACTTGTGCTCTCAACACTTACTTTAGTTCATGACTCCACAACTGACGTTTATCATATATAGGGTTTAAATTCATGACCAGCAAGCTTGAGCAAGTGTGCGCTCATTGAATGTCTGACATTGAGTATTTTCAATGTCCAGTTCAGGTGAGGAGGAGCTGTTTCCTCTGTGATTCTTATAGCAAATGACAGGATGGGCTGAGAAAACCCTGAACATTTCATTAGTGTCTCTTCCTATCTCAGTCATTTGTGCATGGCTCACTCTGCACTGCTGTGTGCTCAGTCTGGTTCCACCCATCCTCCAAAAGGTGAAGTGTGGGGTCACAGCACTGTTCCAAATAACCAAGCTTTCCCCAGCCTTAATTTCCCCCAGAAAGGAGACCATGCAGGCAGTAAAGGAACTAGAGAAAGGAGTGCTCTGGGCTCTTGTTTGCCCTTCATGTAGGTCCCTCCCTGTCTCTTTCTGATAATGAAAGAATAGGTCCCAGTTCTTCTGCTTCCAGGGAATAGTGTTAATCTCATGGTGCTCAGGCACCATGTGACTGGGAGCACAGACAACCCTTAGTGCAGTTTTACCATGTGTGAAATGCTTAAAGCATTTTTTTCAACGAGGTTTGGGGGTGTTCTGCCTTTGAAGTCCCCTATTCCAAATAGGATGATGTATGTACCCCTGCTTTTGTTGGAGCTGAGTATCACAAACAGGATGAGGCTCTCTTTCTCCATGTCAGTACAGTAGAAAACCATGAGTTTTTCTAGGAGAAGCTTGTCTGACTCAGTAGGATTGCCCAAACTTTCAGAGGCAACTGCAACCCACACTACCAATGGTGGAGTTGCATGGTATCAATCCTGTTTTCTGTTCCTTACTTGTCCTCTGGCCTAATTGAAGGTGCTGACTTGTTAGTTTGCAACATGAATGGTCACTGAGCCCAGTGGGACTGGGGAGAGGGCTTGTAATACTGCTTGCATGACTCTATTAGCAACAATTTGTGTGAGTAATGTGGTAGAATAGTTATGAGCCATCTGCCTGCATCTGCAATTACTCAGCAGCCTGAAAGTGCACTTTGAAGTCAGCTTTACTGGAGCTAACCCTAGTAATTTCTTGATTTTAATTCCTAGGGCTGTTGCACAAAGTTAACGTCAAGTGCTGTTTTGGAGTCCTGGATCTTTCCAGTGAAGCAGATAGGAATTCTGAAATGTTCTGCAGTGTCCTAGAGATCTCCAGCATGGCTTTAGACTTTTGTGACTATTTTATGGGAAACAAATCTTTCCTTGTTTTCTTTTTTTCCACTTGATAATGACATTAAACTCATTTTCTGCAAACCTGCTTTCAACGGTCTAGATAATTTATACTGGAAGTAATTGGACACACCTAATGAAAAGCATAGTGGAATTTTGCTATGAACTGCAATGTTCTCTTCAAGTCACTGGTCTCTTCCATTTGATAATTGTCATAACAGTGGTTAAGTAACCTGACTTCTCCTCTTTCCTGCCAGTGATGAAAGCTTAAAATGCCTCTTCAAAACTGTCACTCTTCTCTAAAATTTCCTTAGCAAAATGGCATTTATTCCTTCTTAATATCTTGCAATTTAACATTAGGCTGCTGTTCAGCCTTCAGAGAACTCTGATTGGAGTAGTTAACCAGGCAAGGGCTTTAGATGCTCTAGGGCTACTGCCCTAGAGGAGTCCAGGGGGATCATGGTGATGCTGTTTGTGACCTCAGTCTCTTGTTGAGTACGGACCCTGTCCATCTGCTCTCAAATCCATAGTAAATTCATGTAATGTGCTTGCTCACTCATTCCACAGTGGGATTATGGTCCATACCCAGGGCTGTGGTGTTTCTGGGCAATAGCAGCATTTGTGCTGCTGTTGTGCTTGCAGCTTTTCCAGGTGTGCCCTTGGCATGGCAGGTGCCCTATGGACAGGGTGTTGAGTTGTTCCCTCAGCTCTTGTGTAGGATTAACCAGACTTAGCTGCCTTTTTTGTGCTTTGTGGGGGTTCACAATCACATAGCCTTCCTCTTCAGCCTTCAGAGAGGCTGTGGAGGGATGTACAGAAGGTGCCACAGAGCTGTGAGTGAGCTGTAAATTGCTGCCGCCTACCACCTCACGTAGGGGGTTCCCCGCCTGGTGGGGTGGGTGCCGAGATCTGTGCTCTAGCTCCAAATCCTGGCTCCCAGGGTTTGTTTTTGTCCCTGCCTGTTCTCAAGCGCTTGGAGGAAGTGGATGCCTGCTCTCATCTCTTCATAGACAAACCAACCTTGTCTGTAGGTGCATGCAAAAAAAAACCCCAAAAGACCCAAATCCAAACAAAACCAACCAACAAATAACCCAACCCTAAGCCCACAAAGAAAACACCCCAAGCAATCAAACAAAAACAAAATTAAAAAAACCAATGTGGATCTAAGGTTTTTTAGCAGTCACTGTCTGGCCTAACTTTTATGAGACTTCTTTATGTTACAGATTCCTGTCCCAGAGGGTTTTTTAGCAGTCAAGAAGGTTGGAAGGTATGTGAGCTGCTACAGTATATCATGTTCTCAGGAAGAGCTTCTGCTCTCTGTTCAGTCCAGAGAGGGTCTTAGCCCATCTCTGTGGGCATAACTGTAATGCTATGAATTATTCCTTGTGGAAACTTTAGCTATTGTGCTTAGTGGGTTTACAGGAGCTTTTTCAGTCTGCTTTTAATGTATTTGTGTTGGTGGGGATTCTGAGTGGAATTAAATGCCCAGGCTTTCAGATATCTGCTGTAAATACACAGATCCACTCTAGTCCCTTACTTCACAGTAGCAGCTGCTGCGGTGTTGCAGAAACTTCATAGCTTTGACTGCATCTTATTAGTTCAGCACACTATTAATATCCCAGAAGCTTTTTGTATTAGTTTCCACACTTAATATTTGTTCTCCTTCCTTCTTCCCTGCCCCCCGCTTCACACTCAGTCATTAAACTAAATTCATCTTGGGGCTTTTTCATTTAAGATGCCCTTGCTGCCCACACCAATGCAGAGAACTAGACTGGAAGCACACCAATTGTGCGAACAGTCACCTGGTATATTTAGTGGCAATGTCATCTGACATGCATTTATGCTCAGAAGCAGCGCCTTTCTGCTTCTATATGGAGCATTTGTAGTGCTGGCAAAATCTTTCCACAGAAACAGCTGCTGATTGGCTCTTCTTGTCTATTTGGGGAAGGATCTGTCCTTAAATACTTAGTTATTCTGCTTTCTAAAAATGGCATCAAGCACTTGGCACTATCAGGACTGGACTCAAAACTTTTACTGAGACGAATTGGGTGCATTGCACCCAGATCTGGTGAATCCTGGTCTCCCTTAGAGAAATGACTGTACAAGTACCAGCAAGTGGGTGGAGGTACAGCTAGGGCAAGTAGTCAGTGGGTGGGGCTTTAAAATGCAAATCACAGTCTTCTTCTGGAAGGCTTTAAACCCAAAAGTCACATTATTATGGTTAAGTGGCTCTGGTGAAAAGGCTACAGGACTGAGATGCACCTCAGCTGATTTTCCTTCTGAATGTAAAAAAATCCCGTGCCAAATGGCAGCAGTGCCTCTCCTTTGAGGTGCTGTGTCTCAGTAAGGTGAATGCAGGCTGTCTTCTGAGCAGGGATTGGCAGCCAGCTTGCCTTTGCCAGTCTGGTGCTGACCAGAAGCAGGGCAAGGAGGAAGGCTCCACCAGCATTTGGCACTACTGCCCCAGCCTCCAAGAGCATAAACTATCTGACTGACACCTAACTCTGACTGAGGAGCAGGCTCTAGGGTGAGCAGCTCACCAAGAGAAGTGTTTTATACCTTTGGTTAACCATAGGTGCTTCCTATTGTTCCTCAGAGCTTACAAGGTCAGGAAAACTTGACATCCAGAGAGTTGGTAGAGTGCCAAGAGAAGGGTTTTACCCCAGAGTCCAGGGGCTTTGCCCACCTCTGAGCTCTTGCTGTGACATCTCACCCAAGGGAGAGCACTGAGTGAATAATGTAATACTCCTTTGAAGCAGAGGCTAGCTTAGGACAGCTTGAGGGTCTAGGACACTGAAATACCTTCCTGTCCAAAATAGTTTGAATTAGTCGATCTGCATGGCATGCTGCCAGGCTTCAAGGAGAACTGGGGAGGTCTGGCTACTGGTCAGCAGGCTGGACTGGGTGGTAGGAAGTTATTAATAGCTGCTCTTCCATGGAAAGAATGAGTTTGGCTTAGATGAGATGTAAAGCTGCTAGCTGGTACAGCAAGGAAATGCTGGAAGACTTGTCTATTATCACTTGAATGAACTCATTATGCCTTATGAAGAGCCTTGAGCCTCATGGCCTCAGGTCTCCTGGTACTGGCCTCTGAATCTGAGCTGTGTGGTTGGACAGCACAGGTACAGGTGTGAAGAAAGGAAGCTGTCAGCTCTTGGTCAGCCTCAGGGAGTGGTGGGTGTTTATTCTGTTCCTCAGCAAGTTTAGGCTCCCTCAACTTCCCTTATGCTCCAGTTCCCACCTGTAAGAGTCAGCTCTTTGTTTCTGAAGCAACTCAAATTTAGGGACAGAGAAGTAAGAAGTTTTTCCACACACTAGAAGTTTTGGAAAGAAATATTATCTCAAAAGATTTGACAAGACCAGTTTGGAACAAAGGGTGGAGAAGATTGGGTGAAATAAACAAGTAAAAAATTCTCGAGTGGAATGGCAATGAAGAATTTCTTATGGGGGATTTAGCTGGATCAAAGGTTACTGTAAAGCATGAGTAATAGATCTCTGTAAACTGTACCAGCTGGTCCTCTCCTTCTAAAGGCTTGTGGGCAGAGTGGCTTTAATGATGTTATTGTGGGTATCTGTTGGACTTGTTCTTGAACACCTGATTAGAGTTTGGCATTTTTAAGGTGAAGACTAGGAAAATCAAGCGGTATTGCATTCAGTCTGAAGCTTTTATTTCTATTCGTATCCCTCAGTTCCCTTCAGGAACTTTAGTTTCCTTGCAGGAAACTGATACAAGGCTCTGGGTTAATACAGAGGTCTCCAAGCCAAGCCCTGTTTCAGTGGGACTCACATTATTCATCCCGTGTAACAACTGCTGCTTCTTAAGGGAGCTGCTAGCTCCCAGAATAACTACGTGGATCAAGTTTTGTCATCTCCCTCATCTTAGAGCTCATACTTCTGATTGTCCTGCTTAGAGAGAGGGAGAATGAACAAGAGTCAATGGAATATCCATTTCTCATTAAAAATAGTTCTTGCCCTGACTATTGTAGGGAAACTCTATTTCCTTGGTGGCTTGTTGCTGATCTCTGCTCTTGTCTGTTTGACTTCCGCCCTGGAAAACAGGTGTAGAGATGCTATAAGTAGCAAGAAGTCTGATGGATGCAGTGAGTTCCTTGCAGACTCTAAATTACAGTTTTCCTTCCTGTGCTACAACCTCAGGTCTCTGACCTGCAACTGCAGCATATTTTCTGTGACTAACAGCTGTAATTCCCTAATTATCATGCTCTGTTCTCCTGCTGTGCTGTAGATTTTGTTACCAAGGAAGCAAACCAAGTTTCCTCGTTCCTACCCTTGCTCTGTATGCTCCCAACTGTTTTAAATCCACCATTTGATGCAGCCCATAAAGACAAATGACTATCTCTTGTTTCAAATATTCAGAGTTTCCAGAACATATTACGTGGCTGCATGCTAGGGACAAAGAAGGCAAAATAAGTCTTTCTGGCCTTTCTTTTAGTGAAGGCAGCTGGTCCAGAGCTATTGCTAGACTAGAAAAAGTGCCTTTATTAGCTGTAACCATCCTGTGTGGAATGCTGGACTAGAGGTAGTCTCAAATGGGGGCCCAAGCAAACGGTACTGTTGCAATGTGACTGACAAAACTTCTGTAAACCCCTGGAAACTGAAGGTGTGCATTAAACTAACGGCAGCTTATATGTGCGCCATGATTTCCATACAAGCCTCATCACTTGAGGACGACTAACAAGGGGTCAGTCCCTTTTTCCTCCACTGCATTTGAGCCTGGGGATAAACGATTTTGTGCCACATGGAAATGAGAATAAAGCTGTGCTAATCTAGATGATTAGATCGATCCAACCAGACTGTGTTGCGACAGATAAGCAGCTGGTTAAAATATCACAGAAACATGTTAAGGAGCAGAAAAAACTTCTAGTTTTCTAAAACCTCACAACCTAATGTTTACTCTTCTAAGTATGCTAAGATATATTTGCATGAACTGAGGCTTTACTGGATGATGCCCATCATTCTCCTGCAGGATGCACAAAGGCAAGTTTAGTTCTTTAAGCAGTTGTCAGTTTGGACTCCATCAGTCTAACGTGGCTGTGTCCATGACATTCGCATCAAGCCCCCATTGCTGGGGGTGGCAGTCAGTGACAAACAGAAATGCTTTCCATGGGCCCAGCCTCCAGTAATTAATTCATGTCTTGCTCCAGAAATATCATCCAAGCTTCAACATGAATGATGTCTCCTGGGTCACAGGATAAAAGTTGCTAACTCCATATGGGAGATTTTCTGTTTGACTCCTCTGACTATTAAACTAAGAGGGAGGAGGCTGCTCCTTTCTCTGGATCACTGGAATTAAATCCACAACTGGGTCTAGAAAAAATGACCCCAAGGTGGGAGGCCATGAAGGAAATTATCTGCTTGGCCTCAATCAGAGGAGAAGGAAAGATGAAATACAACTGTCCAAAAAAAGGAGTAAGTTTAGACATTACAAAAGATGCCCCTAGAAGTAAGATTGTCCAGCATTGCTTTATTTACAGACTTCACAGGGGGCTTCATAGAGTGCATTATGTAGCTGGTAAGCATGGACCAGGTATGGATGCACATAAATCTATGGGGACCATTGTGGATGTATTTTTCACTACAGGATAATGGTGGGATAAACTACATACCCTATGAAGACACTTTGGTTCAGTTTCTGGAACTCTGCTCTTGTGCCTAAGTGTTTAAGTATTAAGTATTGCATACCTTAGCATACACATGTCAGAATATATTAGTGTAATGAGGAAACTTGCCTTTAAGATGCATTAAACTCAAGGTTAGAGATACCAACTTTAGTACTTCATAGAAACTCAAGTTGTGGTGGTAGTTCAGCAGATGTTTTGACTTCATGGCACCATGAGCTGGTGTTATGCTATGCTAAATTATACCTATAATAATCGGACTTTTTTTTTTTTTTTTTTTTTTTTTTTTTTTTGTTTTTTTTTTTTTTTTTGTGAGAGCTTACTGTTTGATGTGAGTGTACCTGATTTAAGTTTCTCTGTTCGCTTGCTGAGTGTAACTGCCCACACCTGTGAGGTTTCCTGTGATGGCAAGCAGGCTGCAGCGGATTTGCCTGAGTCTCAGGATGGTATAAGTCACCAGCACACATTGTGTTACCTGTCACACATGGTGTGACCCTTCACCAGCAAGGCATGCAGGTCCCCCTCACCCCTACCACCAACAGCATTCTTTCTCATTGGTGTCAAAATCCCTTCTAAAATAGGATCTGGATGTGTAATTTAAAACCTTTTTCAGAAATAACAAAGGATTCCAGTGTCCTTTCCCTTTGACAAGGCCTGGGAGATACTACCTATTGCCACTCTTTTGTTAATACTGATGAAATTGGTACCTCAGAAAGATGTTGGTGGAGGTAGTTTTCATACTTCTGTTTCACTGAAGATGTGTACTCCTTTTGTGTGAATTCTGAGCTGTTCAGTGCTTCCAAATTTCATAAACTATGGAGATAAAGTTGTTGTTTTTTCCCCAGTGAACTCCAAGGACATGTGCTGCTGGTAGCCTCAAGCTGGGAGTGACTTTTGGTGGATGGCTCTTGGTGAACAGAACTAGTGATACTCAGATGCTGAAGGACTCCAGAGGGGAGGAGAGAGCCCTCACCTGATTCTAACTCAATACATAAACAATTTAAAAAACTCAAACCCAGGGTAGGTCCTGGTGTCCTCAGCCCCAGCACAGGCCAGCACCCTGAGGTAGAACATGCTGCAGCTTATTGTGCTTAATAGCATTTTTTCTTTTTCTCTTCCTTCCGTTTTCTTTTTTTAATATTTTTTTAAGGTGCAGGCCTAAAACCTTAACTTACCACAGCAAACCTGGTGAGTCCCTTTTGTCAAAATACAGCTCTTGCTCCAGGCTTGGTTTATTAACAGCACCAGGAGCAGTTATGTGAGAAAGGCAGGTCTCTGCCTGCTGGCCATGCGAGTCCCTCCAGTGAGGAGGAAGATGTGTGACCATCAAAGCTATGCTGAGCAGCCAGAAGCACTGTCCTGCAGCATTCCTGCTAAGGCACACTCACAGCTGAAACACTCAAGCTGTAGCATGGGGGAGTTGGCTTACACAGGGGAGCAGGCTGACTCTTTCCTAGCTGAGCATCTGCTCTGCCACAGCACAGGCGCAGAGAGAGCTCCCTGGGGGCTACCTCTGGTGTGCTTCTGTGGAGGTGATGTTTGCTGAGAGTCCTGGAGTATCTGCTTCTCCTGAGAGGGGAGAGAGGTGTGTTGTTAACCACCTTACTGAGATGGAACTTTTTACTCAGGAAAGAGTACGTAGACTTGACAAATAAAATGGAGCTTGACCAGACAGTTGTGAATTAAGTCAACTAACTTGAAGCCCACACTGCAGAGGGATGGTTGCTGTACCATAATGCTAAGGTATAAAGCTTTTTTTTATTGTTGGTTTTGGTTACTTGTCTTCAAACAAGTGACTCAGGTGGGACATTGAAATTTACCACTTATTAAATATTTGGGGGAAATGAGTGTCAAGTCTCCAGCTCGTGACAGCCTTCTGCTCCTGAGCTATCCAGCTGTGTCTTAAGCACTGTGCATGGCTTAGTGTGTGCCACCAGGCACAGCACTGCTTCAAACAAGACTTCAATGCATCCTGGTATAACTGAGGGTGAGCAGGATAAGTGCTTTGGGGAGGCTGAGATGGTCTAAGACAACTATTATGGATGTTAGTTGGTGTTTCGTTGAAGGTGATGGGCAAAGGAAAGAATGGAGATGGTGAATGCTGCTTACACTGCTCTACGACCCAGGGGGGATGTGCTGTGCTCTGCTTTTGCTTACTCTCAGTCCCACCAGTGTAGGAAAGGAAGTGGCTGCAAAACCTGAACTGGGAAAGCAGGAGTAGCACCCAGATCCTGCCTCCACCAACTGTGGCTGATGCGGCTTGTACCCCATGGCTGCAGCACACACCCACTTTGCTTTCCCTGTGTGCAGTGTGTAGGTGCTGTGCAGCAGAGGCTGTTGTGTGTTTTAGGAGTGTAGGGGTGTGTGGTTTGTGTTTCCAGTGTGCTGTGCACTTGGGTGTGTGCCAGGGGTTTGTGTCTCACACATACAGCATGAGTGCTTTGTGCAGGGCAAGAAGCAGCACCCCTCGGTGCCACTGCATTCCCCCCATAGCTGCCCTCCAGCCTGCTCCAGCGCTGCCCAGCACGGCTGGTGTCATGGCCAGCTGCAGCTGTCTGGGGATGAAGTGCCCTGTTGGGGTGCCAGCCAGTCTGGCTGCTGTGCAACAGGATTCTGCCTGCAGTCCTGCTGGTCTTTCAAGGCTGGAAGGGCTTTCTGTGTCCCACTCCCCCTCACAGCACACTCTCTTTGTGAGCTGAAGCCCTGTCAAGAGTGGCCCAACACTCCCCCTGCATACAGGAGCAGGTTTCTGTGACTGCAAGGGCCACCCATCAGACACAGCCCCGCGGGTGAACGTGCAGGCATGGCAGACTGCTCTCGTGCAGGCACCTCTGCAGCAGCAGGAGAGATGCTGAGGGTGCAGGAACATATCCTGCTGGGGTGGGACAGAACTGTAGCTCCTGGAGCCAAGTAGCCTGCTTTTCCTCCTCAGGGAAGCACATCTGCAAAAAACCTAAATCCAAAGCAATGTTATTAATAGAGACGTTTCTCATTGCAACAACCTGGGTTTATAACTCTAAGGGAGGGTCAATCTGCCAGCATGCTGTGGGAGAGGTCTTGCAAACATCTACACTAGTCAGTGAGCCAAAAAACTCAGTAAAGCTTGGGCTCTGGAGCTGTTTTTTTACTGGTTCCCCTGTTTTCAGTTGCCCCAAACACAGAGGAGTAGTGCAGGGAGGCACTAAGTGTTTGTTTTCAGCCCACTCACATTAGTGTCCCAACTCCTGATTTATACCACCTCATCTGCTGGACCACAACTGTTCTCTGGTTTTGCATTTTAACTTACCTGAAAGAAAACCATATATACATCATAATTATGCAGACATAATTATTTATTTTTGATTTAAAAATCAGCTCCTTCAATCTCTTGCTAGCAATGTGCCTATAAAATACATTTTAACAAGTAGATGAAGCAGGGGCAGGGTGCTGTACATACTTCACAGCCAGACAAACCCCATGGTAGCAATTTCCTTCAAAGGTCTTCCACTGTTTCACCATCCACCAGAAAAGGCTGATTCAGGCTGCTGGCCACGTGCAGAGGGGATTTCTCCAGCAAAATTTCTAGCACAGAGCCTGTGGGCTCAGCTGCTGCCTGAAACAAGAATCACACAATAGAAAAGCTGCAAAGATTTGACTCAACAGCTGCTTCATCTTCTGCACTGATTTAAAGCACCAGAGCCCTTTCTCAACCCTTCAATAAAGTCAGGCATTTATATATTTTTTAACATGTACATAAATGATGTATCTATAGATATGTGTGTGTATTAATGTACACATATACAGCCACACATAAATACATATATATTTACATATATGTATATATGTGTGTGTATTTACATATATATACATATATATATAAGTGGGAAGATGCATATATACTTGACTAAAAGAGACACTTGGGGCAGCCAATTAACAATCAAGACTGTATTATCCAGTTCAGCACAGGGCGCAATCCTGTGCACCTCACAGGCCCAGCTAATAAATTAAAATTCAACCTTTTCTGTTTCAGCCTGTGTGACAAATGGCATGAGTGCAGCCTA
Organism: Bombycilla garrulus; assembly: GCA_013400315.1. Lineage (NCBI taxonomy): Eukaryota > Metazoa > Chordata > Aves > Passeriformes > Bombycillidae > Bombycilla > Bombycilla garrulus. The sequence continues at coordinate 757,764 of VXBU01005773.1, forward strand.
GGGGCCAGCAGCAGCCTGCCTGCCACAGAGGGCCAGTCAGAGACCCATTTCCACCTCAGCAGCTGAAACTGTGCCTAGTAGCTTTTTGAAGCCCACATGTCACAATTTTTAAACAGCCAACAAAGTGAGACTGAGGGGGAAGCGACAGCAGGAGTGGGGAAAACTGCATTTCCAGAGATACGATGGTTCCTGAAGTCAGACAAGACGTTACCAGCCCCTGCTCTGTGGTGAGGATTCCAGGTGCCCATGGGGAGATGCCACCCAGGTGAAGCCCATTATTTCTTCCTGTGGTTTATCCCATTCCAGTGTCTTCCTTCCCCTGCCTCAGTCTTAGGAACTCAGCTCTTGGTTGAGACAGGAGCAATAGGTCAGCTGCTATGCATTTGTAACTGAAGTGTATTTAGCATCTACTGAAACAGCTACAGCTCTTATATATAAGTATATGTAATATTATATTTTTAGATAATAATAAATAATGTCTATTGATATATGTAGATATACATAAAATATATAAAAAGTCTCTTCTAAAATGACCTAAACCATCTGGCATATCTAGGTGACCATCTGACAGTGCCCCAAGACCTCTGTCCCCTACAAATAGGTGCCGAAATTTGTCACCAAAACTGAGGCAACTGAAAGCCCAGGCACAAACAGTGCAGTGTATGGTCACACACCAGGGCTGTGCTTGTTGGCCTGTTCCTTGCACATGAAAGCATAGGGTAAGTTACTCCACAACATATGGTTTTTTCATGAGAGGAAAGCATTTACAAAGCCTACAAGACAATTCTATAGCTGTAACAGGAGCTTGTACCGTACGTGCTTCTGATGGTGCCTCATTACCAGGCTCATGCTATAGAGCCTTCTGTTATCTGCAGAAAACTTGGTCTCACTGGGCATTTTCTGCACACGCTTTGCATTCCTGCTCCTTTCCCCAATCATCCTCTCCCAACAAAGGCTCTTTTTTTCAGGAGAATTAAGGCGCAAATCGACGTATCTGTTTCAAGGGCAGAGTGTGTTGGTCTTACTTACTCTGTGAGGAGTACTGGCATTCATGGGACTCCAACAGCTGGATCTGAGCATTTCCTTTAATTGAACAGGTTTGCAGTCTCTCTGTGCTGAAGCAATTCTCCACATCACACAAGCCTGCATACCAGAATAAAATGAAAATTTAAGAGCGCTGGCTAACAAGACCGAGAAGCTCATTGTTTAAACAAGAGGTTGATTGTCTGGGTGCTCGAGTGCCCCATTCCTCCAACATTAAATCCACACAAGGGACAGCAGCCTAATCCACAGCTTGCTGCCAGGTGGTATAGAAATTAATCTTCCACTTACCGGGGCTATTAGTTGCGGTGTTCATAAAGGTTTGCAACCCAATGAGGCGAGTGACTAAAATTTTCTCCTTGTCATAGAGGACATGGCTATGTGGTGATATGAAATATCAGCCTCCAGGAGCATCCCCTGTGGTGAGGAAAGTGTGGATGATGTGTACCAGGGAAGGGAATGGCACCCCAGCACCTTCTGTTTTAACACATGAGCCCCAGGCTGTCTAAGTCCACAGAAAATGTGTTGCAGGATGAGGGATGGACTGGGAAAACTCAGGGTCACCAAGGACCTGAGCACAGGCCACCATAATGAGCAGAGTGGAGCCAGTTTGGTGTTTATGAAGGCAGGAAATAAAAATTCATTTTTTCTTACATTTTAAAATCACCAAAACTCCCATTTCTAGTCTGACAGGCCCCCTGAGAGTAATGGACACATAGCACAGAGACCTTCATTAGGTCTCCCAAAAACTTAAGGACCTGCTTCAGATCTGCTTGCCAGGACATTTCACTCTGCTTCCAAACAGGGTATGAGAAAAAAGGAGGAAGAGAAATCCTGCCCTTTATTAGTCTGCTGCTCCCTTAAAATCCAAGGAGGAAGGGCAAAATACTGAGCTGCAAGCAGGTAGTCAGAACAGGAGCAACATAAACATAAACACTTGGAAGGGTAAAGCCTCAGGAGTGTTTAGCGTGATTGCTTCCAGTTTTCATCTGCTCACATTTCACTGCAGACGTAATTCGCTGCAAAGCACTGCCAAAGCTTTTCACAACACCAAGGCACGTTGAACTCGATGCAGAGAATAATGTTTACAAATACTGCAGCTTTCCCCCCATCCTTCCCTAATGTTTTCCCAGCAGCTTGCAATCCCATCTGGCCTTGGCTGCTCTTACTGCCCTCTCAAAGACTTTCCTTGCCTCAGGAGCTCGTGGCTGTGCCACAGGGAGGTGGCAGCCTCTTGCTTTGCCTGACTGGCTGGCCGACCTGTCTCACCGTGCAAAGGGGAAAGCAAATGGTCAGGGCCAAGTGCAAGTCAGTCCTTTGCCATGTTTGTGCATCACTCTGACTTGGGGCCCAGGTGTCTCTAGGGCATCCCAGGTTATTCCCTAATCCAGAGAAATGTTTTGCAAAACAACAGCTTTCCCCAAGCAGTAAAGCCACAGTCCCACTTCGCTCCGTATATTCCTCCTGTTTGTGTCCTCACATGGCAACCATTAACAGTTTATGAACCAGCTTCTTCCATGTCTGCTTATTAAATTGTCAGCTAGACCAAATTCTAATTTTCCCAGGGTTTAATTAGGCTGAAGTTCCAAATTTTTGCAAGATAAAAGAAGAACTGAACAAATCTAAAAGGCCATAATGCAGATTTTTAGTGGATCTCATGAACAGCAGAAGAGCTAATGCACAGCTTGGACTTAAAAGATTTTGAATCCAAATTATTTTTTTTCCTCATTTGGCTTGCTTTTTAAAACACACAACAAATAATTCCACAGCCTCTTTCAAACTCCTTTCTAATAAATAACAATTTACTGTTGAAAAGAAATGTATAGGGTCAGAGCTACGCACAGAGATTCACTCATCACCCACAAAAGGAGCTTTTGAGTGAATTTGACACAGGCAGAAAAGTCAGTTTACCAAAAATGTGAAGAACTGAACAAATAAGGTATTTAATTCATTCTGGTCCATGTCCTGGAGTGACTTTATAATGCTTATATCCCCTATCCTTTGTCTATTTGTGCTGGGTGTTAAGTTCTACATCTTTAAGACTGGCTCTGAGAGCAAAGAGGGGGAGAGAAGAAGTGCAGAATTGGTTATCAAAAACTCCACTTGCTCCCCCACATCCTTCTCCTACACTGTATTGTCTACAGTAGATAGCCAGAGAGCTCTCTTTTGCTTTTTAGTTAATTTTAGCTAGCTGAAGCAGAGAAATTCCCTAAACTGTAGTTTTATTCTTTTTATTAGAACTATTTTAAACCTACCCTAGACTAAAAACCCAAAAGAAGAGCGGGAGTTCCCACCTGTGGCCCACCAGGACCTGGCCTGAGCCACAGCATTTTCCAGCCCTAAAAAGTCTAATAACAGACTAAGCAACCCATGGAAAAGATTTTCTAAATTTATAATCTCTTCAAAGCAACAAGAAATTTTATTATTTAATATTGTTCATTTTTGTGCTAAGGAGTGCTTTGCCTATTAAATAAACAATCATTTATTTCTCTCTGAGAAAATCTTCTCCTAAACCAAATAAAGACAGGGCTGCTTGAATTTGATTTCTAAAAAACCTCTTTAAAAGTTTTCTCCCAAATTTCCTCAACCAAAACAAATAAATTAATTGTGAACCCAACGTGGGGCTCACGAAAGTAGAAAAAAACCTATAGTGATTGCATTTTAGTTGTACTTACTATATATTAGGATAAAGCAATCAATAGTCCTATTGTTTGAATTCATAATGTCTCTCTCGGTGGAGGCCTTCATGTGTCTCTGGTCCCTAAGCTTTTTTTGAGGTTTTAATACCTTTCTGGTCCTTAGGCTTGTTTTCGTATCCAGAGATAGCTCCAATATTGCCCCTAACACATAGTTTTTACAATAAAATACCACAAAATAAAATAATTACTTTGCGGGGTGTGGTAATAATAATTTACGGAAAAGTTACAAAGGTACTAAAGTTTATTTCAGATATGTATGGTTTATGGTTTCTTCATCCTTCCCTCCACCCCAATTCCAATAACATATTTTGAAGGTTTATTAGTAATTACACCAAATTTATTAAAGGAGGAGCACTGGATGAGGTTTTTCAGCCTTTCCTTTCCCTCTTCTCCTTTAAATCTATTACATTACCTTTAAAAGGAGGAATATTTGGAAGAGACCTGCCATGATGATTCTAATGAGAAAGGGCTCATTGCTTGGTTATCAACCAAGGAATGATAAGGAGAGCTAACCCTCACAGTCTTAGGCACAGGTCTTAAAAACTGTAACACAAATATATCTATATACAAACAACCTCTATATGCAGCAAACCAAATAGAAAACCACAAAACAAAGGATTCAACGCTAAAGAAAAATAGCAATAATAGAAATTGTCTTCTCAAATAACTTAACAACTGAAAACCCAGACTTGGTACCATGCAAGGTATCCATGATATAACATAAACTTGTATGACTTGGGCCACAGAAGTACATAATAAATTCTCCTTTAGCCATAATAAAGCGGAATAACAGAGAAGACCATACTTATTATGGCAAAGAAGCTCTGCCCATATGCAAATACTATAGTCCACATGCAAATACATAGTCTAACACATGCAAAAATTGCAGCTATGAAAACACATCTACAAAAATTAAAAGATAAAATAGAGAAGAATCACAAGAAACTCAAGGACAAAATTAAAGAGGGGTTTCTCCAAATCTCAACAGTACACATCAAGGATTCTAATATCAAACACAAACATCCCCCAAACAAAGAAAGAAGGTACACCCCACAAGCTGAACAACAGTTCTTCCCACATAATTATGAAAAAAAACCACGAGGACATGAGATAAAAAATCTACTGCTCCTGTAGTATAACAAATACTTAAATTAAAAGACCGCAAGACTCAAAAAAGAAATTCCTCCAAAAAGGAAGCAGCATCCCATAGCCAAACTACCAGATATAATAAGAATAATAACATATCTGATCCCCTTAAAAAACCTCCAAAATATATACCCAAAAAAACCCCCAAACTTAGAGGGACCCTACTTCCAGCCAGGTAGAAGCCGGGGAAAACCATGTTTTTTAAACCATATATCTTCATTAACCTGAATCATCAAAACCATAAAAATAGGAGGCCTTGGTTGATACTAAGGCACAGTACAGATTAATCCATCAAGACATATAGAAGCAAAATCTATT
>VXBU01005775.1:0-40537 GCA_013400315.1 Bombycilla garrulus
AACAATATTTCATACTTATTCTAAACTTTGTACTCTAAAATCTAGGTGATACAGCTGGTTCTTGCGGTGATCCAGGTATCCCAGGCCATGGCTCTAGGGAAGAAAATAATTTTAAAATTAAAAGCACGATACATTTCAGCTGTGATATAGGATATATCCTCCATGGCTCAGAAGAAAGAACATGTTTGGCAAATGGAAGCTGGACAGGAAAACAACCTGAGTGCAAAGGTAAATAAAAGATCCACCCAATTTTTAAATTGTGTTTCTAATTCTTTTGATCAGAAAACCAATTTGCATTGCGTTCTTTGTGTTGTGAATGGGATGCAGTTATTTTGGACTGAAAAGTTTTATCAAATAAGTTTTCGCACCATAGCAGTGGCTTGGCTTCAGGTGATAAATTTGAAACCAGTTCTTGGCATGCATGAAACTGCATGTCCACAGTTTTTGAGGAAAAAAGAATATAAGCTTCTAGAACTCAATTTTTTAATTTATATTGTTTTACTTAAAAATCTCAGTATAACCTGACCTTAAATCACAACCATTATACACCTGAATTTCAGACAAAAGACCCCAGTTTTAGGAAAATGTCAGATTGAGGATTTATTTAGGTTTATATATTTATGTACAAAAGGTTGACTTAAAATTTCATTTAATAATACTGTTGACAATATTATTTTTCAATAGAAAACAAAATTCTGAAACAAGTTTATTTGTAAAGAAAGAATTCTGGAAATTTCAAGGTAGACAAATTATCTTAAAAGAAAGCTATAACAGGATATTTCTGAAGAAATATTTATTGCCTAAATTACCTTGCTTTAGAATAGGAAATCATTCTCAACAGATTCTTTTGCAAAACAAATTGTCTTGAAAAGAAGAAAATAATTTGAGAACCTGTACTCTTATTTTCTATTGCTGTTGACTGTGTTATCTGTGTGAAAGAGTAATTTCATTTTAAAAACTTGTTTCCATTTATAAACTGGTTTTGTAATATCCTCTCTGCTTAATGATTGTCAACTTTGCACTGCGTTAAAAAAATAGTATACCTATGTGCATGTGTGTGTAGCTATATGTCTTTATGCTGGTATCAAAAGGGATATGCTTTGCCCAACTGTACCAACTGCAATTTTTCTTTGACCTCATCTATTACAGAAATAAATCAGCACTTACACATTTGAGATAGTTTTGATAGTTTCTTTCTTGAAATGATAATTATAATTCACAGATATACTTAAGTGTGAGTAGTGCTTGCACAGGTATATTGTTCTAGTTTAGGTCATATAGATTAGATGCAGATATATGTAATCACATAAGGACACATGCAAATTGCCAAGTTGAACATTAAAGAACTGGGAAACATCAGGGTTCCACCTGCTGTGAACTAACAGTTGACTCCCTTCAGTGCTTTGAATTAGGAAGAATATTTAGGTGATGGAAGAAATACACGATTCAAATTAAATCTACAATTAGAATTGTAGATCAGATATTGTCTTATAGTTGGAAGCTTGTTTCTGCAGCTAAACTAGCTTTTCACTAATGCAGATGATAAAGCTAAATTTATAGGTTTTGTTTCACTACAAACCAAAGGGGAAAAATACTAATTTATGCACACGGATTTTTACTGTACAAAGTGCCTTATCAGTAGGTGGTGAAACATTTTTAAGGACAACAGAATGGATTTCTAGCAAATAACATTCCTGGCAGAAGAACTGTTTTTGCTCCAATTTTTCCAATTTCAGAAATCATCTTTACTACATTTTGAAAATATTTCACTTTTTCCTTTATAGCTGTGCAGTGTGGTAATCCAGGAACCACTGCTAATGGAAAAGTGCTTCGTATTGATGGAACTACATTCTCTAATTCAGTAATTTATTCATGCATGGAGGGATACATACTTTCTGGATCATCTGTAAGACAATGCACTGCCAATGGAACATGGTCTGGATCCTTGCCAAACTGCACAAGTAAGACACATTTATAATTAACAGTCTTTGTTCTTCCTCATTTCTGAAAGTAATAAATGAAGTAAAATATAGAAGTCTCATGCCAATAAATTTTCAGCTTTTTCTTGCACTACTTCCTACATAATTTTGTATGCTAAATAATTTTTAAAAATATGATGCTATGCAAATGTGAAGAATACATTTTTTTAAAAGCAGAGTGTAGTAAAATGTACAGACTACTGTTTCAGTTTAAGGGAGTTGTATGGTTACATACAACATGATCTACCCGCTTTAATTCTTTACTAGTACATGTATTCAATCTTGTTTATGTTTTGTGATATGACATATCCAGACATTTTTATTTTAATTTATTTCATTAATCTTGAAAAAATAGCAGTATAATATTCTTTTCTTCCGGAGAGTAGAAAATAAAAAACTTTTAATGAACACTTGAGAATTCTTTTCCTAGTGACTCCAAGGTCGAAACTGTTGTCCGATTTTCACATATCATCTTCTGTTTGGCCTCTTCATTAACCTTAAAATTCCTTTGGCTACCCAACTTACAGAAGCTATTTCAGCATCTCTAACTTTCATAATGAGCATTTTGCAACATTTTGTTTCCAAGCCCATCTGTTCCTTCTTTAGTACATGTCCTAGTTCATCTCTTAGTGGCAATTATGAAAATTTTACATTTATGGGATGCATGAGACTGCCTATCATTTTGAAGAAACATATCCTCATCAGAGGTATAGCAAACAGTTGTTTTAATTTTGAATACACCTACAGCAACCCAAATAGAAGCCAAAAGCTAGATGGTGAAACTTCTTGTGTTTTTAAGTCCATCTTTAATGAACTTTTACAGTCATGAGGCCTGAGAGAGAGTCTAGTGTTTTTGGTTTTTTTTTATTATTTTACAAATTAGAATAAGAACCAGATTAATTGCACCAAAGATAAAGATGGCTTGTGATGTCAACTGCATCTATATTATTTTTTGTGTTATAGAATAAAATTTTACTGAAATACTTGCCAAAAGAGTCTTCTCAAGATAGATTACTCAGGTAGATTTTAACTTGAAATATGGTGACAGAAGAAGTATCATAGTAAAACAAAGAGAGGGAGATTTAGGATATACCACTTTTGTTTAGTCAAAGTGTTACCAAAATTTACAGCCAGTCCATACTTATTACAGCTCCTTCTTTCACATGGTTGAAAATGCTGTGGTCTAGAGCTGACTTCTAAGAAGAGACTTGCATAGATAATTTTATGCTCCTTTACAGGCTGGGAGCCCTGGGCATTGTACCATCAAACAGGACTGACCCAAGTGCAATGGCATGCAGAGCTAGACCACCTAGACAGCAAGCTGCTATAGGATTTTCTTAGAAAGAAGCAAGGCTACCATGTCTGCAGTCAAACAGAAACAATTTTCTCACAAGAGCTTTGTGTTGCACTGCTAAACAAAAGCAGGGCCTTGCGGTCAGCAATGTGTAATCACTGAGTGCGGGCTGCCGGCAGCACCTCTGCTGTCATGAGCTGGCTGAGGCTGTGCCCAGGGAAGAGATCTGTGTGGCACAGCACAGGTCTGAAGGCAACCCTGGCTGTGCAGCACAGGCCAGGGCCTCCCAGAGCTCACTCCATTGGGATTCACTGGCTCATCAACAGGAAATGCTCTTCTGGTCAGCATCACTGCAACAATTTAAGATGTTTTTGCATAAAGTGGTGTCTTGACTGACGGTGGTCCAACTGAAATGAAACAAAGAGGATAAAAGCATTAGCTTTATATTTTAATTGAGTCAAAACAATAGTATATCTGCAAAAATATTGAGGATTATTTTAGTAAAATTTACACATTAAGGATCTTAAATGGAATATTTCAAATAAAGAAATTTTCAGAGTATTTGAAAGTACTTGTGTAAATAAGAGAAACAGTTCTGTCTTTCCCAATTCTGTGTTATTTGAAAGGTGACCAAGAAAAATCTATGGTTTTTTAGTTTCTGAATAATTTGAAATTACTTTGTTGGTAGGTAAACTAAAATAGGCTGATCTCCAGTTTTCTTTATTAGTACAGTAGCTACCTGTTTTCTTTATCAGTTCATTAACTACATTGACACTAACTCAGATAACCCTGTGGTATGTTTTCTAGTCTCCTCTGTATCCAGACAGTGATTGTATGGGACATTTTAACATTTGATACATTATGTGTGATTAGTATCTGCTCACTCAGACCATGGTAAACTGTGGAGAAGGTATTCTGTATATATTTGTATTCTGATGTCATGAGTTATTAGTCAAGGGAGCTACACCACAAATATATAGTCATGGATTTTGTGATTTTGGAAATCCAAATCGAGAAAGGGTGACATTCACATCAGCCATGCTTTGGCATTGAGTTAGAAAAGGCCAGGATGTGTATTCTGCTCAGGAAACTGCTCCTCACACTTTTCCAGAAGAAATAGCAATGCTGTGGGGTGATTTTCAAGTTTACTATAAAATAAACCATAAAACACGTGGGATGCTATATTTTTTATGAACTATATTTTTCCTTTATTTTTTTCCTGAAAACAACCACTTTTTAGCATAGCCACTAGTGTTCTCTAGATCTCTTACTCTAAAAACTGTTCCAGAAACTGATAGATCCAGTTGATCAGATCTGAGTGAAACTTACCTGTTTTAACTCTATTCTCAGATTACAATAATATCAAACTTTTTATTAACTCCTTTAGTATTTATTTCATTAGGAAATTAAATTATCTCCTGACACCAGAAGTCATAAAAGGTTTTACAACCACTCCCAGATATTAAAGTACTATAGACCTAGTTTTTATGTAAGCCATAGCCCATGTTTGAGGGGGGTCATCTGAATATTGTCACCTGTTTATGTACATAGCAACTATGTGAGCATTTATAAAGTGGGAAGCTTTTGCATGCATATATTTTAAATTTTCCAGATTTTGTTTCTTTTCAGAATACCATAGAAAAGTAAAGTAATAGGCATCTACTTTTTTAATAATAAAACTGGATTGATAGGAAAATTTTAGCATATCAAAGGGTGGTAGTGGCATATAGATTATTTCTTGTGTTTATTTTTCTTTTTGTAATCTTGAAATTTTGTCAATCAAAATTGTACCGTCCTTTACTACTAGTGTTGAACAAAATTATTTATGTTCTCCAAATATAACTGTTATATAGCTCCACATATGCTTGGAAGCTAACTAGGATGGCATATCTTTAACTTCTCTTGGTGGAGATAAGGTTTATGTTACTTTTTCCTTCTTTTTTCCCAATCAATGCCTAGTTTTGTCATGTCTTTTGTACCCATATATAGATGAATCTCACTTAGATTTTAAAATATGTTCCTCAACTATTTACTTGCAGTTATCAGTTGTGGAGATCCAGGAGTCCCAGCCAATGGCATGAGATATGGTGATGATTATGTTGTTGGACAAAATGTTACTTATATGTGCCAGCCTGGTTATACAATGGAAGAAAATAGCTCCTTAATTCGCACTTGTACTAGCAATGGCACATGGAGTGGAGTAATCCCAACTTGCAAAGGTACAACATTTATTTTGCTTGTCAGCTATTTCTTCTACGACATTTACATACACTGTTTATTGTAAATTTTTAATTTATTGTGTATTTCCACAGAAACCAAAACTTTTAGTGTGAATATATTTAATGGATTTCTTTTGGCTGCAGAGACAGTGACTTAATATTTTGCTTCTTTTTCCCTTTCATTGAACAATTTTTATAGTTCTGTAGAATACTTTATTACTTTTCTGCTAAACTGAACTACCCAATATGAAATGATGGTTTACATTTGTTAATTGCAGTTAGCAGGTCATAAGAAAGTAACCATATATATGTCCCTGCTTTTATAAACAGAACACTCAAATGTGTAAAAGACACCTCTGGGAAGGATCTAAATATATACAAACTGAACTTTGTCAAAGGCAAATTCATCTCAATTACTCTGTCTATTATATTAAGATTTTTTTTCCTGATCCCTCCTTTCTTAGATGTGTACCTTCAAGCATCACCTCGCTACCAAATTTCCTACCACCTTGCAAATTTCCCAATAAAGATTTTTCTGCTTTGTGTTATTTTCTGTACTGTGGAAACTGAAAGGATTAATCTCAAGATATTTCTTCTTTCTCTTTTTCAAATTGTATACCGTATTTTTATGGGGTTTTTGTTTGTTGGGTGTTTTGTTGTTGTTGTTTTTGTTGGATTTGGGGTTTTTAATGTACCCTGTTAAAATTTTAAGAGCAAAAAGTCTGAACATAACAGAAAGACAAACTTATCTGTTTCATCAAAAATATTTTCTCTGAGAAACTCACTTGCTAAAACCTAAAACAACTTCTCTCTAGAGAAATTTTTTTTCTCTTCCTAAAACTACATCTGTAGAAAAGTAGCATTATCAGTGTTTTCTTTCTGGGTTCACACTAAGTATGGCTGATCTCTAGTCTTTCAGAACTTAGTAAAACTACCTTTTACTCTACTTTGTCTCTTATCCATCTTCCTTCTGTTTCATTTTAAGGAAGAAAAGTAACATACCTGCTAAGCAGCACTGATTTTCCTCCCATGAATTAATTTGTCAAAATAGATCAAATTAATTTAAAATCTCCACCATATCTGCAATTACTTTTCTTGCTGAACACAGTTCCCCCAGTATCTTACCAAGTTTAATTGTAATTCACCTGTGACAATGTCAATTTTTAAGTTATTTTCCTGACATATTTCTCAGGATGTCAAACATTGAAATCCTCTTGACATTTCATTTTTTTTCTATTTGCATTGTGCTCATAGATAGCCTTAGTTTCAATTAAAAATTATTTTAAGAACTGAAGAATGGACACATAGTGGTCATATTGACCAAAAGTCTGTCTGTCTCCAAGAGTGGCTATAAGTCAACAGCTAGAAGATCATAAGACAGAACGAGTATTTATGATAAGGTCTCTCAGCCTCAAATTCTTATGGTCTGCAGAACACCTAACTGGGACCAGGAGATCTAACTCTGATTTGATTCAAGGAGAATCATACAAAGGAAGAATTTTACTGTCAGATTTAACTTTGAGTTTTTCTAGTCTTTCTGGTTTGGGGCCATATATATTTAAGGCTTGTATAAATGCTAATTATGAAGAATCTCTAGTGTTCTCAGAATTTCATTCTACTTTACATTAGTTTGTGTAAGTACACTAGACAAGTTAATAATGTAATTAAAATAATATATAATATACAGTGGTGTAAAATATATAACAATTAGTTTTACTGTCAGACTGAAGTGCCAGGGTCCTTTGGTACTATTTAGTTAAAATAATTGGAAAATGAACTGGGCAGAAAACACATGAATAATTGTCACTGTGCCATTGAAAGAGAAGATACAAATACTGCCCTGCTATGCCAAGTTGGAAAAGGATGCATGTTCATCTGCAACTAAATATTCAAATATTCTAACATTGTCTTTTTTGCAGACTTGCATTTGTAATACACTTGTAGTTCTTAAACTGAGAATTTTGTGGTACATATTTATGCCTAACTCTCTTACCGAAATAGAGAAGCACTCTGGCTTGTTGGTGGGTTGTTTTGTTTTGCTTTTCTCACCCTAAAATTCTGATGTTGCATCTTTTTTCTTCTACTTCTTCTCTCCTTTCCCAATTATTCATCAGTATTTCCTCCCTTATTAGCCAGCTCAGAAGTTAAAATATACAGACCTTTTTAAAGGACTATTTATGAATCTCTTGGAGAATGAGGAGAGAATTCTGCTGCTTGGAGCACGTATTTTGAACTACTTTTATTAAAACATCATAGGAGTGTGGCAAAAGCTATCATGTCCTCTTCTGGAGCAAAACCAAGGCCCCAAAATCTAGAATTTTTTACTGGCTGGCAAGGGATTATTTGATACTAGTATTCTCAAACAGCCATGAATGGTGCTGTAAGTATCTTTATGGTCTGCATAACTGAGATTTTCTGACTGAAGAGAATAATAAGAATACAGAAATGGTATATAGTGAACTCTCTGCAGATTGCAATCAAATACATATTACTCACGACCTAGTACCGCAGAATTCTTTCAAGCCTGCAAGATGACAGCTGTTCTAAACTTTGGTTTAAAGGTTATGGGTGCAGCATTTAACTTCGTACGTTGTTTTGACCTGTGTGTCCTCTCCTCAATTTTTAATCACCACATCTTCTCATTTATCTCAACTGGCTTTACCAGATTAAATTGTATTAGATTTTTTTGGTTTCTTTCTCTTTTGCTAGCACAGTTTACCCTTTTGTCTATCTCATTCATTCTATCAACATGGTCTAAATTTAATCCTTTCTCTTTTGTTGCAGGTTCTTTCATTTAATTTCTTTAACAGCTTTTCCCCTTAAGCTTTCAGTTAGCAATTGTCTGGTACTACAGCACTATCCAGTGAATAACACTTTTACCTCCACCGCAGCAGTTGCATCTCTTTATTTCTACTGCCTTCCTGTACTGTTTTTCAGCCCTCTTATCTACAACCAAATAGAATGTTTCTACAATTTTTTTTCTAGGGGGCCTTTCAATTAAAAATTATACTGAAATAGTTCTTGTTGGCCTTCTTTGGAGTAGCAATAATAACAGTTTCAAGGAATTGCAAATCCTTACATTTTATCCCTCTTGCTAGCAATTAGATGTTTTTTTGGTGATGAACTACTCACAACACAAACAGTAACAAAACTGTGGTATTTAGAAACAGACTTTCAAGTAATATTTTGGAGCAGTTGTCCTGGAATTTCATCCCTATGCATTAACATCTAGCAAATGCCTAAGTGGGTCAACAGGAAGAAAATATTTGATTATTGCCACACTAGTAAAGTATGGTTGTACTCTATGTTGTCTTAACAGACAAAAAACCATTTGTAGTAGATTACCAGACATATCTTAAATGTTGTACATGTCATAGTTTCCCTACTGATTTATAGGTAGTCTTCCTATTTGGTTTGATGCAGCATCCTAGTTTATTTAAGACACTTCATCAATCATCCACTGCTTCCTAAATGAAGGAAACCAGACGTAATAACTTCAGGAAATGTGGCAAGAATACAATGAGAAAGACAGCATGCCCTGACTGTATTGTCCTCTAAAAAAGAGGTGAAATTAGCCCATATGGTTCTTCTAGTAATTGTGTACACCGGGGATATTTACAGCAGCTGGGCCTAATTATTTTGAATATTATTGCAGCTGTTACCTGCCCAACTCCTCCGCAGATCTCTAATGGAAGGTTGGAAGGAGCAAACTTGGACTGGGGATTTAGCATTAGCTATGTCTGCTCTCCAGGATATGAACTCTCTTTTCCTGCTGTTTTGACTTGCGTTGGGAATGGAACATGGAGTGGTGAAGTACCTCAGTGCCTGCGTATGTATTCACATCATAATCTGTATTTTCCTATTCAACTATAATGGTATTTTCCTCTTTAAAGTTTATAGTATTTTTCCCCCCTCCCCCAGTGGCTCAATTAATTTCAAACCTGGGACAATTACAATCCTTCTAAAAATTTCTAAAATTTTCCAAAATTTTAATGTTAGTATTAGATTGAGAAGGTAATGGGAATATCTGTAAACCTTATGTGAGCATATAGGAGCCCCTGGACACAGACACAAAAAAAATTACAAGCAATGTGTACAACATAATCCAAGGCAATTGAAGATTAAAAGTGCTGTCTTGTTTTCAGAGCCACCTATACATGTGATAGGGTAACTTTCATTATAATCTCTTTTATTTCCTCATTACTCATCTTAAACTTCCTGTGATGTCACAGAGACATCTTTCTGGCTGTGATGTTGATTAGGCCCTGGGTGATTCTGTGACAGTTCATCAACCTGCAGTAAATTAATCTATATATTTTATGCAGTAAATTTATTACTCTGAAAGTTATAAATATCACTGATGGATTTTTATATTGCTACAAATTTCATTAGAGTATCCAATCCCATTCATTATATAATTTTTTTTTAAGTGATTGTGATTCTTCTGAGAGATATTCAATTGATTGCACTGAAAAAGGAGGTTTTGTAGTTATTTGTGGAATAATTATACCACTCTGTAATGGTCTTCAAAAAGGAATTTAACTGGAAGAGGATATTATCTTATTCATGGCTTCACAGTCTCTGAAATTTAATTTGAATTTGCCAAGTTGCTGTGCTTGCCAGGTAGCTTGCTAAATGTTGCAAAAGGCACTTCTCTGTCATTTTACTTTTTTTTTTTCGTTTTTCATCTCTCCCTGTCAAAAATTTTCTCTATTTTGGCTATATCCCAGTACTGTGAAAGCATATAATATAGATTATCTTTTCCTTTTGTTTTTTCTTTTTTTCCAATTATGTTCTCATATCATCAACAACAGTTTCTGACTGCTGCTGAAACTCTGTGTGCCAGAGTTGATGAAAGGTATTTTTTCTGGAAGCAAAAGAATAATACCATTATTTGTTGCTCAAATTCTCTATGTAGAACTCTTTTAGAATCCACTGTACTGTGAATATCAGAGACTATGAAAAATTATTTTCATTAGTTGTTCTTGATTGAAAAATGGTGTCCTTCATTCATTTTTGGATATCACAATCTATTTATGATTTTTAAGTTGGAATACTCAGTACAGCAGTATACTCTGAAAAAGTGGGCTCTACCTTTAAACTTTTTAGAAGGTATATTTACCACAGAATGCCTCTGCCTGGGAATTAAAGGCTATTTCATGCAGATTACATCAACTGAATGTTGTTGATGTGCAATGGTTACCCACTGGATTGCAAGAGAAAACAATTGGCAGCCAGCGCTTGTCGAAAAGCTTAATCTAGTTGCCATCTGGCAGAAATGAGGGAGAGCTGGTGAAAGTCATTCCCAATAAGCAATCTTTAAGCTTTTCTTGACATCAGAAATTTAGTTTCTAGCTTGGTTCCATAGAGCCTGTAGCTGAAGATATGCAAGGTATAGATATGACATAGAATAATTATTCAGAATGGAATACGACCACATCCTCAGTGGAGTATTTGTCATCTATGACCCAGTAAATTTGTTTGCTTAATTACTCATGCAGTAATTGCAGTACAGGACTGCTGTTTTTATAAGCTTGTAGACCTATGCCAGAAAATTCCTAACTGCAGATATAACTTTGAAACATAGAATTATCATAGAATATAATGAATTGCAAGAGACCAATGAAGATCATCAACGTCCAACTGCTGGCCAAGCACAGAACAACCCAAAGAGTTGTACTCAGTACCTGACAGCATTGTCCAAAGGTTTCTCAAACCCTGTCAGGCTTGGTGCTATGACCACTTCCCTGAGCCTGTTTCAGTGCCCAATCACCCTTTGGGCAAAAAACCTTTTCTTAATATACAAACTAGACCTCCATAACACATCTTCATATAATTCCCTCGGGTCCTGTCACTGACACCATGCAGAAGAGATCAGTGCCTGTCATTTTGCTTGGCCTCATGAGGAAGCTGAAGACTACAATGAAGTCTTGCCACAGTCTCTTCTCCTCTAGGCTGAACAAATCAAGTGACCTTTGACACTCCTCGGCCCTTCAGTGTCTTTGTTGCCCTCTTTTGCACACTCTCTAATAGCTTATATTGTATCACCTTAATCCTTATATTGTATCACCCAAAACTGCACACAACATTCAAGGCAAGGCTGTCCCAGTGCAGAGCAGGACAATCCCCTCCCTTTGCCTGGCTGGAGAGGCTGGGTCTGATGTCCTTCAGAACAGGATTGGCCCTCCTGGCTGCCAGGGAACTGCTGGCTCACGTTCAACTTGCAACCAACCAGGACCTCCAGATCCCTTTCTGCAGTGCTACTCTCCAGAAGTGTTTTCCCATTCTGGATGTGGATCTGGGGTTGTCCCTTACCAAGTGCAGTGCTCTTTTTAAACTTAATATCATTGGTGATTGCCCAGTCCTCTGACCTGTCTGGGTCTTTTTGCAGGGCACAGATGCCTTCAAGCGAGTCAACAGGTTCTCCCAATTTAGTGTCATCAGCAAACCTTCTTTGTATACCTTTGAGTCCAGGTGTTTTGGAATCTTCTGGACATCTTTGTACCAGCTGTGTGGTATTCACAGTTAGCTTCTGGCAAGCTGAAGTCCCCCAAAAAGACAACAGAAGTTGATTTAGAGGTCTCCCTTAGTTCATGGAAGAATAATTTGCCAGTGTCAACATCCTGACTGCATGTCCTATAGCAGACTCCCATAACAACAACTGCTTTATTTGTGTGTCCCTTAATCCTTACCAGAGGCTCTTAACATGACATAGTGTCCTGGTTTTGGACATGAAAGGGTTAAATTTTTTCAGTAGCTGAGAGGAAGCAGGGCTAAGTCCCAGGTGTTATTCTATAACATCTCACATAACCCGCAGGGGTGGGGCAAAATATTCTTGCTTCTGAGGAGAGAGGTGTTCCTTCCAGTCAGAAAAACCTGACTGTGGTCAGGTCAGATTGGGCTCTGCAGTAAACATTTTGCAAGTAAATCACCCTCTCTTTTGTAATTAATATTGTTGCTCTTACTGTTTGTTTTCTTATCTTATTGCTGTTGCCAGTAAATTGTTCTTATCTCAACCTGTGATCTCTGCCTTTTGTGCATGTAATTCTCAACCCCAGCCTGACACCTTGGGAAGGGGGAAGGGAAAACCTAGAGGAGTGAAAGAGAGCAGCAAGGTTCTTTTGGGGAATCTCAGTGAGGGGCCCTAAATTGGGCAGTACTGTTCCTAAAGCAGGCCACATAACAAAGAGCAAGCTCTGTCACCCCTCTCCCCTGTCTCATCACCTACCTCACTTGCCCTGTCTATCCCTCTTGAAGAGTGTGTAAGCCTCCATACGGGCACACCAGTCACAGGACTGATCCCACCAGCTTCTGCTTGTGCCAAGGATGTCATATTTCGTGGGCTCAGTCAAGGTTTCTAGGTCTTTATGGAGAAGACTGAAGGATCTCACTAGTACTCAAACTCTGGCATGCCTTCCCATTGCTACCACAGATGAATCTGGTTTTGTCTCTTTCCCTCTTCCACTGTAGTTTAAAAGTCTACTAGTCAGCCCTTCTAACTCCTGCACAAAAAAGCATTTTTATCTTCTGAGAAGAGACAGTCTTCTGACTGCCATTGAATAGCAGTAGATCTGTGTGGCATAGATCATAATATGATCACAAACTCCAAAGTTTCTCTGATGACAGCATCCTCAGAACCATCTGTTGATCAGTTGGGTCAGCCTGTTTCTTTCAGTATTCTTCCCTGATACTTAAAGGATTGAAGAAAACACTAGATGTCTTCCTGATCCTTCAAACAATTGTGCTAAGGCTTGAAATCTCTTTTGGTTACCCTCAGACTGCTCTTGGCTCCTCATTGCTGTGGACATAAAGAACAGCAGATGGTAACCAGAAGGTTGTACCTTCCGGACTAGAGAGTCTTCTAGTAATGTCCCAGGCTCCAGAGGGACAGCAGGCTTCTCTATGAATAAGGTCTGGTTGGTGTATTGGGTCCTCAGATTCCCTCAGAGGGATTCACCTATGAAACCACCGTTCTTTTCATTTGACAGAGGTGATAATGATGCAGGGAGTAGGTTATTTTGCCCTCTGTTTCTAGAAAGACCTGAATCTGCATCTTAAATTGTGAGTCCATCTAGTTCCAGGGCCTCATATCCTTTATATTAGGGCACCAAGGGAGGATGAGGCAGGCTGGCAAGGGATTTGCCTGTCCCCACAAGTAATAACTTACTTCCATTTCCTCTACTCTCTTAGATCCCCTCCTTCTGCCTGGGGGTGAGAGGGTAGGGGATCCTTTGTTTCTTGGGTCATGGTTGTCTGGTATATTAATCTCAGGGATGACAGCATATGATGCCACAAGTCAATCTCCTTGTCTGATGCTCCTCAGCTCAAATGCCTCCTTAAGAAGCTCAGTCACCAGGCTGAGCATCTCGACATGTGCACATCTCAGACAGGTGTTCCCACTGCTGCTGTCAAACAAGAAATTGACAAGAAATGTACTGTTAGTCAGTTAAATTTCTTCCAAGAATGAAACTAGCCTCACAGTCTCAGTGCCAGAACTCCATGGTCCTGCTCTGTTAAAGGCTCTCAGAGTTCTTAGGAAAATATTTCCATTGAGAGTGGAAATACTCATAAAACTTCCAGTTCACTGCAACTTTAGTTTTTCTGCAGTCACCTGTTCTAGTATCAGAGGGAAATTGCTGTTTTACCATGAAACCTGTTTTCCATATTTACTGATATAAGAGGAAGATATTCAATAGATATTCAATGACTAGGTCAATTTAACTGACAGCTAAGTGGTAGAGTTTACTTAGTTTTAGAAAAAATGAATAAATTTACCAAAACCTCATTTTTGAATGTGAGAATTGTTTTTCCCTTCAGAGTTGTCGTTGCTATTTTGGTGCAATGAACCGTTAGGAGACAATTTCAAGGCCCTGTGTTAATTTTTTTTTAAGTGCTTTATGTGTTCTCATATTAAGACACAGTGTTTTCTAGTGAAAATGTAACAACCATGATCTGTCATTCACAAATGAAGTACATTTTGTGTACACAATGTGGCACTGTCCCCAACCCGTAGATCTTTTCAGAATTTGGCCTGTAATTCTACACACAGTCCCCTGCCACCTAAAGTGATGAAATTGCATACATTTCTGGTATGTTACAGATTAAAACTTTTTTCTTCATCAGTGTGGGTGTGCATGGATTTCCCATACAGTCAGTGTCTGTAGAAAGAAGCAGATAGCAGGAATATTTTATGTGAGCAAGTCCTTTGGAAAGCTTAAAACATGGGTGACAAAGATAGAAATATTACAAATGCGTTTTGAAGATTTTTGTTTGAGAGCTGTAATTTAAATTATGTTTGTAGATGAGAAAGATGGAGCACAAAATTCCACTGTCTGTACAGCATGTCTGTTTAGAAACATTATTGAACATGTACAGGCTAGGGATTTTTATTATTATTACACTGTTTTCTGTCTGATATGAAATTAGACTACACAGTATTGGAATTCATGGTGTGTCAACGAATAATATAGTCTGATGACACAGGGTTTGCCATAGCTGACTTAATTTCCTGGGTCAATTACTCAAAAATCCAGCTTCTGACAATGCTCCGTACTTCATACTGCAGAAGAAGGCCAGCAAATTTGCTAGCAGTGCATTTGCTCAGTTAAGACATGCTATAGAAATGAGGAATATTTAGGTGATAGGAATAAGGTAAAAATATCCATTTAAGAACAGATTTTTATAAGTGAAATTTATCCTGTCTAATAACAGTTTATTAGTATCTGACTTTTAGATTGCTACAGAAGTTTATTATGGGTTTTTTTGTGTGTGTTTCTTTATTGTTAACTATTCTGACTTTCAAGTATTGTACTTCCATACATACCAAGTCTTACCTTTCAGTGAAGAATGAGGAAGCAGGACTTTATGACTCCTAAAATCTATCTGCTAAATCCTTTAATCATACAAAAATGTTGAGCACTGGGTAGGTGGCAAGAAAGCAGGAGAGGAGGGAAGATTGATATGAAAGTTTGATACACTCTTTGATTGCTCTCTAAAGATTTGCAGATTGATGTGGTTTGGGGCATGGGTGACTTGTGGATATTTGTATTTCAATAAAATAAGTTGTCAACTTGATTTATTAAGTGTCAGGTACTGACCAAACACACTTTGTAGTCATTTTGAACAACTATCAGAACTACTGCAGACTTAATATTATATATCTAGTCTCTCTGAATTCCTATTAAATATCTCCATATTTGATCTTTGTTTAACAAAATAAATACAAAATTTTTAGTAATTTCTTCACTTCAGCTAAGTGTTATTAGTGGGTTTTTTTGGTTTTTTTAAATAAATGCCACATTCCATTTCTATCATGTCTTTTTTCACAGCAAAGTTTTGTGGTGACCCTGGAATACCTGCTCAAGGAAAAAGAGAAGGCAAAAGCTTCATTTATCAGTCAGAAGTCTCTTTCAGTTGCAATCCTCCTTTTATTTTGGTTGGCTCTAGCACCAGGATTTGCCAAGCAGATGGAACATGGAGTGGTTCTTCTCCTCGATGCATAGGTATGATTATGCCCATGTATTGAAATTTCTCTCAATGCTTATTATTCCTCTTCTTGCTAAGTCAATGTAGAATTTTTCAGTTATTTTGAATTATCTTGGTGTTGTTCTGTACTCTCTAAGAATCAAGTCACTTTATTTTTGACTTGGTGATTAGCTTATTGCATATTCTGAACAAGTTTAATTTTGTCATACATTCATGTATTTAATTAAAATACTGCAATTACTTTTTGTCCTTAATATATGGCAATTTTTTTTAGAACCTACTCGCACAGCATGTGAAAATCCAGGAGTCCCAAGGCATGGGTCACAAAATAATACATTTGGCTATCAGGTAGAGTATACTTTTTATTAACTTGCATATTTAAATATTTTATACTACCTCAAAGTCTAGAAACATCTGATTAGAAGTTCAGAGACTGCTTATGTAAGACTGTATATGTTGTTTGCTGCTGTGTTGCTGTGTTTCGTTATTTCTAGCTGTTGGATTACACTAACTCTGTGTTCCTATCAGCAATGCACTACATGAAAAACTTGGGATCAAGTTCCACTTGATTTCACCTTGAAGGCTTTCAGTATCTCCCACCAATATATAAGTGCTCCCTACATTTTATTAAATAAGCTTTTTCTACTCAAAAATGTGTATACTGTGTGCCAAACTGCTAGTGTAGACCTATTCTAAAAACTAGGACTTTTTTCCTGAGAGAAAATCTATTTGGAACCACAAATGAATTACAGAGTCCCAGACCTGTTAGGAGAACTTCTAGTCCACTCCCCCTTCTAAAAACAGGGTCAGCCAGAGCAGGTTTACGAGGGCTGTCTCCAGTGGTTTTGAATATTTGCAGAGACGGAGACTCAGCAGTGCCTCTGGGCATCCTTTTCCAAGTTGATCAGCCATACTGTGAAAATGAACAGTTTTTTCTTAGTTTTAAAGAGAATTTCCTATGTTTCCATTTATTTCTATTTCTTGTTGTGTCTCTGGGCACCACTGAAGAAAAGTCTGCTTCTATTGCTCGTCCTGGCCCCAGGGTTTTTTTTTTTTTTGCAGGCTAGATAACCCCAGGTCTTTCAGCTACTCCTTGCATTTCAGATGCTATAATCCCTTAATCAATTTTGTGGCCCGTCACTGGACTCAATATAGTATTGTCCTTTTCTCTCTTGCACTGGGGAGCCCAGCACTAGACCCAGCACTCACTTATGACTCACTGGGGCTAGCAGAGGGGAAGTACCTCCCTTGACTTGTTGTCAGTACTCTGCCTGATAAGATCTGGGAGACTGTTGGACACTCTTTATACAAGGCTGGGTTGTGGCAAATGGTGCTTGCATATGTTTCTGTTGGAAGAAGAATTGTGAAACTGAAAATTATTTTGAACTGCTGATTTTCTGATTCACACAAAACACTGATGTCAGTGAGATGTTTTCACGAGTGAATTGTTTAGAGATGCAAAAACATACCTTATAATTTGCTAGGAATCTTGTGAACAAAGAGAGAGCCTAATCTATCCTTTGACATCTGTGTTTGATGTCAGGGCTGAAAGCCTCAGGAACATGAAGAGGAATGAATAGAAGGGAACCTACTAGCTCCACAGTTGTATGAAGTCTCTGTCTAGTAGCAGGAGAATAAAAACTGCAGTTTGCTGGAAATGTAAGAAAGGGCTGAGTGGAATTTGAACAAATTTACAAAATGAAATTAGTTTTTAAAAGCAAACTGTAGCTAAAGACTTTCCAGAGTTTCATGGCCAAAAATTTATTTGATTTATCCTTTTGGTGGCATTTATGCAGTACTACTTAGGCTTAGACAATTTTATTATTACTTGCATATGATTGTGATCTATCACAATCTGAAAACCCAAATATTGCTAAAACTAAGTTTTCTATACGGACTGAAAGTGCTCCTTTGTGCTAAGATAGGATAAGTAGGGGCAGACCTTAGGCTAACTTAATTTGGTTCTAACACAATGTTATGCTAGAGTTCAACTCTTTATTCAAATATGTATCAAATAAATAATTTATTGAACATTTTCTATAATTTTATTGTCACAGTTTTTCTCACATATTAATGAGCTTTCACTGAAGAAGCTAATGAAGTCTCTCATTTGTGCTGTGGTTATTGGGAGTAAAATATAACAGTTAGTATGGAACTGTAAAAATATCAAGCAAAATATCAGTTGACAAATCATTTATAAAATAAGTGTAAGTGCTGGCAGAGTTTACAACCCTGTAAATTCTAAAAAAAAAAAAAATGTAAATGGTTAGAAGATCAGTGCCCAGGACTTAAGATGTATGTGCTATGGTGTCCTTACCCAGCCAGCAACTTATTCTCATGTTCACACAGCGAGTTTGATTTTATGTAGTAACTAAATGTGCAACTTCTGGTTACTCTAAGTATGATTGCTTAGTTAATACATAACAGGGTAGAAGTATCAGTCATATAGATGAAGATAAACTTAGCTCTTGATTGGGTGGAAACAATTTTGAAAATTATTGATTCTAGACGAGTTATTGTCTGTTGATCCCAGAAAGAAATATTGCATTATTATATACTGTATAATGTTATGACTCCTTTAAAACTACAAAAATGTCTTAAATTAATGCATATTATGCTATAATTAACTTCCTGTGTGAATGGGATAATAGTGATTTTTGTTTCTATCCATAGCAGGAAGGTAAAGAATAATTCTAAATTGTTCCAAAATACAGATGTGTGTTTTTTAAATTTTATTTTGTTTGGGGTTTTTTGTTTTGTTTCAACTCTCTTAAATATTTCATATTTAAACTAATATTAATAGAGTAACTTAATTGACTTAGTTGTCAAGTTTGAAATGTATTTCTCTCTCTCATAAAAAATACCAAGCTGTAGCCTTACACTTAGAATTCAGTTCTTCCCAAGTGGAATCCTGTTTTAAGTACTTCTCATCATCTCTTGTTTTATCTGCCAAAATCACTGGCTGACACTTGCTTTTCACAATACTGATGTCAAATTATGGAGTTCCACAGCACCATTGTTTTGTTCCTGCTTTTTCCCCTACTCTTTATTATGTGTTTTCCTGTCTCATCGATTGCACTGAAAGCTCAGGCAAACAAAAGATAATTCCAGGCTTGGCCAAAAAGCATATTTAAACCTGACCTCCTGGAACCTACAGTAACAAAAGCAGAAATATCACCACATCGCATTTGAATGATGTTTCAACTATAAAATAAGAGCTTTGTAGAAAAAGAGGCAACAGAATTTTGCCTGGACTTTATTGTTCAGTATTGAATTCTTCAGGCAGAAGCAGATCAGTTTCTTATGTGTTCAAATAATATCAAAATACTGGTTTAGTACTACTTGGATATCTGGCATAGCATGGAAATTAGCAGCATCTGCTTTAATTGTTATGAATACACACTTCTAGGATGTTTACCTTTCAGCTGAGCCATTTTTATTTGACAGATCTACCTTAGCAGTGTGTTACAATGGAGACAAAATAACTTTAGGACTTAGTGAATGCTGACTTCATCTGTAATCCGGAAAATAAGTCACGTCTTGGAAAGAAACAGTGGCGTTTGAAATACTTCTTCAGCTATATTGCTAGAAACATAGAAAAGTGCTAATAGCACTTTCACCATAAGCTATTGTAACACAAGGTACTACCGAATTGAAGAAACAGCTTAGAACTGCTTAGACCAGTCAGTCATAAAATAAGATTTATTACTTCTCATACTTTTCAAAAAAGTTTTGTAGAAAGTCAGCTATCTTCCTTTATATTGAGGCCTAAATTGAGCCAAAGAACGGTCTTAATTTGAAAAGGAAAACAGACACAATGAAGTAGTTATAGCTGTCTGCTCACTCTTGGGTTCTATTTTATGAAATTTTATATGAAACTTGATCTGCAGATGTTGAGCAGTGTAGCAAATAATCTTCTTCTGTAACTGCAATGCTTATAAAAACTTCAGGGTTGATTGAATTCTAGGATGAAGCTCCAAGAGAAATGCTCTACTACCAAAATACAGTTGTCTCCATTAGCACAGTTGGCACCACCATGGCATCGATGAAAATATAATTTAAGCCATATCAGACACCATGTATTTTTCTGCTTCTCATTGTCCTGAGGTCTCTGGTGTCAGTATGTTAGTGTCACAACCTGAAATGCTTCACTGGTATGAATATGATTTTTCTTTCTCTCTTTTTTTTTCTTTTTTTTAGTCTCTGTCATTCATATTTCACCTATTTGTAATGTTTCTAACACACTTTTACACCACTCACACATTATTATACACATTATATTTCAATCTATACTATAAGGTACATTTCACCTAAGTTAGATTGTTGTTCTTTTTTACCTCTAAAACCTGACTCTGTCCAGGCCTGCATGTCTTTAAGAGTGAGTTGTTCACAGCAACGGGATTTCCAGCACTAAGACTGTTGTACCTTCTATCATAGTCACACTGTAGTCTTCTTCACAGAATCCTGTTGTCTGCATTTCTCCAGGGCTTTGCTGTCGTTCCAGCACCAGTACATTTCTCTGTAGTGCATCACATTAGTGGGCAATAGCTCATTCTGCACATACTAGATTCTTTTCTTCTGCTATG
Source organism: Bombycilla garrulus (assembly GCA_013400315.1). Lineage (NCBI taxonomy): Eukaryota > Metazoa > Chordata > Aves > Passeriformes > Bombycillidae > Bombycilla > Bombycilla garrulus. Next base: position 20,564 of record VXBU01005775.1, read on the forward strand.
GATATAAATCAGTGGTTGTACCATAAAAAGATAAAGAAAGGAAGAAAACCTGGTCATAGCTACCTGATCAGAGGAAATTTAAATTTTACAGCTAAATCAAGTTTAGAAACAAAACAAAACAAAACAGAAATAAACACAAAACTCCAGGCAGATCAGGACTCTTTCAGACAAAGGAAGCCTGTCAAGCTTCTGCCCAGCAGTCTTGCAAACTCAAAACCCTGTTATAAGGGCGATAATGTATTAGTGGGCTAATAGTGAAGACTTGATGAGTTATGTTTTCATTCAACTGAAATGTGATGCTAAAAGATAAATAACTGGAGATAATTTTTTTTACCTTCTTCACTGAAGATAAATAACTGGCATTCCCTTAGCTTCTCAATTCTTCGGCACAAATTGCTGGGGATGGAGAAATGCATTAGAGTATCTTCATGTTCTTTGGTGAACTGAAATCTAAGAAAAAAATTGATTGTAGATAACTCATGAGAGTTAGAAGTATCTTCTATTCCTATAAGGAATATATGAAGTAAGAAGGATTATAACTTATTATTTTGCTAATTGTTATACCTTATTATCATCTAATTTGGTGAAAAAAAATTATTTAGAGTACTTTATAAATGGATCTAGGTTGAAATTTATGCAGTTTCTTCTCAGATTGATGTTTCTCCTGTTAGAGAATAACAAATATACACTCTACGAGTTTTAGCAAAAAAAAAAGAATAATAAAGATAATTATGGTGTTAATTTTGGGAATAACCAAGTTATAACTGATACTATAGGAAAGGCAGCTATAGAACAGACATAAAATACTATTTTTTAAATTAGATACAAACACTGTTGCCTAGCGTACTAATGCTTCTACTTGAGCTGTAGAATAAAAATTAGAACAAATCTGAACATCTCAGACTGGGATTTTTTGAGCATAGAATACTGTATTGTAGCGCCACCTGGTGTCTCTGACGCAAGAATATTGCAAAGTAGACCACCAAACTTTTTAAAATTACTTGTATTTGTTTAATAATTACTATACATATCGTATATAATTAATTAAAGTAATAATTTTTTATTACATATTATTTTTTTTTCATTTATTCGTAATCTTGAACAGCATGGCAGCACTTCTTAAACATCTTCATCCCTTGGGCAACTGTTGCATTTTTTAATGCTGCTTTGGTGCTTACATAAATAAAGGTTGTGTTTCTTGTGAAACCATAAAATCATGGAATGGTTTGGGTTGAAAGGGACCTTCAAGATAATCTATTTTAACCTCACTTGCCATGGATAGAGACACCTTCTGGTGGACCAGGTTGCTTAGAGCACCATCCAGGCTGGCCATGAACACAGCCAGGTATGAGGCATCAGCAGCTTCTTTGGGCAACTTTTCCTAATCTCTCACCACCCTCACAACAAAGAACATCCTCCTAATATCTAGTCTAAACCTATTCTCTTTTGAATCTATTCCCCCTTGTCCTACCGCTACAAGTTTGTTTAAACAGGCCCTCTCCATGTTTTTTGTATGCTCCCTTCAGTTACTGGAAGGCCACAGTTAGGTCAGAACAAAGCCTTCTTTTCCCCAGGCTTTACAGACACCGTCCTCTCAGCCTTTCCTCATAGGAGCTCCCTCAGAACATTTTGGTGCCCCTCCTCTGGATTTCCTCTAAAAACTCATGGTTTTCTTGTGCTGAGATTCCCAAAATGGGACACAGGACTCTGGGTGAGGCCTCACCAGAAGAGAGTGACAGAATCATTTCCCTCAACCTGCTGCCCCACGCTACCTTTGATGCATCCCTGGATACAACTGGCTTTTTGTCTGCAAGTGCACATTGCTGTCTCATCTACCAGCCTCTCATCTACCAGAATCCCCAAGTCTTTCTCAGCAGGGCTGCTCTCTCGATCTGTTCATATCCCAGCCCACCCCTATCTAAGGTGTAGTGCAGCACCTTGAACTTGGTCTTACTAAACTTCAGGATGTTGTCATAGGCCACTCCTCAAGGTTGTCCAGGTCCCTCTGGATGGATCTCATCCATCAGATATGTTACCCATACCACTCAGCTTGGTGCCATCATCTGCAAATTTGCTGAGGGTGCACTCAATCCCTTCACTTGTGTCATTAAGGAAGATATTAAATAACACTGGTTCCAATACCTGAGGGACATCATGAGTCATAGGAGTCCAGTGGGATTCTGAGACATTGAACACTACCTTCTGGATGTGACTGTCCAATCACTTTCTTATCCATCTAATAGTCCAATCCATCTTTGACCAAATTAGAGAGAAGGATCTTGTGGGGGACTCTTGTGAAAGGCTTTATAGATGTCCAGAAAAATTATATCTGTAGCGCTTCCCTTGTCCCCTAATGTAGTCAAATGAACACATGTTTCTTAAGGCTTAAGTACTTTTTAAAAGTAATATATTGATGTTGATTGTTTTAACTAAGATCTTTACCACAAAAAAAAAAAAAAAGCAAACTTCTATAGCTACTTGGTGCCATTTCTAAAATTTGTAGTATTTTATACTTTGTGCTTGATCATGCAAGTGATTTACTGTATTTCCTTCAAAATCTTTTAAAAGTAATTACGTAGTCCAGTGAGCACAGAAAAGAGCAAAATAAAGGGAGATGAATTTTAAATCACATCCTGTGTTGATGAGCTACTATCTGTAGTTCATGGGTTATTGTTAAATTTCATTCTGATGAGAAATTTGAGCTGAAATGGAATAGTACTATAAAGTTTCAAATGAATACTTGCAGCAGTGAAATGCTGTTTCCTAGTACTAAACTATCAGGAAAGAATCCACATTCTACCTTTGAGCATCAGTCTGAATCAAGTGTTATGCATTTAAACAAAATAATTAAAAAATCAAGCCCAAACCAGAACTATAAATGTGCTGTCACAGATAGTTTAAAGTTTTCATCTTCTTGTTTAAACATGAGTTGATAAATATATTAATAGAGGTCACTGCAGAACAGTAGATACAATCTATGCACCTTAATATTTGAGTTAACCACTCACACTATGTAATACAATACTCTCTGAATGACGTACTTCTAATCTAATTTCCTCACTTTTGATGGAAACTAAGAATTATTTGCATTTTCATTAATTTCACCATGACTGGACTTGCTGAACAAGTTATTCCATTTAATGTTTGTGCAGAAACTGTAAGAATTCTATTTTCCTTTTTATGCAACACATACCCATAATAAGGATAATAATTAAAAGCTAATCTCAGATGAATTGCTATTGTAAATTGCAATGTCTTTGTGTTCCAGTTTCCATTATCAAAGTGGTATAAAGAGCTGTTATTCTTTACCTCTTCTCATCAAAAAAACAAAATTAAAATATCATAGGAACATTCTGGATCATGAGACAGTGTTGTTGACCAGCCCTGTCTATTCTAATCAAATATTTCTCATTATAACCTGTGAATATATCTAGCATTCCCCAAAGGGGGATCTAGTTCAGCAAAAGTCCAGCAGAATCTAATACCCATTTCAGTTTTGCGACTTCCCTTTTTTGTGGCAAGTTTGTCTCTTCATTTGTCCAGAGTAGGGAAGGCACCATAAGCTTTGTTTCCAAACTCACATTTCATCAACTGTTCCAGGCCCAAAGCAACACACTAGAGAGAATACAGAAGATGAGGATTTGATTTTCTTCCATGGAGGATCTAATTTTGGGGGCAGAGTAATTCTACTGAGAATGAAGCAATTTTTTATTTCATATCAAATTGTTCTATGAAATTAATTTACTTTTCAGAGAAAGAGAATCACAACTTATAAAGTCTGTATTATGTGAAGGAGTGATCAAATCTAGGAAAAAAATCCCAACTGATAGTTGTTCATAACAATTTTACTGTGTTTTCTATTTTTCAACAGGTGGGAAATGTTGTTCAATTTCAGTGCAAAAAAGGACACCTGCTCCATGGTTCAACAACAAGAACTTGCCTTCCTGATCTTACATGGAGTGGAATCCAGCCAGAATGTATACGTAAGAAATGATAAATTTTTTCTTTTCTCAATTTTTTAAATCTCGATTATTTAGCTAACATTGTAACTGTGTCATAAAGTTAATCTATATGACTTTATTAACTAAGAGTTAACAGAAATTTGCATTACTAGCTTACAGCAGTTAGGAATATGATTGTGAATGAATTTTTGTATAATAAAAAATAGAGCAAAAAGAAAAAGAAGGAGAGAGAATAGACAGAACTTCATCCAAGTCAACTTCTATCTAAGAGGGTGCAACCCTTCCAACTCTGAGAGGAGGTGGTGAGGATAAGATGTATCAGAAGGCCCTTTTCTAAATATGCTGGAAAGCATATAATTAAAATCAGTTCTAATAAAGAGCCAGCCAAGGAGTCACAGTATTTTAAGATGGGGAATAAAGTGTTTGTAATTGGAAATTTTTGAATCTGGAATATATAGAATCTTGTTATAGACAGCAGCACTTCATTTCATGGATCTTTTACACTTTGTTAAATAATAATAATTTACTGAATATATAAGATCATGGTCAATCTTTCTAGTTCAGTTATGCAGCTGTATTTTTCTAGAAATAGTCTTACCTTGTAAGGTCTGACCCTATAGAATCACTTCAGTGAATGGAGAACATATCCACAGTAGGAAACAGCATTACTATTATTTCAGCTGGTGCTAGCATTAATATTAAGCAAACAGCAAATCAGTAAGTCAGTGTGTTGAAAGTTGAACTCTGCTCTTGGAGGTATGCTGTCTTTGAGATAACACATAAATCCCACATTCTGCTGATTGCTAAATATATAAGACTTCTCATACTACATTAGAAATGATAATTTAATTTTTTTATATTTACAACTCACCTTCAATTTCTCCTTGACCTTTCATAGTGTTTTCCAACTGACCATTTATTTACTGTTATACAGTGCTACATAAATATCTTAAACTATGTAAGTCACAAGCCATGATTGCTTTTAAGTCTATTATGATGTGTGCTGTTTCTGTTTCCATATACAGACAATTAATTTTGTTCATGCAAGTACATTTAAGTCTGTTCTTGGTCCCTTAGAATTGAAAGGTCCATGTTTAAGAATGTATGTAAAGACTCATGGTGATATTTTGTAGACTATACAGTAATTTATAATATGAATTAAATATATTAATATAATTTCTATTGATTTTTTTACTTTATTAGTTAACTGTTAGAATGGGTGTATATTATCTTTTCAGAAATATTTTCACAATTTTGACAGAAGGATATTTTATCTTCTCCTTGTAGCTCACAGCTGTAAACAACCAGAAACACCAAGTCATGCTAATGTTGCAGGAATGGATCTTCCATCACTTGGCTATACATTGATTTACACTTGTCAGCCAGGCTTCTTCTTGGCAGGAGGATCAGAGCACAGAGCCTGTAGGTCTGATGGCACATGGACTGGGAAGGTTCCAGTTTGTGAAGGTAAGCTCTTCTGTTTCCCTCTGCATCTGCCATCTGTCATATTTCAGTGCTTTTCTGTACTTGCAGTTGGCACATGTATACCAACAATTTGACTGGGCCCAGTCAGCATGTTTTTATGAAAGGGCTGCCCATGGAAGTGGTGGAGATAAATGATTATGACAGTGACCTGCTTAGTGGTCACTCAGTACTTGGACTAGTGAGATCACACCTTGAATAGAGCACAGTTTTGTACCACTCACTCCAAGAAAGATATTGAGGTATTGGACTGTTCCCAAAGAAGCGGAATGAAGCTGGTGAAAGGTTTGCAGCACAAGGCTTATGAGGAGAGGCTAGGGAAGCTGGGGATCTTTATCCTGGAGAAAAGGATGCTGACCTTATTGCTCTCTGTGACTACCTGAAGACAGGTTATAGCAAGGTGAGTGTTGATCTCCTCTTGAAATTAAGAAGTGATGAGAGGAAATGGCCTAAAGCTGTACCAGGAGAGGCTTCGGTTGGGCATCATGAAAAATTTTTAGGAAAAATTAGTAAGAGTTGTCAAGTATTGGAACAGGCTGCCCATGGAAGTGGTGGAGGTAGATGTGTAGATGTGTTGTTGTGCAGATCTATAGATGTGGCATTTAGAGCCATAATGTATGGGAGGACTCGGTAGTGTTAGGTTAGCTGTTGGACTCTAAGATCATAGAGGTCTTTTCCAACCTAAATGATTGAATGATTCTGCAGTAATATTTGAGAAAGATGCCTAAAGTCCAAGAAGATGTCTGAATCACTGTGTGAAATTAATCCATAGGGTTTATTATTATTTTATATTTTTATGTAAGAAACTGTTTACTACTAGAAAACAAAATGTATCTACTTTGTCCTTGCTGTTCCAACCTTCAATTTTGTTTCTAGTTTTTACTACCAGCTTTGTCACAGTTGGACATGAAAAACACCATAGCCGAGTCATGGTGAGAAAGGTGGTTTTCCTGTGAGATAAGGAATACACTCAAGTGTAGGAACTGTTTGGAATTTTATTTCCTGAAAAATTAAAGGCCTTTTCAGATTACTGTTACCTAATGTTTCAGATGTGGTTATCCCCAGGGCTTTTACAGAGGCATTCAAAGGCTTAGTAGCCAAACACTGCTGCTTGGAAGTGAAATGAGAAATTAATAGTTTGTATTACTAAAAAACAGGTGTCCTGGAATTGCATGCCAGGCAAGTGCTGCGGGAAAATAACGCAGAGCTTTGGGAAAGTGCTAGAAAGCTAGCAGCCAGAAGCTTATGACTTGTTCAGTAGCTGGAAAGTGTTATGGCAGGCCAAATGTGTTTCATAGAATTTTCTGCGGCTGCTGCTGTGGAAAAAAGTTGTTCACCTCTTATTGGGAACTTCACAAAAATAACTTGGAAATAGATGAAAAGGAATAAAATAAAAGGAGCTGAGAGCTCTAAAGGGGTGTGTAGCGGAATTAAACTAGAATTTGATCCTTTAAATATAAAATTTAAATCTTGAAAGTCCTACTCAAATATCTGGACCTAGAAACTTAAACTTCATAGTTAACAGGTTTTAGTTTTGGATTTTTATTTAACATTTGTATTTAAGTTTGATTTTGTGTTTCAAATTTCAGTTATGGACTTGACTAGAAAGTTATTCAACTTGACAAAGCAGATTGACTTATCATCTTTTTTATGATAAAACCCAACTGGAAAGTGTGATCCAGATATTTCTAACCTGACCTTAGTGTAGCCAGAAGGCATTGTACCATATGCTCCAGGTCAACAATGTACAGTGAAGCTCTGTAAGTTTCTTTCAAAACCAAGAGGAAATAGAGGTTAATCAATCAGAACAGTCCATGAGAACCTTAGGTTGCATTTCAGCATCTGTCCTTGCTTCTTTACAGTGTTAACACACATAACAAGAAAAGACCTCTTGAAAAAGCTAAAATTTATTCTCAATAAAAATATTTTTAGTCCTTCTTGCAAAAGTTTCCTTTTCATGCAGAAAAATACTCAGCTCAGGGGGAAGGTAGTTTCTTTTCTTGTGTATTTTTTAGAACATGGATCAGAGAGAAAAGGTCTGGGTTCAAGGCCAAGACGAAAATACAAAACATTGAAATCACAGTTGGAGCAACGAATTCAGCCTAGTGCTACATGAGAATGTTTTATATTAGGTGACAGAATTATTTTCTTCTTTATGTTCCAGTGAATCCAAATAATTTTCTTTAAAATGAAATAGATTAATCTCCAGAAAATTATAATATCCTGGTGCATTTAGTTCATAGTCTTCAGTGGTGCGAGAGTTCCTGCTCTAAGCAAAGAAGAAATTATGTTCTCCAACTCCCAGTTCTCGTATCACCTTAGCAGTTGGAGATACTTTGAACAGCCTCTTTTGTTTCTTTCTGTTATTATTCTTTGAAGAATCAGGGGCCTTCTCCTTCAATATTAAGAGATTAAGGCAGCACTTATGGGTTTTCAGTCTTGAACACAGGATGTCTCAGTACTGTTGAAGTTAGTTAAGTCCTGGAGAGAAATTATTTCAAGCTCCTTTGTTATGTCTGTCTTCAATTTTTGGTCTTACATTGCAGTCAATGTTCACTCTTCCTAATCCAAGTGACATAGCCAGGTTAGATGCTATATTAGACGGCATCTCACATGTTATGTGCATGGGTCAGGACTGTAAATTCTGAAACATGGATTCTGAAGTGAAACCCTGGACTATTTGACTGCTGAAAATTATTTAATAGCATCCAGGTGCCTGATTTAGGAGGATATGGGGAAACAAGAAATTTGTGGGCAAGTGCTCCTGGGATACTAATGCTTGATGCCAACTGAAATCTCATTTGTATTTGAGTTTAAAACATCATCCTACATGCTTTTTAACAAATAAATTCCACGATGGAAATTCTTTTCTTTGTTTCTGAGTAACATTTTGCTACTAATTTATCTTTATGTCATTTATTCTAACAGCTGGTTCTAAAGTATTAGTAAAGGATCCCAGACCAGCATTGGGAACACCAAGTCCTAAACTAAGTGGTAAGTACTCCAAGGTTTATATAGTTATAAACCATTTCTGTAGAAAAAACAATGAGACTCAGTTTAGTGAGATTGCACTGAGTTTTTTAGAATGTGTAAAGGATATTAGATTAGGCACTAAATTAACAAGGGGGGAAAGATAAATTATTTCCTGATTTTGAAGTCCTTCTACCATATGGTATAATTTCTACCTATATAAAATTTCTTTTATGTAATGAGAGTTTTATTGGTTTCACTGAAATCACTGTGTTCTGTGTTAGATTCTATGCAATTTACCTATTTAGAAACTGTACTACTCACCTTGAAACAATTTAAAGATGTTTTGCAGTTTTCTTCAGTCCTGCACTTTTTTTTTCACATATCACTAATTTAAATTGCTTTACCTAAATACTTAGTATTAGCTTTGAACTTAGCCTTTAGGAAAAAACCTAATTTTGGTTTAGACAAGGTAATCTCTCAAGTTCTGGATGAAGTCTCCAGTTTTAACAGATTTGCTAAAAAACCATATTTGGATGTCCTGACAAGAAATGCTCTCTGTCCACTGAAGAAATTCTTTGAAAAGAGCAGTCTCCTTAACTAAAATTAATTTTGGCTATAATAAACCTGTTGAATTTCTACTGATGATGAATAAGATTTAGAAGTAGTACTTTAGCATATGGGGATTTGAGGACTTTATAACGTTTTGTGTACTAGTTCAAAATAGTGTTTTTCAATGATGTGCTGCTGAATGGTAGACATCAAGTTTTTAATTCAGAAAATTTTCATTCATTTTGTGAAATCCCAATCAACTGCAAATATAGCACATAAAGATCAGTTTTCCTAAAAGTAGGAAAATGTATTTCAGGCAGGTTACAAGTCAACAGCATCAGAACATTTCCACTATGCAATTTCCTTGCTAGCAGGTCCAGTATCTACACATTTTTACAAGAAACATACAAATATACATACACATACAGAGACAGAAAAACTAGGAAAGCTCCTTTACCCACAAAACTTATCTTCGTGTTGCATGAAATAAATTATGAAGGGAAACTGTGGGTATTCCAGTGTGCTCCAGTCTTGGATTTAGGGGTATCCTGAGTGAGAAAAGGGCAAACAGTATTCTCTGCTTATCTGACATGAGATGCCAATGCACACTTGAACACAGAGCATTAAGTTTGGTGTGAATTGCTTCAAATATTGTGAAAGTGCTGATTTTATATAGTGATTCTTAGAGGGACACTCTGACACACTACTATGGAAAGTGTAGTAAGTCTATCTTAAATCAATTTTAATGTAATTGTTTGTAAGGTATCTCATGTTAAGATTTTAAAGATTTCCATGTATCAGTTTTTATGTCACAGCTAGCTTTTTGGTTCTTTGTTTTTGTTGTTGTTGTTGTTGCTGAAATAGTATTACTTAAATTAATAATATTTCAGTTTGCTAATGATAAGCATTAAATGTGAGGATATAAATTTAGCTTATTTATTCTTCGTCAGATTATGTTCTGTTTTAAATTTTAAATTAGATAATTAATTTTTTCCTCCTGGTCAATCTCATTATGTTTTTAAGTATTTGAAGACAAGATACAATTTCTTATATATTTTTATTAGAAAAATTGACTCATTAATAAAAAATACTTATATTTCATGTCATTTAAAGAAAATGCTTATGAAAATTTTAATACCTAAATAGATACCAATTTCTTCAAAATTCAATGCTAGCTATCTGTCCCTAGCTGTCTGTGCTGGCATAGAAAAGATTCTGCAATGAGTGGAATATGATCTTCTGGTTAAAGCTTTTAGAATTTGTGAAACTGGGACAGGTCCTTATTTTAGGAAAAAAAGCAAATTAAGATGTAGTTGTGGTTGTGTTCTTCAGTTCATGCCAGATTTATATGTTTTATATCCAAAAATTATGCCTAGTAGATTTATAAAAAGTAAAGGAAAGAAAATGCTAATATTCATAATATATTTCATTGTTGATTTTTTTTTTTTTTACTTCTTAAGTAGTAAATATTGCAAAATATATTGAAACATGTTTTTGTCTGTATAGTTCCTGATGATGTATTTGCCCAAAATTATATATGGAAAGGATCTTACAATTACAAAAGCAAGAAGCAGCCCATGACTTTGACAGTGACCAGTTTCAATGCAACTTCAGGAAGAGTAAATGCAACACTTACAAACAGCAATATGGAATTGCTGCTATCAGGTATGGGCTAAGGAAAACCAATTTCCTTTTTTTTTTTGTTCATTTTTCTGTCTTACATACATTGGTTTCTTGTAACATTCTGCATAGTCTAAGTTCTATTATCTTATCAAAGAAATTTTCATTGCATTTCAGTTTGTTTTCAAATGTAGGGATTTTTCCACTTCTTTGCTTCCCCTTGGTTGTTTGGTTTTGGGTGGGTTTTTTAGTTTTTGGTTTTTTTTTACTTTTCCAGGTTTCTACTATATTTGGAGTTAATAGTCAAAAAGGAGTGAAAGAATAATGTTAATTATCATGTTTCTCTTTTAAACATTTTAAATAAACTTCAAGTACTGTTCATGATATCTTCTTAATTCTTAGTTATACAATTTCCCTGAAGTAGCCATATGTTGACCTAGAAAGTCACAGATATGTAATGAACATGGAAAGAAACTAGAGCTGACACTTGTTAGATTTTCTAAGTAAGAAAAATAAATTAGAATTGTGGAATTGTTTAGATCTAAACACACTCCTAAGATAACCAAGTTAAACCTATACTGCCAAATCTGCCACTGAACCATGTCTCTGGAAGCGCCACATGTACACATCTTTTAAATACCTCCAGGGATGGTGACTCCACCACTTCCCTGGACAGCCTTTTCCAATGCCAGAGAACCCTTTCAGTGATGAATTTTTTCATAAGATCTAATCTAAACTTCTTCTGGCACAACTTGAAGCCGTTTCCTTTCATCCAACCACTTGCTGCTTGAGAAAAGCACCGAAGGGCACACACCTTGCTTCAACTTCTTTACAGGTAGTTGAAGAAAGGATGTAGTCTCCCTTCACTCTCCTTCTTAGACAGACTGAACAACCCGTTTCCTCAGACTCTCCTCATAAGACTAGTACTCCAGACTGTTTTCCAGCTCCATTGCCCTTCTCTGGACATGCTCTAGCACTTTCGTGTCTTTCTTGTAATGAGAGGCCCAAAACTGAATGCAGGATTTAAAGTGTGGCCTCACCAATGCAAAATATGGGGGGATGATTACTGCCCTGGTGCTGCTGACCACCCTATTTATTAAAAAAGGCATAATTCCATTGGACTTTCTCGACCACCTGAGCACACTGAAGGATCATGTTCAGCCATGACAAGCATCACCAGGGCCTCTGAATCCTGCAGAGCTGCCTGAGGCTGTTGTGATCCAAGTGCAGGCCTATTGATCCAAACAGTCCAGATCCTTCTGCAGAGCCTTCCTACCCTCCTACCCTACATCAACACTGCTGCCCAACAGCAACTTGGTGCCATCTGCAAATTGACTGAGGGTACCTTATCCAGATTGTTGATAAAGATATTAAAAAGGACTGGCCACACCATTGAGCTCTGGGAAACACCAGTTGTGACTGGCCACCAACTGAATATAACACAAATCAGCATAAATCTCTGAGCTCATCCAATCTGTCAGATTTTTACTCAGTGAAGAGTCCACCTGTCCAATAATCAGTTTGTGCAGGAGGATTCTGTTGGAAATGGTGTCAAAGGCTTTACTAAAGTTCAGTGAGACAACGTCCACAGCCTTTCTTTCATCCACTGAGTCACCGTATCAAAGAAGGAGCTCAGAGCAGTCAAGCAAGATCTGGCTACTTGGCTTGGCCTGATCTCCTGGTTGCTGAGAGAAGTCTACAGGAAGGATGTAATGAGCCACAGAATCTGTATTTCTGCTGAGATCTTATTTCCCAGTATTGAGTAGAGTGGTGAATTTTTAACACCAGGTTTGTCTGTTAAATTATTTTGTAGGTGTCCTTTGAAGAATCATGCTTGAGAGTGGACTGAATATTTTCTGACTGATAATCTTGGTGATCTTGCTGTGTCTGAATTTTTTCTATTGTATTAATTTCATCCATAAAATTTCTGTGATGATATTAGGAATAACAGATGTAGTATTTTGTATTGTTAGAATTAGAAAAGCAAACCGCTGTGTTTTCTCACTCAAAACACTCCTCCAAATAAAAAGTTCCTTCAACTAAACAGAAATGTGATTCCAAATGCCCTTTTCCACTCTACATGCAGACATTACACATATCATCAGGTAATTAATATTTTTTTATTTCCCTGTTCTACCGATGGAACACTGCGATCTTGTATACTGCAAGGGTATCATAGGGCCAGGGAAGTAGAGATGGATCAAAAAATACATTTACATGCTAGGAAGTTAATTCACCTATATTCAGTTTGTTGTTTTCTCAAATGACAAGTGGCTCCCTCCTCCTTCATACTTTACTGTTTTGCATTCCATCACTTGATGCATCTATTTTTACTTCTTTTTATTTTGACACCTGTGATTGCTGTAATTATACATAGAATAAACCCATCTTGCCAAGGCATGTTCATTTGAGCTCAGTGTAGTGTTAACATGAAAGTAAGTCTTCTTGTTAGCTCAGAGATTATTTATATGTAATGATGCCTCCTATAGAGCAGTCACCAATCCTATATGCGAAATTGTTTTTTCAATTTAGGCATGTACACAAGAAACGTGAATTAGAAATCTTTGCCCATGGAATATAAAATCACTAAACATACTATAGTATTTTATTTTCATTTCCAAATTAAAAAATAATATTTGGGTTCTAAATAATTATTCTATGGGAACAAGAATGAGTCAATGATTATGTCTGCAAAGTAAATAGGGTTTCATACAAGCCTTCTCATTTTATGGAAGAAACTGCTTTGTAACTAACTGCACTAACTGATGAACAATCCAATCGTGAAAAAATATTTTCATCTTTTTCTTTTAACTTAGTAGCAGATTTTGAAATAGAATTTGTGTGTGGATGTTCCTATTATCATGTTTTCTATGTAATGACTAAATTATACATATTGAAAGTAGGATTGTGAGGTTTAAATACATTCTTTCTGATTCAGAACAATATTTTCCGTTTCAAATCAGATTGCTGTCAATGTTCTGCCTAAGGCTTTAAGTAACAGCTGTGTGTATGGGGTTTCCCTTCTCTCCTCTACAGGCTAAGCTAAAAACTGTTTCTATTGAAATCTTATGATTATTGAAATAATTATTAAATAGAGTGCATCTTTCTAAACAATGTTGACAATTGGTACCTATTCTTCCTTCTTTTCCTCTTTAAGACAAGAGATGATGTGTTTATTCTCAAAGATGGCATTATTTTTCTGATAAACACAAATATTAATTTGTAAAACTATATTCTACAGGAGTGTATAAAAGCCAGGAAGCTCGGCTAATGCTCCACATATATCTCATTAAATCACCCTCCCATACATCTGCAAGCAAGTTGAAAGAGGAAAAATGGGCTATGGATGGTTTTGTGAGTATATTTCTGCTACAAAAGAGAGGGATTTTTTTTTTTATGATTGGAATTATGCTGGTTTTTACATCCAAGAAATAGTGAGACATGTCAAATGGAATCTTTTTAGCAAGGCTGATTCATTAAATTACATGAAAATTTTCTTGTGAAGTTCAGGAGACCAGTCTGAGGGAAAATATGGAAACAGTCACAGAATGTAGGCAAAATAATAATGTGTGTTAGTACAGGAGCCTTTCTCATAGGTCTCTTTATTCCAATATATTTAGAAATTTTATCATAATTAAACAGAAAACCATGTTATAATAATATTATAGTCTATTAATACAATAAGAATTTTGATCATTATATTAGCATACATGTTTTGGTTTTGGTGATTTTTTAGAAATACCTTGAAAAACATGAACTGTCACATGTATGTGGAAAACAAAATAGATTACTTCAATTTAGCATTAGGCCCCTTGGGGTTCTTGGTCTAAGTTTATTCTTTAAAACATAGAGGAAGAGAGCACATAACTGAGAGGAGGAAAGGTAAAGGAGAGAGTTAAATAGCCCAGGTTTCTGGGATATGATAAACCATGAAAAGGAAATGCCTTCCAAGAACAGATAAAGAAAAGAAGTAGATTTTTTAGAAAATAAAGAGCCTAAAATTATTTGGATGAGGATAAACACTCATACATCCTTACTACACCATCTGATTTTTTAAGGAATTTGTCTGTTTTCTTCTCTTTCACCAGTTGATTAAGCACTACAGAGACACCATTATGTATGCACATGCCATGTGTGCATTGAATTGTACACACAAATTTATATTTTTATAACAAGTTGTACTGGTTGAACAATAATTTCTTTTAAAAGGTGCAGAATGAAAAGCCTAAACTAAACTAATTAAACAATAAATTCACTAGTAAAAAGGCTTAACTCTCTTGGCTTGTGCAAACTTTAGGCTTCACGAACATGCTCCTGAGGTAGCAAAAGCAAAGAATTTACTTTCAGAATTCTAAATATACAAAGGTAGACAGTATACTCCCTACATTCCATATGCTATTTACATACTGTTCTTACTTGACCTTTTTCCTTTGAGTCTTGGAATAGCACAAAGAGGCTGCTTTAGCCGAAAGCAAAAAATTCACCTAAGAAAGAAACAGTGAAAACATAGCTTCAGGTCACTGCTGAAGATATACTGTGTCGTGATTAAGGGAAGCTTAAGGGAAAACCTAGAAAACACTGAATTTAAACCAAATAACTATTATTAGAAGCAGGTATCTGTCGAGTTGTATACTGTACGCTACTTTAGACTGCACTTATTGTAATAAGAGAGATAATAATAGGATCACAACTATCCCCTCCCTCCCACAAGCCTTTTAGTTTATACTAGCATATTTTGCCCTTTTGCCAAAGCCTTATTCAATATTCTTCTGGTCTGTGGCTGTATAATTAAGAGCTTATTGGGATAGGCACTGAGAAAAATCAAAGGAACTTTCAATTAATTTGAGGTCTCTTTTATTTAGTTTAAAACTAGTTATTAAAACCTCAATACTTGCGTCCTTCGGATTATATACCATATAACTTTTTCAGTCTGCTTCCTAAACAAAATAGAAAATTATGAAGCACATAAGAGCTTAGAAATACTGACACTTGAACTACGAGAAACTTAAGGCCTTAGTGATTTTAAAAAAATACAGTTAAAGGTTATATAAGGTGTCATATGTGACAATAAACCACCATGTCTAAGTTGTGCCTATAATAGTCCTGTCTTTTCTTTTGAACTATATATATCAATTTCCTAGAAAAAGATGGCATTTATAGTGGGGAATAACAGCTACCACCCAAGTATATTAGGATATAAAATAGAATAGCTCCCTTTCAAGTAGATACACATGACTTGCAATTGAGTTTTCCCCATTTAATTCAAAGTTTTTTTTGTTTACAGGTTTCTGCTGAACCTGATGGAGCAACATATGTTTTTCAAGGATTCATCCAGGGTAAAGATTATGGACAATTTGGGCTTCAAAGAATAGGTATTCAAACAATTCTAATTATTTGCTGATTCTTTGTACCATATTCAGTTTTATATCCAGTAGTATGAGGGTATCTGCAGGATGTTAACAGAATTGACATTTTATAGAATATTGAGATATTATTATATTTAAACTCTCATTTAAATGGTAATTACAAATAAATTGTAAGGAGCTATAGATGACTTGCAATCTAATGCCTAGTATACATATTCATTTGTAATATTCTGAGCATTTTTTATCCAATTAGGTGTAAAACACAGTTAGTTTCATATCTTAATAGCTATCTAGAAAACCCATGTTGTAGAATGCTTTTATAAACTGATGTCTTGTTTATGGTGTTGAAACACCATTTTACCTAAACATTTGGTATTAGAGGGCAACTGCTAAATATTTACAGGTAAATACTTATATTACGCTTAAGAATAAAAAAGTCTTACTTGATAAGTGTTTATTTCCTAAAGATTAACTTATTGTTTCTGTACTAAGAGAGCTTTGGTAACAGAGCTCTGGTGACAGCATTCTGTTGTGCTGTTTAAGAAAATAATTTCATCTTCTTTTCTAATGTTGTCTTCAAAACTCTGATATTTCTCCTTCAATTCAAATTTGAATTTAGTTTATAATGAATTTTAAATTATAAAATTCTGTTGGGAATGCCTTAGAAGAGGACTTCTTTTTCACTAATATGACAACTGTTTAGATAAGACTTCTTCCTTCAGGTAAAATTCCTATATGTGGATGGAAAACTATGTTTTAGCCACAAAGTGCTGTCCATTCTTACATTTTTTTCAGTAAAATCAGGAACTTCTTTAATTCTTGAATGTGCTGGAAAGAAGGAATATGAAGTCAATTTTTTCTCTTTTCACAGTTCATAGTCACAATAAAATATACTGATCTTGTTTCTCACTGTAATTTCATATGCAAATTACTTTGCAAGAATTTTTAGAAATATCTTTATCAGGAAATGTTTCCTTTAAATTAATATAAGAAATCATTTCCTTTTATTAACTTCTTAAAATATTTGAAAATCATCTAAGAAAAATAAAAATGCAAGAATTTCTTGGCAAATTGTTTTGATAGATTATTGAAAAATTGTATGTCTTCATTTGATTTTTTGGACAATATGTTTGAGATTCCTTTCTGTAATATATTGAAGGTAATTTTTATTAGTGTATATCTTTGAGGAAAAGAATTTTTCAGAGTCAAATTCTATACAAGATTTAATTATAGCTAATATAATAAAGAATATTTCTAAAAAGAGATTTACAATCTTCGAACAGGTTTTGTTTGCCATGCTTACCACTTCATAATTTCATACACACAACTGCAAAATTAACTTCTCTGAAATAAAATGTTTTGATTGTTGTTCCCATCAAGTTTTCCTCACATGGTTGGTTGTTTGGGGTTCTCTTTTTATGGGTTTTTTTGGTGTTTGTTCTTTTAAAATTTCTTTGTATTTTCTTATACAGTCAAAAAAGTCAGAAAATGTTATGACCTCAGCAATTCATAATAGAGACAATTAAAATCTTGAAAATTAACTTTGAAGATGCATTTAAGAATCACAGAATCAACTAGTTTGGAAAAGACCCTGGAGATCATCAAGTCCAACTTTTGACCTAATATCACCTAATATCAACCGTGGCACTGAGTGCCACATCCCATCTTTCTTTAAACACCTCCAGGATGGTGACTCCACTACCTTGGGCAGCCCATTCCAATGCCCAAATTCTTTCTGTAAAGAATTTTTTTAGTACTGTCTGGGTCATTGTCTTTCTTCACATTTAAAAGGGATATAACTTGTCTGTGTAGATAATGTATTCTTCAGCCATGCAGGAGGTCATATTTCTGGTTTTTCATCAATATCTGGCTTTAGATATTCAAAATGGTTATTATCTCTTTCACTCTGTGTATCAATGGCAGCACCTAAGGAAGTAATGAGTTTTCAATTTGCCTTTTCGGGTGATTGACCTTTTCTTTGATAGTATATTTGGGTTTTATATACGTAGTATTTATTAATTGCTGAAATACACAAATAAAACCAGCAATATAATCAATCAAAAATAAGCATTATTATAAATTTGACCTTTTATATCACAGTACAGTAATGTGTTTTCATTACACACAAAAGTTGAATCCCATGCAGAAGTATGCTGAAAGATATTTACTGTACCAGAGTAGATGTACTGTTCTGCAAACATGTGGCATCCAGATATTAATCAGAATATGGCATATATTAAAATTCCAAATGGCCTCAGCATACAGCTGTATGCATGCAGCAGAACATATGATGATGACCCAGTAACAAGGTGTTATTAAATTCCAAAAGTTATGGAGTAGTATGTGCTGCTGATAACAGATATGTATACAATAAAATGTTGTTCTTCCTTTTGTTTTTTTTAGGTCTTAACATGTCTGAGGGTTCAAATTCTTCTAATCAACCACATGGTACAAATAGTAGTTCAGTGGCCATTGCTATCCTTGTGCCTTTCTTTGCCCTTATATTTGCTGGTTTTGGCTTTTATCTTTATAAACAAAGGTAAGTACAAATTATATATTACAGAATTCCTCTATTCTAAGTGGTGGTGATATTGTCTTCAGTTTTTGTTAGTGTATATAAAGTTTTCTTAGGTAAAGCAACAAAGGTTTTGAAAAATATGCATGTAGACAGTTCTTCCTACGTCTGTTAAGATCTGGTATAACAACTAAGAAACAAGTTTATTATATGGTACTGTACTTTCATTCCTACATATTTAAAATTTTATATCTCTTCATGATAAAATAGATGCTGCAAATTGTTGTCATATACTGAATAATTAATTGGTAGATATTTTGTGTATTTGCAATAAATTGCCTTAATTCTTTTCTTCATGTGACAGAATTGAGTCATATCCTGAGTAATTTATCTTAATGCCTGACCAGTTTATTTGCACACATGTATACGCAAACATTATGTCATCAAGAGATTTCATTGTGAAACTCTTTCTGCATCTGGAATTATTAGTTCAAATGCAATTACGTTAAATAGCCACCAGTCTTTTCAGTTTCATGAGTCTAAAGTCAACAGTTTTTCTCATGTTACTGAGATAAATATTAATTCTTTGGATGCAGTAAGTTTCTCCTGTAGCTTTAAAGCATTTGATGACTAAAGAAGCTTTAATCACTTTAATGCTAAGACCATTCATTGCATACTAACTGCCAAAATGATGATTTACGTCTGATAGTTTGACAATAATTCTAGTAATATACATCACAGGATAACATTATTTTAAAACACATACCATAATTTTAATTAGTACTACTTGTTTTCAACTGCTCCACCATATGATAAATTGTCCATGTAATTTTTTATGTATTTTCTATTAGCTGTAAGCACTTGTCTTGGCTTTTTATAATGATGACTTAAAATATAGTATAGATTTTTTATAGCAATATAGATCAAAAGCTTTTAAGGGTCTGAACTCTGATATTTTGTGTTATTTAGTGAAAAAGAGGACATTTCAGCTATAAACTTATTCTTGGTAAAGTTGACTCTCCAAAGGGAAAAAGAAAACTTCAGTCATCTGACTGGGGAATTATTGTGCCTTTACAAGATTTTGTTGTACTCTTTATAATCTGATTATCCAAGTGGAATGGATATCAACTTGTATAATGGATAATGGATACAATAACAATGGATAGCCTCTTCTAAAGTTGTTAACTATGTTTCCAAGTAAACACCATTTTCAAGGCATCATAAAGCCCTTAAACTTCAGTAAAGACATTACTGATTCTTAGCATAAATATTGTAAAAAAAAAAAAGCCCAAGATGTNAAAAGCCCAAGATGTCATATTTAGCTCCAAAAACTGGAATTGGGAACTAAATTCTGTTCTGATTCGTAAACCATATTAAGTCAGTGAGGAAAACTGCAAATGTTCTGTCTTTCTTCTACAGGACTGCACCTAAAACGCAGTACACAGGATGCTCTGTACATGAAAATAACAATGGACAAGCTGCTTTTGAAAACCCCATGTATGACACA
>VXBU01005779.1:24351-38904 GCA_013400315.1 Bombycilla garrulus
TCCGTAATTTTCCATATTAAAGTCAATGTATAATTATTTAATTATTTAATAATGAAATAATTATTCCTAGAATTTTTAAAATGTCTAGCATATTGTCTTTGTCTTTCTACTAATTTATTAAAACTTTAAACTTCTAGCTCATGTTTTCCATTAGAAATTGTATTTATCCCTCTCTTTGCCTCTCTGAATCTTGTGAAGAAAACACATATATTAGAAGTATGGGGGATTTTTTTCAAATTTGAGACATGAATGGAAATAATTAGAAAATGCTAGACTAAAAGTAATGGAAATAACATATACTGTGAAATTTTGTCTATTCTGATGCTTAATTTTTAAAAAAAGTCTTCAATAGAAGACTAATTCTGGTCTTGATTCCACATTAATTGGGAAAAATTCATTATAAAATCATATATTTTGAAAAAAGTTCTATACTTATTCTCTTTTTAATGATAGTCTACAACAATCAAACTGAAAGACCTCTAAAGACCATACCTGATAGTGTTTAATGGTCAGAGCATGCTGTAGCTTGAAAAGTCACAACCTAATTTCTCCGTTTTCTCAGGGGTCTTTCTTCTACACAGCTGCTGCACAGCACATGCCATGGTTATTTTAGTTTCTTACACAGTGTGTCAGTCCTTTTCACTACTAGCTGTGCTTCGAAGATTTTAGATATTTCAGCTAGAACAATTTCTCACTGTTGGTTATAAAACAAAGGTTAAAAACCACAAGTGATTCCACTCTGATTAGGAATGTCTATTCATCACCTTTATTCCCCAAACTCTGTGATGGCTGAGCCTTTCCTTTTGTTAGTCTCTTCAAGAGAAGAATTAGATCATAAACTGTCACAATTATTTCAGATGGAATTTACTGGAGAATGTGGTTGTAACATCAAAACTAGGAGAGGAGAAAGAGAAAGATCTTCAGCATTAGTTAAATAAATGGTAAAAGAGCTTTTATCTCTGGCACAGAAGTTAGCCACCGGAGCAATATTCTTCAAATGAACAGTTAAAGAAACACACATATTCATGTCAATGTAATTTTCTCATCACAGACGTGCTATGAAAAAACGTGAATAGGTATTTATTTCAAGCAGTTATTTACTTGCTATTTCTACTCTGCAACCTTAAATTCCCCTATAAATTAATTGTTTATAACTTTTTTCTGATTTTGTTTGGTTCTTTTAATTTTTCTTTCCCCACAATTAACACAGACATGTAACCCAACATACTGGTTTAGCACTGCCTTTATTTTTAGCATTAAAAAGTTATGCTCTAAAGAACTAATAAGCCGAAACTTTGGAATGTGTAATTTCAGAGGATTTTGTGAGGGAGCTAGCCACTTCAGATTATGATTTAGATCAAACTGCATTTCAGAAGAGCAGTTTTTCAATCAGAACATTAATTTTGTATGTGGGATATTTCACCTTGTTTGATATTCTTGCAAGCAATGTATAATCTAGGTAGTCAAACATGGATGGAATTCATATTAGTACACCCAGTAGAAGTGTGTAGCTGTGTGAGTAACTAGTAATTAAACTCTGTAGAGCTGTGTCTCTGGTTTCCTCACAGATATTTCTAGAAAGCTCCTGCTTTTATTTTGCTTGGGGTTCTTGTTTTCCTGGTCTTATGTGTCTTTGTGAGTTTGAGTGTCACTGGCATTTGAATTTAATGAATTTTAGGCCACCTTTCATAAAAGGAAAGAAAGGATTAATTGTTTTACTTTAAAAGGGAATGAAACCAAATGTTAGTTATTTAAGTCATTTAAATCATGTGATAAAACATATTTTTGCTCATTTGAATAATAGTCAAAAAGCTGTCCTCATGTTCTATTGATGCATCTATGTGCCTAAAAAGAAGGTGCTAAATATGTCCTTCAGAGACATGCATTTTACTGAGAGTATTTCAGCTTAAAAAGACTATTGTACAAGATACTTAAATAGATATGATTTTAATAATTGTATTGTAATATTGTCTCTTTCCTTGAAGGAGACAACAGCTCTTGCCAGTTTGGTGTTGGAAAAACTTACTGAGTATCCCTTCAGTCCTGTGTCCAAGCCATTTATGATGAAGATGCTGAAGAGCACGGGGTCAAGGATGGAGCCTTGCAGAAGCCCACCAGGGACAGGTCCCCAGTCTCATATCACCCCATTCACTGTCACCATTTGTGCCTGACCTGTGAGCCAGGTGATCACTCATCACATGATGTGTTTATCCACCTGTGTGATGGATGCTTTATTCAGAAGGATCCTGGGAGGGACTTTATCAAAATCTTTGCTGAAATAGAGCAACTTCTCTTGATTGATTAGGTGGATTACTTTGTCATAAAAGGAAATCAGATTTAACAAGCGAGATTCTAATTCCTTCAGAGCTTTAGGTCTCCTGAGCTGGTCTCTGGCTACACAAAATCCTCTTTCTATTCTTCCAGGATAAATAAAATGAACTTTTAGTTTTCTGATCTCTCACCATGCATGAGTGGCTGCATGATCTTTAGTTGACAACTGGAATCAAAATATGACACTCTAGGTTAGGAAGAAAAGCTCAATGATAGATGAGTATTTCTCCTTCTGTAGCGTAACATTTTGTTCGTCTTGGGAAAATAAAGGACTTTTTTCTTCTGATCCTTTGAAGTTTGCAAACATCCAACCTTAGACAGACCTTTGCCTCTTGCAGATGTCCTCTGTGTGATTATGAGCATAAAAACAGTGAATCACAAGCTTCCTGTCAAGGTCTTCAGTAAGTCTGATTCCAGTGTTAATGGAAGGCCAAGCCTTAGCAGCAGCTGATGAGAGAGCAGCCTAACAGTATTCTCAACTTTCTTTCAAAAAGTGTATTGAGTGAAACATTTATTGGATACATGTTTGTTAGCATCTTTGATGACTTTGTCTAAGATTTTATCTTTTACTGGGGTGCTAATCCAGTGGGACTAGAAATATGTGTGATGACCTAAATCAAAATTTATGAGAAAGCAACAATTTGGGAAAGGTTTGAAAGGCAAATGGAATAAATGTTTGAAATACTGAATGATGACAAATTTGCATTTCTTTTGTCTTTTTTGAAATTTTTTATTATGTGTGGCATTTTTTTGTATTTGTTATTTTTCCTATTTATCGCTAAGTTATTGTCATCAACTGCTTATGAAGCTTTAAAAAAATAAAGCCTGTGGCTAATAAAATACAGAGGCTTATATATGGCTTTAAATACATAAAAAATCCTACTGACTTCAAGAAGAGTGAGTCATACATAGTAAGATTTTAATTTTGATTAGAAATGCACTTCTGAAACAATTTTCTGATAGTTACTATTTTTGTTGCTGTATACTTTCACTCAGCCTTTAGTGCGTAAGTGTAGTGGTTTCGGTTCACCATTTTGAGATTTCCCAGCCAATGCACCACATAAAGTNGGTTCAGTGCTGACCAAATGCCCATCTACCCTCCAGAATTATTTACTCATTTTCTGCTGTGAGATAGGATAAGGAGAAAGGCAAAGCAGGCTCAAAACTTAAAGAGGGTGTAAAGAAAACTTTATTGACAGGACTAAGAGAATACTAAAGACCAGAATAAAACCAGAACATTTCTCCTCCCCCCCTCCTCCCCCCCATACCCTCTTTTCTTTCNCTTCTCGTGGCTTTAAAGTCACAGCATATCAGCCGCCTAGGAGAATAGAAATCTGATTGCTGTGTAAAAGTCCCTCCCCTTGACTTACACTTTTCCCCACAATTGTTTCTGAGGGCTTAATCTTCGGCTAATGAAGTCTAATTTTAAGGATGAACTGTTAAAGCAAAGGTTCTTTTCATTTACCTTTAAAATCATCTTCATCTCTGGGAACAGAGGTCTTCTTCCTCCCTGGGGGCAAAGGGTCTTCATCACTCTTGTTTCTCTCTGTTCAAACTTCTTCAGAAACCCCAGCTACTTTAACATCTGCTTGTTCGGCATGGATGACTTTTCTTATGTGTGCAATGTGAATGCTACATGCACCATGTTTTTTTCATGATTTATTCAATGCATCTACTGANGTAAAAGTCCCTCCCCTTGACTTACACTTTTCCCCACAATTGTTTCTGAGGGCTTAATCTTCGGCTAATGAAGTCTAATTTTAAGGATGAACTGTTAAAGCAAAGGTTCTTTTCATTTACCTTTAAAATCATCTTCATCTCTGGGAACAGAGGTCTTCTTCCTCCCTGGGGGCAAAGGGTCTTCATCACTCTTGTTTCTCTCTGTTCAAACTTCTTCAGAAACCCCAGCTACTTTAACATCTGCTTGTTCGGCATGGATGACTTTTCTTATGTGTGCAATGTGAATGCTACATGCACCATGTTTTTTTCATGATTTATTCAATGCATCTACTGAAATTTTGTGAAATACACTGGTGTTAATTTTTATTTAAGTTTTAATAGCTACTGGCCCCATTACTTTTTCTCTCCTAAGTTTATCTTTGTGACATGTTTTTCCTACTTCCTGCTTTTATTTCAAAAATTGAATGTTTGCCCTATGATCCATAAAAATAATGGAGTCTTGACCTAAACAGAGGATAAAATTAGTCTGATTAGCCAAAAATTTAAATTTAAAAAAGCACCTTATGTTACACCATTTTAACTGTGTTTAAATAAAGTGGTTACTACATCTCTAGGTACATCCAAGAAAGAGAGGGGAAAAAAATTAACATAATTTCAAACATTATATGCTCATAGGGATTTATTTTGCTTCAGTGATTTTGTAACAGATTTATTTGTTTCAAAACAGAAAGTATTACAAGGTACATTTTAGAAAGGATAGCCTAACAAAATGCAATAAACAATTTTGTTCCATGTTTATTTTGTCAACTGCAATTTCTTATTTAACTGTAGAACTGAAATTAGTTAAATTGAATGTGAATTGAAAAAAACAGTCAAATTTGGCAGAAATAGCTGGATCTCAGTGTATGTATAAAACATGAACTAAAGAATGAGTCTGATATCATACAGTCATTATAGAAATGGCACATTAAACTGTTAAGAAAAGGGAAAAATTTTAAATGGCTTCAGTAATTTATTGCTTTCCAGTGATCTTTCAAGCATTTGAAAAAAGATATTTTCTCAATGTCTTCTAAATTCCTTAGCCCAATGTTGAATGTTTTGTGTAACTCTCATGATGTAACACATATGAGAACCCAGGTTTTTCTACCCATATATTTATTCTGAAGCGCTAAGCCTTCTAGCCTCTCTTCAAAGGGCAAGTGCTCCAGCCCTGAACACCACGATGCTGCTCTACAGAGCTCAGTCTGGTTTCTTGATGTCTCTCTGGTACTGCTGGGTATAAAATTGCACCACCACCTCTGGTCTAAAGAGAGAGAGTGGAAACTCCTCTCCTGGTTGCCACCCTTACTGCAATACCATACTGCTGGCTTGACAGAGCTCCAGGAAATTCTGCTTGTGACTATAGAGCAGGTTTAATCTCATGGGCTAGAAGAGAAAAATATACCCCTGTCTCAAAATATACCGTGCTTTCCATACAGACAGGACAAACCTGGTAAACAGTGATCTCGTGCTTGAAAAACTTACTGTGAAGGAGAACAGCATTTGTTTCTTGTAATTTGGACAGTTAAAGCTAAGTACACTGTGTAGGACCATAACTGAATATATTTATTGATTTTAAATAATTTTCTAGCAATAGTACTGCTCAAGATTGATTCTTCTGCTTGCCAAACTTCATCCATCATCAGTAATGTTAGTTGCTTTTAAAAGTCAGTGTATGGAATCTAAGTAGCACTGGCCCATGCTTGTGAAAAACGTAGTGCCTTAACTACTTGGCACTAAAATTTAGTGTCTTAACTTTTGTTGTATCCTGAGATTTCTGAAAGGCTTACAGATATTTATGACATCACCATGGGTGGAGATGGTGCCATACCCTTACATCTTGGCACAGTCTGATTTAAAGTCAAGTAGCCTGGGAACGGAATTCTGCATAAAATTGACCAGCTTCCTAGTGATCCCTAACTCAGACTTTATGTTTTCTAGAAATGAGGTACTGTTTGCAGTGAACTAATTAGCCACCTTCTTTTACTAAAATCTGCTCTGTAATCTGCATGCCATCTGTTCCCTTTAGTCTAGAAAAAACAAACTTTAACTCAGCTCTGTAATTATGTCACCAATCATTTCAGTTTGTTAATACTTTTCTTTTTGAAAAAGTGCATAAAAATAAACATCTGCTTGTGCAAAATGTGTTCTTGATGGTGTCACATGAAAGGCTCTACTTAATGGGTATCCTTGACATACAATCTTCAAGACACAGTAATCTATATTCTTTATGCTAATTTTGAAATATAGCTTATGTCTGTTCCTCAGTGCTTCAGTACCAGGAATAGTGATCTCATACCACGAAGAGAGAAGGTTAGTTGTATACTGTACTAATACAGGCCCAGTCAGGGAATCAAAAAAAGATGCAGCTCTACATTAAGTATCTCAAAACCATATTTAAAAAAAAAAAAGAAAAAAGGAAGCACAGTGAGGTATCTACTGAAGCAGAAAATTCATAACTGTGTCTATCGTGAGACCCCCTTCAGTAGCTATATCCAACCAGTTACTTCAGTTTGCAAATATTCAAGGTATTTTCTTTCCCCTCCTACATATTTTTGTTTCAAGGACATTCTGAATTTTAGCAATTTGAAATGTTTTTCTAGCAGTTATCTGGTTTATTTGTAAGTAGGGTGGTATATCAATTTTCTCATTTGACAAGTTTTTTTAAGCAATTCTTTCAGCTTCCTGGTGTTAATATCTTTGCATTTATTGAAACCAAACAGTAAACTTAGCTATCCAGGGGTTTTCTCTATTAGACCACATTCCTCTAGATCACCTAGAAAATCTCTTGTCATATGAAGTAATGTATTGGAGGATGGGTTCTTTCTTTGCCATCCTAACACAAATCATCAGAACCCATTATGGACTGAATTTCTCCTTATTAAACAAAATATCTAGGGGGAAAATGAAGGCAACTAAAACTTCAAAGGCACGTGTCCTGAATTATATATAATATTGAAATTATAATTCACTGCTAAGTGACATAAAAGAAGAGAAAAAAAATGCCTGTTTATCTAGGAAGTTGTTCTGGTACTTAGTTTGCATTCCTTTCAACATGAAACACAGTAGTGAGATATTCTGAGCTGTTTCAACAGTGTAACACTTGTAAAGAGAGGCTTCAGTTAACTGAACTCTTCAAAAAGTGGTTAATTCTTTTATGACAAGAAGCTTGTCTTATTTGTTTGATAGCCTCTGGCAACATGTTAGATTTAGACTTAATCGTGTGGCAACCATTTTATATATAAAAAATACGGTCATGTACTCTTTTGCTACTCTTAGAACATCTCTGCCCTTATAGAAAAACTGACTGCATTGCGTAGTATTTCCAGCACTTACTATTCATAGCAGTATTTAGAGAGCTGGCAATTTGTTCTTGAGTCTCAGCTTTATGCAACAGAATGTGGGCTAGGAGACAAATAAAGTTACTCTTAAAATTTGTGTAATTAAAATTCACAATTTTGAAGGCAAATTATTCAATTCCTTCATTAATCTTTCATTTTGTGGACCCTCTCTGAAAAGACAGAATCTCAACTTTCTGTAATTTTTTTATATAAAGTATTCTGGTTGAAGATGAGGTTTTCTCTTCTGCTGGGACACTTTTACCTTAAATCACAAATGTGTACATACATGCATAACCACAGGCATACACAGATGTACGCACGCACATACAGAAACCCCAGATATGTATTAGAAATACTTTGTCCCCTTTTTTTTTTTTTCATTTAAAACATTGCAATATTTATTTATTCCAGATAACTGAACTGATTAGGGATCTCTTGTTGTTATTTCATGGGTAACTCTTGTAGTGTATTTTTTAATTGCCTCTCTTCTCTGATATGATCTCAGGTAAACTCTCCCTTCAAAAGTTTCCACTACATTGCTAATAAAAGCATGGGTAATATGCAAAAGAAAACAAAGTCTTTTAAAGAGATTAGCAAAGAATACTTTCAAAGAAGAGTAATAAGTAAGAGTTAGTACTAGGAAACTCCATCAAACTCATAAAATTATAGAAAAAGAGGTAGTGTCTACCCTATGTAGGCAATTCAAAAATTCGATTCAAATTAAAAATTGACACTTTACTGAGTGAGACAATTACTTCTAGCTGAAAAACAGTGCTGCATCCGGAAAATATGCACAAATTCAAAGAAAAATGTTTCACAATATTTTTCATAAAAAGAAGTTGCTTTTTTTTTCTTTTCTAAGTTTTAGTGAAATTTTTTTCAGTATTGAATAATGAACATTAGAATCTAGTCTTTAATTTTGATTATGTCATTTCATTATGTCATTAAATCACCTGGATTTTATTTGTTTTAATGTTTTCTGTCATGTCATGGAAGATTATTTCTTTTCAAAGAATACTTTACACAAAACCTTGGTAATGGCTTCTAACAAGCATGTAAGAAGTACAAAATAATGGTTAGCAAATTCATGTTTTGCCAGCATGAAGTTCTGTAGAATCTGAAAGATTGAGTTCTGGACAGAGATTTATCACTGGACCTTTTATCTAACATTTGATATTTTAAGGATAATGATGGTATAGAAGTTTGGTCTTTAACAATCATTTTGCCCTTATTTAGGATTCATAAGAGCTTGTGCGCCTTGGAAAGAGTTTAATTGCCTTTAAATTCTTATTGAATTTGTAATTACCTAGCTGAGCATTATCTGGTGTTAGATAAGAAAAAAGGACAAATGACTTTGATTGCAGTGACGCTTTTACATTAAAAGAACAGTTGATGCGGATTCCATACTTTAAAAAACAGGCTGAATACAAACGAACAATGAAATGCATTGCTTTAACATACTGATTTTGGGGTGTCTCAAATTATTGAATTCCGATCACTGACTCCATCATGCACATCACATGTACTCAAGACCTCACTGAGTTTGCAAAGTTGCATCCATCAATATAACACAAATAAAACTGGTCTGGCAATGTAACAGCAAATTTGCTGTAATTGTAATCAGACTTTGCAGGTCATTTATGGGTGCTGCTGACCTTTATCAGAGCACATATCAAGGAGAGAGGTTTTCATTAATAAGATTTCCTGATTTCTTTCAGATCCAAAAAGCACATAAGTAAGGTTGAACAATCTGAAATGACTATCTACTTGAACCACAATTCATCAGGTGGAGGGGGCTGAACATGTATTTCATGTATCACATTTTATTCCTTGACAAAGGGCAGAGAAAGACTGAAAGTTATATACACTGTATGGGTCCAGTCACATTTGTCAACTGTTTTCTGATTTCCCTTATTTAGAAATAAGGGAACAAAATGCAAACAGTTGTCCAGGACAACCAAGTGACATGAATTATATTTTTATTGGGTGGATGTTTATATCTCATAAGCTTTGGTTTTCCTGATTTTAAGAATGATTTTGAGAATGTGGAGTTTTTATCCCATGACACTTTTCCAGAATACCAGTGAATTAGTAAAGAAGCTAGAAAAGATAAATATAATCCAATTTCTTTTTTGCTTAACAAAGACAAAACATAATTTAGGTACTTCATAAGGAAAGTTTTCACAAAGTAATTCTTTCAGCCGCCCATACTGAACAGGTACTGAACAACTGAACATCCTGATTTTTATTTTTCACTCTGTTTTGCTTCAAGCTGGTGAAGAGCTGTGGAAAGACAAAGCTCAGCATGGAGGAG
Organism: Bombycilla garrulus; assembly: GCA_013400315.1. Lineage (NCBI taxonomy): Eukaryota > Metazoa > Chordata > Aves > Passeriformes > Bombycillidae > Bombycilla > Bombycilla garrulus. Next base: position 34,057 of record VXBU01005779.1, read on the forward strand.
CACCAGGGATGAACTGTATACACACATTAGGATGAGGAGCCTTGAGTTTGGTGCACTGCCCTAAGAGTGGCACAAAACAGAGAGAATAGAGCAGCATAGAGGTGTTGTGGTCATGGTCTTTTAAAAACAATGTAGGTAAGAGAAATTAGTATGAAAAAATGACTCAAATGGTGACTGAAAGTTGAACTTTGCATCATCAACTTGACAATACATTTTCCTTTTCAAGCACCCACATAGTCTAATGAAGTAAAACCTGTATATGCTTGACATGTATGACTGACAATGAAATGACATGAACTGAAATCTTTTCCCCACCCTCAAAAAAATCAGTATGAATATAACTTAAGAGAGAAGGGTCAGAGGAGACAACTTTGTACCCTGGGAAAGTCAAAGGGCTGTACCCATCTCCTCCCACAGGAACATTGGGTAAACATTATTCTGCAGAAATATAATTGCTTATGCTTTCTGACATCAATGGATTTATCAGCGGTGACTTCTAAACCTCATTCTGTCGTAACAGTCAATAAATTGCACTATTTGTGAATCTTGAATCTGTTGAATGCTCCCAGGCTTATAGTGCAACCCAAATTATTTGCGCACCTGGGATTGTGAGCATGGCAAAATTTACAGTCTACGTTATGCTGTTTGTGCATCTGGTGTCTTTACAGACTTATACTAGAGAACTGCCTATTCTGAAATACTATCCATGAAGGATCTACTGAGAAAAAACAAACACTTTTTAAATTGCATGTGAAAAAATCTTATAAACACTAAGATTTGTTCTCTTTCTTGGGTTCTTTATTTTGAATCAATTTCTACAGGAGTTATAACTTCTAGTAATTTCTCTTACCTGGCAAAAATAGTGCTGTTCTTTTTTTCCTCCTCTTCATTTCTATCTCATTTCCCATCTGTCTTCAGACAGTATGCCTACTAGTGAACTTTTCAGCTTCCAATTCTGCTACTGTCCAAATGGACGTCATAATAGGCTCACTTGTCTTACATTTACTGCCACATTTGTTCAGCTTTCTTTGTGAACTCTGTTTCTGAAGCCCTTCTCCTTATTGTACTGCAATTAGGCTTTGACCCTGGTTGCAAAATAACCAGTTTATGCTATTATAATTTTCATGTTTCTTGATCACAGAAATGTCTTTTTCATTACTGTTATGAAGATATGAAACCAATTTAACTTGAGAAGGTGGTTGGTGATTTAGAAATACTGTCTCCATTTCAAGTAGGAAGACTTAATTTTTTCTCAGCAGCTAGTACAGTACTGTGCTTTGGAATCAGGAGGAGAGTAATAGTGATAAAAAAAAAAAAAAAAGATTTTTTTTTTTCCCCTGAGTCATGTCTATCCTAAAACGAGGACTCTTTTTTTGTGAGGGAGCATGGCTGGGACAGATGACCTAAACTGGCCTAGGATCTAAACTGGTCGATAATATCCAGAATGAGGGCCAATTTTAGCCATATGGGCTTTCCTGCAAGAAAAAGCTTAAATAACTATATTATTATTTCTTTAAAAAGTCAGTATTTTATAACACATATGATAACTTATACTATGTTTTCCTAATGAAAGATTTATTTGCAGGTGGGTAACATTAAGAAACATTTACCGCTTGCAGCACGGCTGCTTTTTGTGCAAAAAACAATCTGCAATTAGTGAGAATTTCCCAAGGAAATTAATATTGTTTCTAGATGTGTTCATTTAAGTATGAAAGATGATTAGCTTAATGACTCAAGTGCTTGTAAAGAAGTTATTTTCTCACCCCTAAAACCCATTCCTAATTCACTTAGCAGAAGATAACTATATTTTGCTTTTTGAAAATTGTTTGAATAGTTTTATAATCTCACTGCATTTTGAAAGCAAGGATCAGCAACACATAAAAAGTCAGTTATTTAAAAACATACACTTGAAGTAAACTGTGAAAGGAGCCTTTAAAAGACAGACATTTGATCTGGACAGAGGCTTTGTTCTGTACAGACTGGATAAATGGGCTGAGACCAATCTGGTAGAGGCTCAATAAGCAGAGTGCCAGGTCTGCATTTTGGTCACAATAACCCCAGGCAACACTACAAGATGGGGGCAGAATGACTGGAAAGCTGCCCAGTGGAAAAGGACTTGGGGGTGCTGCCAGACAACTGGCTGAACTTCAGCCAGCTGTGCCCAGGGACTAAAAAGGCTGGTGGCACCGTGGCTTGTATTATCAATAGTGTGGCTAGCAGTACCAGGTCAGTGGTTGTCCCCCTATACTGGGCACTGATGAGGTCACACCTTGAGTACCGTGTCCAGTTTTCGACCCCTTAATTCAGGAAGGACATGGAGGTGATAGAGCAAGTCCAGAGAAGGGCAACGGAGCTTGGGAAGCATCTAGAGAGTAATTCATGTGAGGAGTGGCTGAGGGACTGGGGGGTGTTCAGCCTGGAGAAAAGGAGGCTCAGAGATGACCTCATTGCTGTCTACAACTGCCTCAAAGGAAGATGTAGAAAAGTAGGGGTAGGCCTCCTTTCTCAGAAAGCTCATGACAGGACAAGTGGAAATGACTTCAAGCTGTGCTAGGGAGGTTCAGGTTGGACATCAGAAAGAAGCATTGGAACAGATTGCCAATGAAGCTGGTGGAATCACTGTCTCTGGAAATATCCAGAGAAAGACTGGATGTGGCACTTATCGCCCTGGTCTAGTTCAGTCAAAAGTTAGACTCAGTCATCTTGGAGATCTTTTCTAACCTTAATGATTCTGTAATTTTATATATTCAGTCTTGCTAAATGAGAAATTATTAAAATAACCTGATAGTTTCTGGTGCAACCCCATTACAGTCAAAATCAAAACTCTTATTTTCATCAAAAGTCATGGAATGGGGATCCTCCTAAAGTCTAGGAAAAGGACAAAACTACTCGTTGCAGAAGCTATGTTGCCTGAGGTCCCGCCCTAACACGTGGTTATGTTCTTACAGCGTTTAGAATATATGCATACACATTTATATTATCTATACTTGTATCTACATGTTTGTCATCTCCCAGAGCCTAGACTTGCAAATGTGCCCATCGTTAAAAGATTAATTGCAAAACAGTTCAAAATATATGAATGGTGATGAGATTGGGACTTCAGGTCACACACTGCAGTGCACTGTGCCAGAAAACAGAAACATACACTTTTGAATCTTCATGGAATTGCCCTGTAGACATGCAAGGCATACCTCTTAGCGTCTCGGTTAACTCAGTTAACCAATGCTTTGTCTTTCCCTTTGTGGTGGTTTAAGCTATGAAGTAAGTATCACATAGACACTTGTTCATCTTCCCATGGTAGACTGGGGGAGACAGTCAGAGGAATAAAAGTGAAAGAACTCATGCCTTGAGTTAAAAACAGTATAGTAGGTAAAGGAAAAAGAAAAATAAGACAAGGAATTAATTCAATACTTTCCATGGGCAGGCAATTGTTCAGCCAACTCCAAGAAATCTGGGCTCCATCACCTTTGACTTTGACTTGGGAAGACAAACACCATCACTCAGAACTTGCTACAATGCAAAAAAACCTGTGCTATTTGTGTAAAATCACACAAGTGCTTGGTGTGGTTTACAATGAATTCAATAATTCAAGCATCATTTCAACATCTAGCCTATGAAGTTTCCTTTGCATTTGTATTATTTACTACAAACTTTCCAGCTTCTGCAAAAATGAGATTTTATTGTATTTTCTTGTTTTGGTGTTCAATATTTTAAGTTAATAGTAATACTTAAAACTCCATGGTATTGTTCCCAGACATAATCATAACGACTGTGTCTAACAGCAGGACAGAACATTTTAGTTGCCGGTCATTTGAACTGAAGAGGAATTTATACCAATATGTGACAGCAGTATTCCTTCTTGTTCTTTTGCCATAATGAAAATTTCTTTTTTTGCTTTAAACACGGTGTGCATAACCAAGGTGGTAATGGTTGGAGCAGTGAGAGTACTGGAACAATATATTCCCTGTTGTGAAGTTACTGGCATCTTGTAGTTCAAAGTGAACGGGAAGCAAACGTTATATGGTTAGTTAAGTTTAGCTGGCTTTTAGCAAAGTGAGAAAATTTCCCAGGCACTCTGTAGCAAAGAACATTTGTGTACACAGACCAGGTAAATGGAGAAGCTACGAAAAACTGAAACATTTTTGATTTTGTGTGTGCACTGGACTTATGCAAGGTGGTTGGTACTAGCACTCATGAGCTATTTGAGAAAACTCAGCTGAGATCAGCTGCCTCCAGCTGTGATATTTTATAGACTTGTCATTAGGCAAGCACTGAGCACAGTTTTCATTTCCAGCGAAGACATATCACTGGTATTAAAAGAAACAAAACAACCCAAAACCGACTTCTTGCAGAGAAAAGGAGCATTTTGTGCACAAAAATGAGGTGTATTGTATTGCTTTTTCTTTGTCACTTCATCCAGTTTAAATTCTGTTTCTCTTACACAAATAGACTCCGATCAGTTGTACTTCATTATAACTGCAATATACTTTCTATGCTTCATTGTGTTTCTTTTAGGTAAAGAAGTGTCATGGCTTGACATTGGCCAAGGGCCAGTACACCTATGAAAATATAATTTTCTCAATTTTTGCTGTGAGATAGGATTAAAAAGGAGCACAATTATTCAAACTTAAAGCATAGAGAAGAAATTTTATTAATTAATACTAAAAAGAAAGGAAAAAATTAGAAGGAAATTTTTAAAATATCTATTCTCCCCCCACTGACTGTTCATTTTCTCATTAATCACATGAAAAGATAAAACTTAGGATTTTCAGTCACTTTACTTTTTGAACAATTATTTCTCCAACTCATTAGGAAGAGCAGGAGTCTCTCCTGCTTCTGCTATAGGTT
>VXBU01005779.1:39678-55531 GCA_013400315.1 Bombycilla garrulus
AGAGAGCGATTCCCGGGCAGTCCTGTGCAAATGTATATCCTACTGAGACACATTTCACTTTTGATTGGCTCATTTCCCTGTCTGTCTTTAAATTTGGCCTACAATTGGTGTTGCACTGGGCTCATGGGAAATCCACAGGCACACCTCACTTTCAGGGGTGGCTATTTTCCTGCCCACCAAAATGTCAATCAATCTCAAACCAGCACAAGTAGAAATAGCCTATTTCAAACCCTGACTACATTTAATGGAAGGGAGTCTTTGCAGAAGCTTCAGAGGTCACTTAGGATCAGTACCTTGGAAATTTAAATATGTTCTCTTTTATAGTAAAAATTGAAACTTTTAATTTCAACCTATAGTGAAATTATTTGGATTAGGTTTATTTTTATTTTTCTCTTTTATCTTATTAAGCTAATTACCAATTAAAAGAATGCTGAAGAAAATGCTTTGAAGGCCATCATGACTTTAAGTTTATTATTTCCTTCGGAGAATAAGTGGCTAAAATATGCTATACTCTGCAATAATCTTCCATTATTATTCTGAGATTTAGTCTATGCAAAGTATTTATTTGTATTGGTGACATTCAGATTCTGAATGGTTAGTACCTTGTGATGAGCTATACTGTCTAGCAGTCTTCAGTGATTATTGAGAAACTAACCAAAACAACAACAACAACAAAAAAAAATAGATGTGTGGGATTTGCCTCCTGGCAGCCAAGTCAAAAACCCAAAGACTGTTTTTAAAAAAGTACAAGTCATTATTTCTATTGCTCAGAGAATCCTTATACCCTTCCAAAAACCAGGGGTTGTTCTTCTTGCTGTGTTGTCCATCCAACCTACCTGGTCTTCACCATTTCACTGAAACTAGTGTGGATAAGGGAAAAATATTTGTCAATCTCACAGTGCAGGACAAAACGTTTCTTATCCTGAAGTGCTGAAAGTTTTGATTCTTTGACCTAGATGATGCTAAGAAACCGAGTAGCTTTTGCTGGAAAATTTAGTTGAAGCTCTGAAGTGGGTTGCTTTAACAGTTTTGTACTTGCAATGTGGTGTAAGAAATGTTTAGAAAGACATGCTGTTTTACCAGCAGTGCTGTCTGATCACTTTGGACAACGGGGTTGATAATTGTTTGAAGCTGTTCACTTTGCTCTTTGTAAAAATAAATCTTTAGCTGCCTGGGGTCCTCTAGCTTATGAATGCTCTTTGAAACAGCAGTTTGTGATTTGTGTTGAGACGTTTTTTTGTTACACCTCAGAACAGAATCCCTAAAGAGATTGCATCACTATGTTGGTCCTTAGCAGAAATCTGTGTCCTTATAGCAGATCAGTAACCCAGAGCAAGCTCTGAAAAGCAGCATCCAAGCAAACAACAGTGTAAATATTCTCTAATGCCATTGTTTTTCAGGTTCTCCATCAATGAAAACAACACCACTTTTAGGTTAATTAACCAGTTCTAGGAAAATATCAGAGAGAATTTTTTTTTCCTTTTTAGAATTCATCAGGGTTTTTTTTTCTTTTCCCTGTCTGTGCTTTGAATAGATTTTTTAAAGGTGATCCAGACTTTCTGTTGGTCAAACCCTTGGCACATCTATTGTTATTACTACCCTTGTCACTGTTCAGTAATTTATTCTTTATTTAAAGCTATTATAGAATATGATTTTATTTCACATATTACTTTTTGAATCAATGCAGTAAATTTTATTAATTTGAATTACTGCATTCATGACAAGGTCTAAGTCAAATCAGTGAAGACTTCTCTTGCACTTGACTGTTCTTACCATAGTAATTCATGTTCATACAAAAAGCCTCAGTGAGTATAAAATCCAAAGAATTCCTTAATACAAATCAAGTTCTTTAATTTGCTTCTAACATCTGAAATTATTGATAAATGATTATCCTGAAGGATGAATATACTAACTACTTTGTCATATAGAAAGTCCAACATCCATAATTTTGTATTTATTATTCAAAAGGAAAGCAGAGGTTAGTATTGGAAGGACAAGTATAAATTACTTAGGGATTCCAAATTAATCTTCATGTGTATTTATCCTAAGTCTCTGGACAAATTTCCTTCTTTTTGAAGCTCCTCACATGAACTGTGCAGTAACAGTAGGCCAGACTCTTTTTTTCTGATGTATTGCTATATATTCCAAGCTCTCTGTGATCTGAACTGGAGCTATTTAGGTATTGTAGAGCAATTCCAGAGAAACTGGAACTCCCAGTTCCAGGGAAAGAAGTGCTCCCTATCCCTGGAGAAGTTCAAGGCCAGGCTGGATGGGGCTCAGAGCATCCTGGTTTAGTGGAACGTATCCCTGCCCCATGGCAGCAGTGCTGGAATGAGATGATCTATTCCAACCCAACCTGTCCTATAATTCAGTGAATAATAGCAAATAGGGCTTTTTTTCAGTCAAAAATCTGTATATTTTCTACAGAAAGGCTGCTGAATTGTTAAATTTTAGTAATTGATTTGAAATGCTTTAAATTTAAAAGTTTCTGAATATATATGCTATGGAGTATTTCTTTAATCTGAAATTTATACAACTAACTGAGTACATAGATTATAAGCTTCTTATTCTTCAATTTAAATATCTAGAACATTACTCTTTGTGTATGGCACAATGAAACTTATGATTGCTTTGCAACATCTCAGTTTATCCCTGGTATCTGATTACTTGTATAGCAAAATGCAGCTTGCAAATTGGTGTAGTTTCCCTCCAAATAAAAATGATCATATGCTGCCCTATGTTTGACTTCATTAACATTGAGACTTTTCTTCTGACTGGTCTGGCATGTACAAAAAACGTTTTGAGAACGCAGGGTTTGTTCCTTCATTAACGTAAATTCACTCTGAAAAGAGTTCAGCGTTATCAAAGGTAGACTTATTAAAAGACAAAAAATTGGAGAGTTGGAAAAAAACCCCCAAATGATCTGTTCTTAGAATAGTTGAGTACGATCCTTCTGGAATTTTTTAGTGGGAAATTAACGAAGACATACTAGGAAAATATGATCCATAAGATATTAAGATGTTCTAACTGTGATAAAAACAGGTTATCTGAAAGTTTACCACTGCTTTGATCCACTGATGAAATTGTAAAATCATGAAAAAATTATGTTTAATTTTTAAGGAATAGAGCCTCACTGTAGAGAAGGTGTGCATAAGATTCTGCTAGGATACAATAATGTGCTTATGACCGACAGTTTTCCCCTTTTAAATGTCGGGAAAAAAAATTAAGTGTTCCAAGGAGTCTGAGCATTTTTCAGTTCATAAATGAACCGTAAAAGAAAGCAATTAAAAATACTTAATGATAGTAAAAATACACCCATTAATTTTACATTGCACCATTGTTAAAGTTATGGAAAGTATATCTTGCTGTTTTTAGATGTGAGATGTTATGACTTTGCAGAGGCAGTCTTCATCTTGATTTAGACCTATTTTGTCATATTTGCTATAAGCATGCAAATTTTCTGTAAACTGAGATTTTTTTATTTGAACTCCTATTAAAAAATATTTTACATTATTTATTTTTTCTTATGCCTGTCATGCTTCTGCTTCAGGAGTAACTCTGAGGCCTAATATTTACACTACTGTAATCTCCAAGGATTTCAACTTTCTCAGTACCACATATGACAACTTTGATATTGCAGCCCTTGTTTTTGTTCAATCCCCAGTTGTTATGGTTTAGTCCCTACTCCCTTATGGTTTTCTCCGTGTTGGTTCCTTCCACCCAATGCTCCTCCCCTGGTTGCAGCCTCCTGTTGTCAATTACCCCGACCACGCCCTTTGTTACAAACCCTTCCCTGTCAATCCCCACATGGGCCAATCCCTGAAGTGTCCACCCCTTTGGAATTCCCCTAAACCTCAACACTCCCATTGGACCATGTGACCCCTGTCTCTCCTCCCCCTGTTACTATTGGCCGATTGCCAATTGTGTAATCCTTTCCCTCCATCCTTTCTCCTCCCCGTCAACCTCCCCATCGGTTCTTTGATTGTACCCACCCACTGTTCAGCTCCTATACTTAAACCCCTGCACCCCTTTGCTCTGTGTCTTTTTGCCTTGGATCTCCTGGACGATGAACTGCTCCAACTTGCATCCCAGCGTAAAGCACGCTTCTTCCCCTCTACTGCTCTCCTGTCAATGGCATTTCCTCAGAACAAGCACAGGCTTGTTAGGTTGGGTGTCTGGCGCACACACCACGCCAGCACCCTTCCCTGCTCCCATCGCATGCACCCTCTGGGGCATCTGAGTGGGCGACACCTGGGCTAGTCATGTTTCTGAGGGGCCACGACACTTTGCTGTTGCTGAAGTAGTCATCCTCACAGAGAGTGCAAATCCCTTCATTTAAAATTGCCAATGAATCTTCAAATCTAAACACTGATACTTTAAATAATTGTTTTACCCAGACACTGGTGAAAACAGAGGAATAATTAATTGGTAGAATGTGAATACTTTACTTTTTTATAGAATATGCATACATTCATATGTCTCATGTTCAGTGCTGCTTCTAATCTGTTCCTCGGGTAGTTGACACTGTAACCTCCATTAAAGAATAAAGAGATCTCACTTATTCAGATTTACATTCTTTTCTTCTGGTTCAAATACAACAAAGAATAAAGAGATCTCACTTATTCAGATTTACATTCTTTTCTTCTGGTTCAAATACAACAGATTTGAGTTTAAAAACAAGATTGCATATTTGCAGGTTTTAGGCTAGTGTCCTTGAGTCATAAGTAAATTATTTTTGATATTATGAAAAAACAAAAAAATCCTGTCATAAACTAATATGTATATTCCTGAAAAACCGCTTTTAGATTGCTTCAGTTCTCAGATATCCTTTAGAATATATTTCTCACATATCTTCTAATATATTATCATATACTTGTCAAACTGGGCAGAACATATGCAGCTTGAATCATTGTCTTACTCTTCTTGAGCCTAAAGAAACAGGAGCCTACAAACTTGTTAAGTTTTCACTTGAAAGATGTTCATGCAAAGAGCCAATCAATTAATTTGCAAATCTTGTTCTGTTAACCAGATTACTGCGCTAACATTTGGGAGGATCTCCACATAAGCCCATAGAGTCTCTACTTCAGACCTGACCCTCACATGAACACACCATTCTCATGTTTCTCTTTCATTTTGTCTGTATTTTCTCTGGACTGCTTCTGGTCTCCTGGCTGCAGCTCCTGGCATGTTGCAAAGCCTTACGCCAGAGGCTTTTCCCTGGGGACCTTAAGCCTGCCACCCTTCCCTATTGCTCTGCATTTCAGTAGACACTCTGGATTTCAGTAACCAAATCTTTCTATGCCTAGAGAAGCTATTTGAAGGTCCTCTGTGTACAGGAACACCCCACAGATGAATCTCCATTGTGAACAAGTCTCCTTTTCAGTTCCATCAGAACAAGAAGATGGGGATGAAAGTCAGTAGAGCAAAATTCATGTATCATCTGGTTTGTGTGGGCATACTTACCACCAGGAGTGGATGTTTGATGCCTGACAACTGTGAGTTCTCATGCTGAGCAGAGGCAGGAAGAAATTTTCTCATGCATCTTAATTGGTGATTACTCACCCCTATAACAGATCCTGGCTAGAGCACAGGCAAGGCACAACCAATTGTGCTTCTTAGTACTGGCTCACTGACAGCCTTAGGTAGGAGCAGATGATCTGTAGTGTCTTGTGCCTATGAGACCGTGGGAAGAAAGCACTGAAATGTTTCCAGAGTACAGTGTATCAGGCCAAACTGGTGTCCTGTCCCTGCGCTGAGCTATTCCTGGCACTCTAGTGAGTGCCAGGACTAGTCAGAGTCAGTGCACTGCCATGCGCTGTGTCATCCTTGGTTACTCAGAGCCAGGAACTGTGGTTTTGTGCAGAGTTAAAATAGCTGCCCAAGCATTTATAATGCATGTAGCTGTTCTTTCCACTCATTCTTAGCAGTGAAAACCTTTGAACTGGTTTTGGTCATAACTGTTGCAATGTTAAAAAATTAATAATTACTACAGTACAGATAAATAATATAATTTCAAGCAGAATGACTGCACATGACATATAATAGCATGCAGGATCCACAAACATTTGAGTATCCCATTTAAAATTCGATTGTATTTAAAGACATCAAAAGCTGATACAAATTGCTTCTGACTACTCACTACATTATCAAGTCTTTTTGAAGTGATTAATGAATCAGGTATGTTTGGGATTTTTTAAATTATCACATGAACTATACTTATTGTAACGTGATTATATTTAGATACTTCTAGTGTTGCCTTAATTCTTCCCTTGATAAATTTATGTTCAAATTTCTAGTGACTGGGTTGAAATATAACCCATACATTTCTGCTTTGAAAAAGAAGAAATAAACCAACATTATAACAGAAGCATAAACAAGATGATGTTTTGAAGTAAACTTTTCTGTTCTACCTCTTCCTATTGATGTACCAGAATTTGTAATGTAATAATCTATTTTAAAAAGAACATAAAAAGAATGAAACCATGTCTGGGCTCTCTAAATGAAATTATGTATGAAAAAATTTTGCAAGACACAAACTATGTTGTGAAAAAAATTAAGAATTTCTAATGCAGGGAGGTGATAAACTCATGCTTAAAATATTTAAAATTAAACAGGGAGTTTTAAAGGAGTTTGAAGGAGTTTTCCAGAAAACTGCCTCTCAAATTAAAATGCAGCATAGTTTACAATAAGAATTACGTTTGATACTTGTTACTTTCATCTGAAAAGGTTGCAGAACAGAGATTTTTGGGATTTATTTAGACTGTTATATTGAGAACTTGGGCAAAACTATTAATTTCATCTTTCAAAACATAAAATACAAAAGTCTTTCATTTTTTATCTAGTTTATTTTTGAAGTATTCCTTATACATTTGTGATGATATTTTATTAATTCTCACAAAGCAACAATGCATGTCCAAAAAGACAAAAGACCTTTACACCTTTCTTAATTTTTTCCATTATAAAGCTAATATTGGAGATGTCCACTCACAGGCTGGTAACCCTTGCTCTTAAGAGCAGCAGCATGCAGAATTTTACTCGTGCGAAGACACAGAAAGTAATAGAAAGATAATAGAAATTGTCTATTTTCTCCATGATCTGTACAGTCTATGGTTTGTGGAAAACATTTGTAGGTGTGGCACTTCAATATACCGGTGAGATGCACCCAGACTCCCAAACTAGCATGCCATTTTGTGCCATTTCAGGTACTTGTGTTGGCCCAAAAAAATCAATCACAGGTAGATAACTCCATAATAGTAGATGACTGTCTGTTCTTCACAACAGCAGAGTAGAATCCCAAGTAAGTTTTCATTTTGGACTATGTATGTGCTCTAAATAGGAAAGGGAAAAGGGCAGGAAGAAGATGAAATTACCTTAATTTTCCGGTGTTGTGAGGTACTTCAAAGTGCAAAGTAAACAAACCTATTTGCATGGGCAAAGCTGATGGCATTGTGGGGAAGCAAACACCTACACACAAAATTTATTTAGAAAAGTCTACTTCTAATTCTGCAAAATACACTCTAAGCAGTTTCATTTTACTTCATTTTACTACTAAAGGCAGGTTCAGTTGCATTCTGTGAGCTATTAAAACTAACAGAGGACAGCAAGGGAGGATGCATTCTAGTAAGACTGAAATGATAAGTCAGTGTAAATGACTTGTACATTAGTATAACTGCTGCAGTAAAAGTTGCTGGTTTTCTTTTTGTAGACCTACATATTTAAGATGCATATTTTTAAGGTAAAAAATTGCAACCTTATTGGAGAAAATTTTCAGCCTTGGGTTTTGGCTTTATTTTCATTTTAAAATAATGAGTTTTTACCCAGAGCCCTTGTTTAAAAAATCACATGGTGGAATCTTTGTACGTACAGGATATACTGTTGACTGTAGCAGCATTAAATTTTCACTCTGACATATTTAATAATATATTATTCCTCACTACATTGTAACATCTCCATACCTTTCTTTTGGATTTCAAAACAGGATATTCTAAATAGATTATATGCTACCAATTTAAGGAGACCTGTAAGAAAATAAAGATTTGGAGTACAGCCATTGAAGTCCTCAGCAGCAGTGAAATTTGTCAGTATACTTAATTCCATCTTATCACAGAGCTGTAAAATTCAGAAGATCGCCCACTTTTCTGCCATACTTTCATATAGATATGTATTTCATACATTTATTCCAATGACATATTTTCCCAGCAACAACATGAAAGCAGCCATCCTTTTTCATGCTGTAGTGTACAGGCCAAATGAGTGAAAAGAATGACAATGTATTTAGAGATTGTTCTTTATGCTGTGTGAAAAATGTAGTAGAGTCTATACTGAGCTGAAAGCTTTGAAGAAGTTATTGCATAACAAGCTAAGGTATAAGCTTAGTAGATAAAATCTCTTTCATAACAACCACCTGTTCACATCTGATATTCAACTGAAAGTGCAGATAGCTCATCCTTCTGTCATTAAAAAAGCAATTTTCCTCCCAATTGCAGGAAACAAACAGCTATGCAAAAGGAACAGTCAATTGATGAAAAACTGTTTTTTCTGCCTATACTTTGAACTCCACAAAGTTTTTTGGATTTTTTTTTTTGCTAGCTGCAAAGAGAAAAATGACCACTTTCTTTCTGCTTTTAAACCAATCAAGGGTACCTTTTCCAAATAAAATTGTTATTTCTGTCAACGTTTTTCTACTGCAGCTATTCTGTATACTGTGGTGTGTTTTGCCTAACTGCTGCCTTTTATCTGTTCTTCAATCAAAAAAGTTTGATTCTATTGTCAACACTGCTGAATATCTCTAAGTTTTATCTGTGATAATCATCTGTGTCCTCACTAGAATAAGACAACAAAATTGAGACTACATTGCTCTTATTTTAAAAGAATTGATAGTTGTTCAAGGCTTTGAAAAACATATTTCAAAAGCTAAATACAGTATAAATTAATATTTTATTGATGCCCTATAGTTAGTCAGCATGAATTATCTGTAACTGAACACAGTACTGTTCGAATCTTAATTATACATCTTTCAGTCATAAAATTCCATTTCATGAGAATGTAATTTACATAATAAATGCACAAAGGGAATTCAAGTAACAAGAATGTGCATACCTGAAGTTTATAAGTCCCTAATGCTTGCCAAAAAACAAATTAATATTGAAAACATAGCTTCCAGCTATCATATGCTGAATATTACAGACTATATTCAAGGAGTTAAATCTTAATTTTTTTATGTCCCTTGAAAAAAAAGAGCAGGTACATCTGAGGGTAAGAATTAAGAATAAAGCTACTTAAAAAACTGTTCTAATGTAAAAAGATCACCTGCTGCCATTTTGGGATTTGATTTATTTTTCATTACTGAAACACTTTTTTATAGAAGAAAACTGAGTAAAACAGTATATCACATTTAAGTATTCAAAGCTCTAAAGTTTCAGGCATATTTAAAAAAAAAATTTAAAAAAAAAGCATCTTGCACTTTTATTTAAAAGTGCTTAGCTTTACTTTTGACCATTTCGGTAGTTCCCTTCTATTCCTTGCCCTGTATATTTATCATTGTACAGTGTGAGCTTTATTTAGGGTCTCTCTGAGAGGAGCAGTGAATTAATGCAAACTGAAATGTCACAAAGCAAAGGATGCAGCTGGAGTTCTAGCATCAGTGTGGAAAGGGGTGGTACTGTAAGACATCTTGACATTTATTTATCTCTATAAATAGAAGAATGGTCTTGAAAATTAAGGCATGAGTTAAAAATTAAGGGAAGCAACAGATAACTAGAAACCCAAATGTTTTTTGGGGGAGCAGACACAGAAAAAAGCTGTATGTGGTTGAGCAGTACACATCCTACCAAGGATGTCTTGTGGTTTTGAACCACAGAGTCAACTTGAATCATCTCTCAAGTTAAATGTGTTTGAATATAAATCTACATGTGAAAATAAAACAGCTTTGTCACACTGAAATATACACAGACAATGATTTTCTGATCTGGGAAAGGAAATAGAAGGGAAATGGAGAGGATTTAGAATAGACAGACTCATGCAGCTCTTAGAAAAAGGGATTGTGAATAGCTCTGGCAGCAAAAATAAAACAGATTCATCTTGCTTGGATCATTCAGTGGAACAGTGATTTTTTTTCCTCATTTCTGAAGATTCCTTTATATTCTATACCACATGATCCTTATCAGGAGGTTTCCATTATTATGTATATACTGAAATAATAGAAGAAACCTATTGAGAGGAGTGATGCTGCATAGAGGAGCAACATGTCCATTGCCAACAGGTTTTTTTTTCCCAAAGATTGTAAAAGTAAAATTTAATTTTTGGCAGCTGCTGATTTTAAGAGATCTTCCCTTTTAGAGGTTTCAATAAGAAATTTTGTTTATTCATTTAGAGAGCAATAGTATGATTGGTTTAGTTCTAATTACCCTTCAAAAGTGCTAGCTGCAGAAGATATAAAATATTTTTTCTCATGCACAAGCAGATTTTCCTATGGTATGGAAACTCTAAATCTGTATCACTTCTATTACCCAAACGTAGGGATAAGGGTTAATATATGATAATTGTATAGTATTACTGTGTCTCTGCTCTCATTTTGTAAAAAACAGCAGTTTATATTGGTGTGACATCCTTGCTTTTAAAGATTTCTTAAGAAAACCTAAAGAAAGAACAATATTTACTATTTAATTATATCTTACTTAGACTCAGCTATTGACTGCCAGGTCTCAGACTGGCAAGGCTGAGTAATGCATTTCTGTCCTTCACAGTGAGTCATGTTCTAAGGAGGACGAGGGTGCAGTCATGGTATCAGACTTAGTNGTAGTGGAAAAGAGCTCTTTTGTTTATTTACCAATTCCCAAATGTGCAAAGATCAGAGATCCATTTGATCTTTCAACAGAGCAAGGACTGTATTGTATCTGGGTAGGCTTTGAAGTGGTTTGTGGTGGGCAGGGTAAAGGAATAAAGGTATTTCAGATGAGGCACAGAAACTTTCCAACCCCACTACTACAGCAGACACAGTTAACCACAGGAAAGAAAGAACAGGTGATATCCCATCTATGGCTGTTAGCTAAACTAATACAACAAGGACAATCATTAGCTCTTAAAGTACAAGAAGCATCCCCGGGTTAGGAAGAAATGGAGAATGAAAGTGACTTCACACTTGTGACTCGAGACTTTGTGTAGGATTCTGATGCACTTGTAGCACTCCACTGCCAGAGTACTGAGAAACTGAGTTCAGCAGAGCAGCACCAGATTGGTAAGAGATCTGTAGCATGTGATGTACAAGAACAGCCTGAAAAGCGCATCTGGTTATTGTGAGAATGGAAAAGCTGAGGACAGGGGGGTATGTCCACCTGCTGTATACAGATTTATGACAGGCAGTTATAGACAAGACAAAAGCCATAGTCTCCTGAAAGGTACAGAAAAAACACAGGAGGCAAGTGACATAAACTGCAGCAAAAAGAAAATTGAACAAAACAGTCTTGTTTTGAGGAGGAGGCGGAGTGGTAGTGGGGGAATATGTAGAGGAGCTGTTTAAGCACAGGAACAGGTTACCAGAGGAAATATGGGAATTTCTGTCCCTGGAGATGTTCATACCTCAACTGGGCAAGGTGTTGAAAAACATGTTCTAACAGGGAAGCTAGTATATTCTAAGCTAAGTGTTGGACCAGATGATTTCAAAGATCACTTCCAATCTGAGCCGTTCTCTGATTAACCAATTGAAGATTGTCACCCTCTTAAAATACTGAAATCATCCATATAGTTATATTAGTAACTTGTTGAAAATGTTATTTTCTGAAAAATAGTTGTCAAAGAATAAAATATCTGAAGGACACTGAGAAAAAAAAAATTAAGAAATTATTGTTTTTATGCAAAAAGAAAAATAATGAATGAGATATCTTCTGCATGATATATTTTAGTAAAATAAATCACACAGAATCCCAAAAGCATTTTGTTTGGAAAAGAGATCTGAGATCATCAGGTCCAACCTCTGACTAATCACCTTGTCAACAAGACCACAGAACTAAGTGCCATGTGCTGTTGCTTCTTGGACACCTTCAGGGACACTGACTCCACCCCATTCATGGGCAGTCTGTTCCAATGGTTAACAACGCTTTCTGTGAAGAAATTCCTCCTGATGTCCAACCTGAACCTCCCCTGGCACAGCTTGAGACTATGTCATCTCAGATTGTCACTGGTGGTTTGGGAGAAGAGGCCAACCCCTGTCTGGCTGCAACCTCCTGTCAGGCAATTGTAGAGAGCAATAAGGTCACCTTTGAGCTGTCTTTGCATCAGGCTAAAGAACCCCAGTTCCCTCAGCTGCTAACGTTGTTACAAAGAAAAATGCAGTAACACATCGGCACGAAGAAAGTAATCGTTGATTAAAATTTGTTCAGGCTGTCAGGATCTCATGAGCAAAGTTATTTTCTATGCTTCATTAGTCTGTGCACATTATCAACTGCTCTGCTTCACCGAATGTGAGCTGATAGTTTTGAGGAGCTATGAAAACCTTTCTCTTGTTATATTATTAATGACTACAACATTTTCATGGCTGTATCTACAGATACAATTTCAGCAGAAGAGGTTACATAAAGACGGAAAGGCTGGGTTTTTTTCTTTTGTGCCATCAGTTATGCTTCTAGGAAGATTACATTCATATTTGTGTTTACTACCAGTGAGAGGTTGCCTCTTTGTGACCCTAGGTTTGTGCAGCATATGTGCATACATACCTGTGTCTGACTGCCTTCAGTACTGCCATTCCTGGTTTCCTGGCTGTTTTAAGGAGGATCATGCACCTGTAGAGAGGACAGCACTGGGAGATGTAGGCAGAATGCTTTTCCGTCTAAAGGTGGGGGACCACATTATCAAACAGGAGTTTAACATGGTCAAGTGTTAGTGCTGTAGTAGCATCTTAAATAAACCTCAAGTTTAGTAGAGTGCATGCCATAACAGCCACTACACAACCCATCTGCATTTCTTTAGAGTGTGCTTAAAAGATTTATCCATCACGGAACTTCTACTTCCTAGAACTGGTCTGCTGACTGGTCTCACTACAGTCTCTAAAAGAGGACCCAAAATGTCAATGTCCTTTCTAAATCCCAAGTAATCTCACCACCAAAGGTTCAATTTCATTTATTTTCCGTGAAAGCATGATATTTTAAATCATGTTTCATGGCTAACAAAAAGCAGTTGCGTATGTAATCGAAATTACTATATGCAGTTACAGAGCTGCAAAACTGTGAGAAAATAAATAATCACAACCTTATTGACGGCATAGGAACTGAATGAAGACTTCAGCATTTTGGAGCTGTTAGTAAGGAAGGAAGGGGATTCTGAATGTTTGCTTCTCTTTATTGTTTAACAGCTACTATTTACTAAGCAAGAGAGATTTAGAAATTATACAAAAACTGTCATTAAAAAGTACATGTAGTATTGTTTCCTAAAATAGCCACAGCTATTATTCTACTGTATGGTTACCTTTAAAAAAATGCAGTGGAAAGCTATAGGTAATCTGTCTCTGCATTTTTTTTGGTTTTGCTTTGTTTTGGTTTTTTGTTAGTATTTTTAAAAAATATATTGTCCTTCATACAGTGTGAGGAAAGGTAAGATTTTCTGGCGTGGAACTTATTTCTAAAAAAGCAATGCTAAATACTCATTCGCATTAATTTATGACCTTCATCAGGGAAAAAAAATTACATAGCTTACCTAAACAATATACGGCTTTGACTTCAGTGTTTAGACATCTGCAAAACAAATTGATTTTAAAAAATTTATCTTATGTATTTTACTTTCACTAAATTGAGTAAAGCTTATCTTTATCTTGTACTCAGCATTCTTTAACAAGAATTTGTTTCAGTTTTTTTTTCAGAAAAACAAAATGAAAAACCAAGTTTTCACAGTTTGATACTTGCCACTCTCTGTTATCTAGTGAGGTGCGAATACAACCTGGATTAATTTCAAAGAAAGTGCCTATTTTGTATGTTTCCAAAGAGTACCAAACACTTAACAAAAATGCTGCATTCTCTTTTCTAGTAATTTTTGAGTGTTCATGTTGTTTTATGTTCCTGCATAATTTTTGTTCTGTTCCGTATATGCAGTTTTGTGTTTTTATTTTTGCCTGTGACAGATGCCAGAAAATACTGTAGCCTAAAATGCCAAAAGAAGCTGGGGAACGTTTGAGGGGTCTTTTGTACTTAAATAAATATTGTTAATAAACTAGTCAGCTACACTAAGATTCATAAATTGATGTACAAATTGCTCTTTTTGTTTTTGTTTATTTTCATAACAAACTCCCAAGTTTTTTTACTAAGGATTGTAACTGCAGAAAGGCTTCATAATATGATTAGTTTTTATTTTTACCGTCACATCTTTTGAGTGTTCACTACTTCCTTCTGTCTTCCCTCACCACCCCAGTATTTTTCAAATCCTTTTGCGGTAGACCAAGATAAAGGGATAAATGTTCCAATCTTAAATATTTGTGCAATTTGCACAAGCCATCGCATGGATTTGGAGGGAAAGGCAGATGAATGCCAAAGGAGAACCCTGAGAGTTGAAACTTCAGTATTTCTGTAGCTGGTGTTTCCTTAGTTTTGTTTTGTTTTATTTGGTTGCACTGTTGCACTTACAGAACAGATGAATCCTGAAATAATGTGGAGAATGATTGAAGGATTTTCTCCATAGCTCTAGTAGTGCCCATAGTCAGCTAGTTAGTTAAAAATAGCTTTATGTGATGAAGCATTTAATTTGCCATCGAGTTGCAGATACATGTTGTATGCCAGTGCAAGGCAATGTGGTGCATTAGGGAATCTTGTGTCTTGGAACTTGATGCCATCAGAGTTGGATTATTTATGTTTCTCAAAATGGTGTGAATAAACAATTTAATAGCTTTGAAACAACTTTTGTTTATCAGTCTAGAAAGAATACGCTCCATGGACACCTTCTAAAGATTTTATGTCTTGAATAAATAACAGTTACAAATAGCTGAGATTCTCTTGTCAGTCATTAACTGATCCTTTCACCTGTGAATTCTTTTATGTTACATGACTTTAATTCCAGTCCACCTTTAATATTGTTTCAGTAAATATAAAAAATTCTTAGCCATGACAAACACTCCTGTTACTGAGCAACACTTTTCAAAATAGTAACGGGGTAATATCCCTAAAAGACCACAGGCACACATTTTATATTTAATTCTTAAAAATATTTCATTACTTTGTGTAGCTGAAAGTTTTAGAATATTAAGATTAAGATTAAATTGAATTTTTTGAAAAAAAACATAGAATATATAGAATTTGAGTTAGGATACTAATTAGTGAATTATTTTTCCTGATTGCATTTTCTGTTTTCGTGATTTTATATAATTTTTTGGCCAGTTTTTCATTCACAGGAAAATGTTGGCTTTTGCTTCTGTTTTCTAAGGTAAGAATTACAGGAAAGGCCCTAAAATCTATGAATCCT
Organism: Bombycilla garrulus; assembly: GCA_013400315.1. Lineage (NCBI taxonomy): Eukaryota > Metazoa > Chordata > Aves > Passeriformes > Bombycillidae > Bombycilla > Bombycilla garrulus. The sequence goes on from VXBU01005779.1 coordinate 55,117, forward strand.
TTTTCATTATGAGCAAAGATTTTGAAAGTTCATTGCAGTGCATGACTGCATCCTTGAAAAAATAAGTTTATTATTACGATTTTATTATTATTTCTGATAAGTAATATCTAAATTTTATTCCTTCAGCTCTGATGTTTTTCCTGGATATAGTAAGCCAAATACTTGGTATTTCAACTGGAAGTTCTTTTAGATACTTTTCCTTGTGTGGAAAATCTGTGCACCAAGCTATTTCTTGATGCATCAGCTATAAACCACATTGCATTCCCACTCATTTCTACACCAGCCTCCAGATGTCATTTTATGATACTGTATGTAGATAATTCTTATTAAATTTTAAAATGCCAATTAGAATAAGCAAGCTTTCATGATAATTTCTTTTATTTTGCAGTTAAATGTATTTTAATTATTGTGGCAG